>CM021110.1:243156490-243462473 GCA_007115665.2 Sequoiadendron giganteum | reverse complement strand
TCATGAAACCTAAATCACAATGTTAGCTCCAAAAACATGCATGATGCAAGAAGACTTTGACATGATGAATGGATCTTGATTGTTGCAATAAAACTTTGATAAATCTGTCTTTGAAATTCTCCAAAATGCTCTTGAATTGCTCTCTTAGATCTTGAAAACTGCTAGTTTGAAAACTCTAGATTGCTTAGATGAAACTTAGTGAAATAACCTTATATTTATAGGTATGTGTAGACACCCAAAAGTGTCCTCTTACAATACCTTATCACAACATTAGGTCTTTTAGACATCTTGTAGCATGTTTTGCCCTAGGTACCCTTGTCATCATCTAATTAGTTAAATAAATCTTATTTATTTGACTAATTTCATTAATAATCCCTCCATTCTTCTAATGTTAATTAATTAATTAAGTCATTTTCATTCATTATCCATCCATTCTTCTAATGTTAATTAAATAATTTATATTATTTAATTAATTAAATCATTTCCTTTCATAATCCCTCCATTCTTCTAATATTAATTAAATAATTTATATTATTTAATTAATGAAATCATAAATCCAACATTAATTAAATAAATCAAATATTTATTCAATTAATAAAATCTTAAAAGGATATTCTCGCTTTCTTTCCAAATCGGAACTCATGTGTATCTAATTAATTTATTTAATTAGATAATTTATCACTTATCCTTCTCGTCTTTTTCAAGATTTATTTCCTTTAAAACGAAAAATCAATATCTTTCTATTTTATTAGAATCTTATCTCATCTGACGTTGTATTTCCTCTTTTGTCAAAAATCAGATCTTCTTCTTCATCCATGTCAAAACTCTATAAATACGGCCTCTCACAATCCATTTAGAATGGACTTCTTCCAATACCATTACTCTATCAAATTCATTCTGCAATATTTTCATCATCATACATTATTCTTCTATCATCCTCATCATATCGTCATACTGCAACACTAAGCAATCAACATTCCGTCAACAGTCAAATCCTTCGAAAACATGCATTCTTATGCAAGATTGAGAAGAACAATGGAGTGAATCCCTGGTGACATGCGTGTTTGTTTAGATTAGATTATTTATCTTGCATGTGTATGTTTTACAGGTAATTGCATTGAGGATGGTAAAAATCTGAATCTTAATTTAATAATATTTCATATTTTTCCCTATCTACAGTATGTATCCTTAATTTCATGAAATTCAAATATCACAAATCATCATCTGAATATACATTTAGAGACATTAAAATCTTGCTAAAAACCTAATTTAAATTTAGGTCCTACGGTCTAAGGATGACCCTTTCTCCCATGGGTGAATGGGTCCTAGATCCCTAAACCTAAAACACACATTGCTCAAGGTGAAGTGTTATGTTAAGGAATTAATGAATGTCAGGTTTCCCTCTTCAAAAAATGTAATTAAATAGGCTTGGAAAATGAATTAAAAGGCCAATTAAGGCGTAATTAAGCTCAATTAATTAAGGGAGCCCTAAATAAGTGTGAAATTATAAATAAATATATTTTACAACACTAAATTAAGACAATATTAAGTTCATTTTAACTAGGAGGGCCCAAACAATTGAGAAAATTTAAAGGGATACATTTTTTGTCACTACACTATACATAATATGTCTTTTTATTCTATTAGACATATATATGCCATTGTCTAAAATATTCAACATAACTTGCATTCTAAAATTAATGTGCAATCTTCTATGTATACATTATATTATAATATACCTAAGTCTTTTCTTTCAAATCCTATAAGTAATAATATAAGTAGTTAATTTCATTCATATGAATCATTTCCTCATTGTTTCTACGAGTTCTTAAATATGTTTTCCATTCATTCTTCATCCCTCACCCATTCATGTGCTAATGTACACTTGATGATTTATCTTTTGTTTCTTTTTGTTAGCATGCACAAGTTATGAATCATTATTAAAGCAACCCAATGCAACATATTCTAATATGTTTAATCCAACTCTCTTCTCCCTTATAAAATTCTTTCCAATGTCAATTCAAATATTTCTAAAATATAACACCTTATCTTACTATTAGGGTTGCTTCACTTATTAATCCAATAGTAGTATGGGGGCGCCTCTCCAACAATAAATGATTCCCCTATGTCTGAAATATACATAGCTATCCCTCACATTAGGACATGTATATTCCATATCAAATAATAAACATCTTTTAAACCCAACCACCACAATTAAATATAGTAATATTTATGTAGTGTATAGTGTATTTTAATAAGTATAGAATCCAAGTTAAAATGATATATATGGATAGACATGTGGGGTTTCATCATCCCTATTACCTTAATTATGTATCTTGTAACCAATTTATTATTACTAGGTATCCATTCTAACATATAGATATTTAATCATGAATTATACAATTTAACTTTCATTACCATGTCACTTGTAGATTCATCTTAAATGTTAATATTTTAATATCATAATTATATGGCCCTAGTTATGATTACATATTATAAATTACTCTATTCATTATTAGTTTTAAATTACTTTTTATAAATATTATTATTATAGCTATTTCTTACTCATTCTCAATTTAAATTTATTCATGCAACTTAGTTAATTTATTTTTTTATTCTAGACTAATTATGCATTTCCCTTAATGAAATTTATATATTTGCTTCAAATTACACATCAATGTCAATTTGTACTTTATGCTATATCATAAGATAATATCTCTAGTGTAGAAAATTGTACTCCTTTCTAAGTGAGTACAATTTCACACTTAGTTTGGACCTAATTTAGTGACCTTACATTTATCCATTTTTAAACCTCATTAATGGGCCCCTAATACCCTTTATCATGCATCCTAAGGCCTATTTTATTTATTTCCCGACAATATAACCTCATTGAATAAATGTTATTAATCAACTTAATGCCCCAAGATAAATTAGGTCATGAGCTTTTAGGTCAGGACCCATTTGCCCATGGGCGAATGGCTCCCCTTTAAGTTCACAAACTCAAATTTAAACATGTTTTTGGTGGAAATTCAAGGTCCTAAATTCAAATTCTAAATTTCGGCTTTCAAGATCTAATAAACGATAAATTAGAAAGGAAGCCTATAAAGTTGTCTTTCAATCATTTTCACTAGACAAGCAAGAGATTCGCATCAAATCACAAGGATTCGAATTCAAGAGCAAAGAGAGGAAAATCAAGCATTCAAAGTTGAAGTCTTGAAGAAATATTCTATTTGTTTTTGTAGGTCTTCAAGCTCATTTTTCCAACAAGATCAAGGATTGCCAAAGATTGATGATAGATTCCTATGGAGGATCATGATGGGTTCTAGTTTTGGGAGATGCACCAAGCCATTCAACCAAGCCTAATGACTTGTTTCCTAAGTGATTCCATCTTCTATTATCATTCTAATTTTTGCCTAAAGTAAGGTATATTCATATTTATGATCTATTAGGGTGATTTGATATCTCTCATAGTAGGTCTTCATCATTATTCATTATTTCATTTAGGGATCCTATTCTAACATATTTGAGTAGGGTTTTCTTGCATATGAGCTCTTGTAATATTAGACACACTTAGGATTAGGGCTTGCACACACTTTCTTGTTTTAGATCTATACTTTTTTATCAAGGTTTAATTACCAAACTACGGGTTTGGCTGAGGAAAAACCCCATGCACCATCAAACAACAATTTTTTTTGTAGATTCATCACATATACAAATCTAGGAGCAAAGGTTCAGAGGTATAGGAAAGAAGTGCATATTTAAGACTTAATTCTCTTGATTCAGATTTTTCCAGAAAAGGAGACTTGGACCCATTAGCCCATGGGCGAATGAGTCCCTGACAGGCTTGCAAAAACAACATTTAGTGATAGGTGCACAATGTTCTCCTTTCCTAGATATGCAATAAGCCTTACTATTTCTCTTAGTTTTATGATTAATCTACAAGATCCAATTAGTAGCTTGAATGTTTGAGTTGATTTTCTATTTTTAGTTTTTCTCTCAAAAGTGTTGCTTGACCTTGACCCTCGTCCTCAAAGCATAAGGAAATCTGAAGATTCTCACATTGGGTTGATTCACCTAATGGTTGTTAATCAATTCTTTGAGAGGAACTCATTTCCTAATGAAATTAGGAAGATAGGGTCTATTCTCACCCTCTTGACTTACCTTTCCATTTTGGGAAACCCTATTTTTCTATATTTCATTTTGGTGAACCCAACATTATACAACAAAATTCTAAAAATTGGAGTCCATTTCAACCCTAGATCTAGGTTTTTCACTATTTTGCATTAGGTTTGCATTAGTTGCATTTTATTTAGGTTTTTTTAAACTTGCATTAGTGAACAATGCACTTAGGATTATTTTTGCATGTTTGCATCCTTTAAATCCATAGAAAATATGAAAAATTGCATTAGGTTTGCATTCATCTTACATCAAGATAATTATTCAATCATTTAAGATTATATTTAGGTTCAAATTACATTCTTAAAATAGTCATTTAGTTCATCATTTGACCTTATTTGAAATTACATTTAGACACCCTTATTCTAGAAAGTTTGTTACAAAACTCTCATTCTGCAACCAAGAACAAAAACTACACACAATAAACTCAAATCTTGGAAAATTCAATTTTAAAAAGCTTGAGCAAGGAGCCATTCACCCATGGGTGAATGAGTCCCTATAAAAATCTTTTAGACAAGTTTTTGGATGATTTTTAGTCTCTTTTACCTTTTTGTTGCTTTTTTTAGATCTAAGAATTGGTTTCCTAAAGCAATTTGTTTATGAATTCAAGTTATTACTTTTGTAGTTAGATCTTGCAACATTTTGGAAAACATTTATTGCATAATTCATTTGAAGATAGTGTTGTATTTCCATGCTTTTCATTTATTTTTTAGTATCATTTCATAGCTTAGATAGATTACTTTACATTTTGCATTCATTAGAACACATAAACAAACAAGCAAAAATGTCAAACAAAAAAATCACAAATTGATGAAACCCTTGGAGAAAGCATAGTGATTTGATCATGTCAGATCTCTTTTTCTGAGTTAACATATCCCTCAAGCCCTTTAGTAGTGATGACTTTGACATGTTAGATGAAGCCCTTAACAATTTCATCTCACAAGGTTCATCCACTAAGGCTTGTCATAATATACCAAACAAAAGAGACCTTAATGTAATCATGCCCCAACTTATCCTTTACCCACCCTTACATCAACCTCAAGTTCAAAACAAACCACAAGCTTATCTTGTATTACCACCTAAAAAGAATCCATTAAAACTGTGAGATATCTTGAATTTTACAAGGAAAATTTCTAGTAATAATGTTTCACAGTAATCAAGTTTTAATATTATTGCTCACACATATAATACAAGGGACAATAGACAGCAACAACCCACTCTTGTTTCATTACCATTACCTCAACCTATCTTGCCTAGTGCTCCTTGTTTTCCTTTACATAATGGAAAGGAGTATGATCTTGTTGAACAACTTAAAAATACTCCTGCAAAGACATTCTTATGGGATCTTATTCAAGCCTCACCTAACTACCATAGTATTCTTCAAACAAATTTGTAACAAGTTGTGGTTCCTCATAGTACAAATCCAACTGATGTAGCATCTCCAATTCCAGGAATGAATTTGGTTAATATAGACATTATTTTTCACCTAAGTGAGTTACCCTCCTTGGAAGTATAAAAACAAAATGAAGCCTTCATGATAATAGCTATAATTAACAAGGCTGCAATAAAGAGTACCCTTGTTGACAATGGATCAACCCTTAAAGTGTGTAGCATAAACCTCTTGGATAAAATTGGAATGTATAAGAGCAAGATTGAACCTGATTCTTTGTCTATTCATGGGTTTGATAACATAGGAAAACAAACACTTGGTGTGATCACATTACCTATTACATTTGTAAAGGCCAAATTACAAACCATTGTCCATGTTATGCCTCAATATCTATCATATAATCTTCTTTTGAAAGACCTTGGATTCATGAAATGCATTTAGTGCCTTCAACCCTTTCGTATAATGAAATATGTCTACAAAAAAAGTGTATACAATCAAAGCCAAACTTGAACCAGAAATTTGTTTACACACCAAGAAAGATAAAGAAAGTCCCATGAAAACATTGACACCAACTATAGAATTAGAACACATGCAAGAGGAAGAAAACAAAGAAAATTTGAGGAAATCACAAGTCTGTCTGATGATGTTTGGGGTTCCTTAGATAGTACACCTACATTTATGGGAGAGTATAATATCACAACAACAAAAATTTAAAAAGGGAAAAGAATCTGTGGTATTGTCAACACAAAACTTGAAAGAACCCGCACAAGAATCTACTTCATCTACTAGAAAAGAAGACAAGTTATACAAAAAACTTTGATGAAGTTGATTATGAAGAACTGCCAAATTCAAAAGAAATGGAAAGGCTTTATGGAAGAGGTTGTGAGCTCTTGAAACAACTTGGTTATAGTGGAAAAGGATTTGGCATGAAAGAACAATGCATTTTTGTTCCTATATAGAGCCTGACACACAAGAAACAAAGACTGGTCTTGGATATTGTCATTTTAAGATAACACAAGAAATAAAAAACCTTCACTCAACATCAACACCATCATGTGTAATTATTCAAAGACAAGTCTCACTTTAAAGAATCCTAAATTGATTGATACAACATGTGATGAATCATTGGAATACTTTGAAGATGATGAAGCCTTGAAATAATTGTTAGGATCTTATAATAAGTCACCAACTTCACCTAAAAAATAACGAATCACTTGTGCTATGATTAGTACTAAACAAGTGGATGAAGAAAAGGAAGTCAATAATGTTGATGAAGATGGAGAAGAACATATCTCTAAAGTTTCAAGAAAAAATTCACTACCTATGGGAGATACAATCAACATACCGATGGATACATCTAACGAAGAAAGAGTGATTTAAATAGGAAAGCACCTTGATGAGGATGAACAAGAAGATTATGCGACATTATTATGCAAATTTCATGAACTCTTTACCTAGAATTATTAAAATATGTCAGGTATTGATGCTAAGATGGTGACACACAACATAGTCCTTAAACCAAATGTTAAACCAATAAAACAGAAGATACACAAGATGAATCCTAAGATAGCTTTATTGGTTAAGGATGAGATTGAAAAACTCCTTGAAGCTAGCTTTATTCATCCTATTGACTATTCTCCATGGATCTCAACATTGTCATAGTTGCAAAACCCGATAATTGTATTAGGATGTGTATGAATTTTCATGATCTTAATAAAGCATCTTTAAAAGATGATTTTCCTCTTCCTAATATTGACATGATAGTAGATTTGATTGTGGGCCATGCTTTGTTTTCATTCATAGATGGTTTTTCTGGATATAATCAAATCTTAATCAACCCTCAAGATCAATACAAGACAACATTTAGTACAACTTGAGGAACATTTTGTTGGGTGGTTATGCCTTTTGGATTAAAGAATGCGGGTGCAACATATCAAAGAGCTATTACATTGATATTTCATGATTACATGCATAAGATTTTGGAAGATTATGTTGACGATATTCTAGCCAAATATTTAACCCATCAAGATAACGTTCAAATCCTTCAAAAACTCTGTTAAAGAATGTAAAAGTATAACATGAGATTAAATTCAAAAAATGTGTCTTTGGTGTGGATAGTGGAAAACTTTTAGGTTTTATAGTATCCCATAGAGGCATCGAGATGGACAGGAAGAAAATTGATGCTATCATTAACATGCCAACTCCTAAAAATATTTTTTAGTTGCGTACTTTACAAGGAAGGATTCAAGCTATCCATCATTTTGTGGAATCCTTAGCAGATCAGATATTACCCTTTACACAACTTCTTAAGAAGGAAGTTGAATTTAAGTGGAATGAGGATTGTAAACAAGCCTTTGAAAGTTTGAAAGACTATCTTTCTACTCCTCTTTTATTATAGCCCGCTATGCAAGAAAGACCATTTATCCTTTATACATTAGCGTCAACCCATGCTTTAGCAACATTGTTGGCTCAACAAGATGATAATGGTAAAGAAAATCCAGTTTATTAAATTAGCCGAACTTTGATTGACTACGAAACTCAATATACAAAGATAGAAAAAAATGTTTGGCTCTTGTATTTGCTACTAGTAAATTGGGAAATTATTTATTAAACACAAAAATTTATTTGATGATAAATTTTGATCTTTTAAAACATCTTTTTGCTAAAATTGATTAATCAGGATGCTTAGCTAAATGGGTTATGTTGTTAATTAATTATGATCTTAAATTTGTCTCTAAAAAGGCAATCAAAGGACAAGCCTTAACCGACCATTTATTTGATGCTTCTTCTCCACTAGTGTTACCTAATATGGATTCATTCACGGATGAAAGTGTGTTGACTATCAAAAAAGAAACATGGAAGTTGTACTTCGATAGATCTAAGTGTAGAACTGGATCTGGAGCAGGGATTATATAATTTTTCCCTCTAGAAAACCTATTCCCTTATCCTATCGATTAAACTTCCTATGCACAAATAAAACATAGAGTATGAAGCTTTAATTGTTGGATTATATGCAACTTTAGCTCTTGGTGTTCAACACATTAAGATATTTGATAATTCTTAATTAATCATTAATAAAACAAGTGGTTCATATCAAGTGAAACACGATAATTTGTCTAAGTATAGCGATCTTACAATGACTTTATTGGAACACTTTAAATCATATGCCATTGACAACATACCATGAAAGGATCATCAACATGCAGATGCAATGGAAAGTGTTGCTTCCCTTGTATCTCATAAAGATCCTTCTGTCGATTTCACATTTATACTCCATATGATCACAAAACCATCAATAGATGGTAAGATCAATGAATTGTTATTAACCAATATTGAAATAATTGGTGAACGGTACACAACATTATTAACTACTTAAAAGAAGGTACCTTTCTTGAGCTTACAACTAAAAAACACTAGAGCTCATATTTGAAAACTCACATCTAAATACATAATCCTTGTGGATGTGCTATATAGACGATCATTTGACGGTCTTTTACTTAGATGTCTTAAACAATCAGAAATCCTTATAGCCCTTGAAGAAGCTCATGTGGGTGCTTGTGGGAGAAATTTTAGAGGAAGTTCATTAGTTCAAAATCTGATTTGTATAGGATATTATTGGTGAAATATGAAACAAGATTTTTTTTCTCACATTAATAAATGTCATAAATTTCAAGAACACAACAATTTGATTCACGCTCAAGCTTTCAAGCTTCATGCCCAAGTTCCTATTTGGCCATTCTCGATTTGGGGTTTAGATATTATTGAAAAATATTTCCACCCTCTTTCATTGGGCATACATTTATAATCACCACAATAGATTATTTCACAAAGTGGGTAGAAGCTACCCCTCTTCATTCCACAACTTCTTATGCAATATTTCATTTCATATTGGAACACATTATTGCTTGCTTTTTTCTTCCTTTCGCATAGGTTTCAGACAATGGAACTCCATTTAAGAACAATAACGTGAAGAAATTTTTGGAAACCTTTTCATATTCAACATCATTTTTCAACACCATATTATCCACAATCAAATGGTCAAGTTGAATCAACTAACAAAACTATTGAACAAATCCTAAGGAAGATGGTAAGTAAACATAACAAAAATTGGCACACTCAATTAACTTATGCATTTTGGGCCTATTGTAGGAGTATTAGAACATCTACAAGAAACACTCCCTATAACCTCATTTATGGTATCAAGGCAATAAGGCCCTTCAAAATTCCCTCATTGATAATTTCTCTTAAGGGGCTTATTGATGATACTACCTATAAAGAGAAACAATTGCATCAACTTGAAATGCTTGATGAATGGCATATCAACACTCTCGAGCATCTCCAAGATTATTCTAAACGAATGCAATGTAGTTATAACAATCATGTCATTCCTCATTCTTTTAATAATGGTGACTTGGTGTTACATGAGAATCAACATAATGCCAATGCCACCTCGAATGAAAAAGGAAAGTTCGACCCTAATTGGTTAGGACCTTACTTAATTGACAAAAGTTATGGGTCTAGAGCATACACATTAACGAAAAATTGATGGTACACCTCTCAAAGAACCTATCAATGTTGTGCATTTGTGTCGGTACTACACCTAACATCTCCTTTGAATAGTATATATTTTAAAGCAGTGTTGTTAGATTAAGTAGATAGTGTTCTATTTTATCTAGCATTGCTCCATTCTTTGACAAACAGATCTTTGTGTGTCTTAGATTATGGAGTAATTATTCAATAAGTTTGTATTATTAATTTAGTTTGCGAACTATTCAAATTCATCTTGTGTTATCCTTATGTGCATTTAATGTTTTGAGATTAGACCATAGGTGCATTTAATTTAACATAGCATACTCAATCACAATGTAGTATCTAATGTAAACTAAGATTGTTTTAATTAGATCACATAAAAAATTAGATCATGAAGACATTTATTAAACATTCTTACTAAGGATATTTAACAAATCACATCAATATCTAATTCAACATAAACTCATAAAAATAAACATGAATGCTCATTTATATTAATCAAAATTTCAAGTACATATCATCAATAATACAATGGTACTATGGCCTATGATTGCTAGACCCCTCAGGGCCTAGTGGTGGCATCCGTGGAGAAAAAGTAGAACATGATCATGATCTACTCATAGATTTGATGCCTCCCTATAGGCCCTACACCTCTCCAACCATTCTAGCCTCTCGTATGAGTGCCTCGACGCGCTCCCACTCTATGTAATCTCTCTTTGTTTGCAGCTTGGTCATCTCTCTCTCAAGCCTCGGGAACTCTAACCATATGATGACCTTTTTCCCACTATGTGTCAAAACTTGAGATGATTGGACCTCATCATATGTCATTAGCAGTGTTGAAAAGCTTCCCTACAAATCGCTCCTCCCTAGAAGCAGTTAGCTCGGTGCAACTGGTCACGCTCTCATATGCTACCTATAGTCTCACAACAGGCTCAAAGAGATCTACATGTCACCCCATAGAAGGTGGGGGCATGTACTCTAAAGGTATATCCTCATGTGGGGGCAAAGGAGGCACCATATTTGTGGTCACCTGCTAATAGAGATCATGCCACTCTTGTGTGGACCCTACAATAAGGAAATCATAAAATATATCAGTACATATCATGATATATATATATATATAAACCATATACATAAGCATATAAGAATAATGAAATCATAAATAACACATCATCACTTGGGTCTCCAACTTGCTAGTCAGGGTATAGTCATGTAACAATAGACCCCTTTTGTGTAGGAAGTGTGGATGGTCTTCTACCATTGGCCTCCCCATGCTCATGAATGTTAATCCCTGCTACATTCACTTACTGTACTCTAGTGACTCGGGTAGGAGGTGGATCTCTCCTCTCGAGGCCACCTAGGGCCTCATTTGTCTCATCAGGATCATCACTCATCAATTGGATGTCCTCCTCATCAAGGAATATATCTGGCACTAGTATTCCCTCATCATTTGAATCCCCCTCAATTTTATCACCGTCCATATCATCTTTGCGACCTAGGAGAGGTCTTGCATGGCCCATAGGGTGATGCCTAGGAAAGACATTAGTTGGTCATGCTCCAATCCACCACTACTCATAGGCCACTATGACACCCATGTCATCGGCATCAGATACTAGGGGCATGTCATGGTCCTCGCCCTTTGAATCACTGAATTCAACATCATCAATAGTGAGGCAACAATTGTCTCTAGTTCTGGAGACACTCTATGTTGATCATAAATACCTAGGTCGTGTCCTCAGTGGAACTTAAATTTTTCCAAACTATCACATAACACGATCATAGTAGAAGGGTCTCACTATGTAATTGTGTCGCCCCAACATAAATCAATCATGTTGCATCCTAACCAGCTATCGTCTCTCATCTTCCCACTAGGGTATCATGAGATATGGTCTCCATAATATTTCATCCTCATCCAAGTGGTCAAATCTAACCTGCTAGTGTAGAGAATCTCAATCCTAACAAGAGTGTCTCAAATAGTAGTTATAGGCCTGTGGATAGCCCATGGCCGCTATGGTTGAATATCATGTCAACCTAGTACATGTGATGTGCTCGAAGCACCACACCTCTAAGAGCATACAATGTACTATGCTATCTAGATCCTAGTACATGAAGCGCCTAATATCATAATATAAATGTTTTAGCATACTGTAACCCCATGCATATATGGTTTGATGCTCCTCCATATCTCAGATGATGTGCACTAATCGTTTGTCTAAGTGTGTGCCTAGTGTTGTTGTTTAATGATCAAATATACAAAATGAAAGTAATTATAAAATGCAACACATGAGACAATGAACACAATTAGATACCCTGGGAAAACCCTCCTCTTGAGGGAGAAAAACCCAACAATGAATCTCTTATATATTGTAGGAACAATAGCAGAAATCTGCTTACAACACAGGCCCAGCAATGGCCGAGTTTGATACAATGAAAAATAGCACCTATCCTAGATGCAAAGACACAAATGAATATCTTCTTCCTTGAAATCGGTCTGCTGCTTCAAAACAATGATCTGCTCCTTCTAAGTCTGCTCTAACTTGCGAATATACTTTTACCTTTTTTTTAATCATGCAATAAGAGGAGAATGATCTTGTATATATACAAGAGAGAGGCACCTTATTACAAGAGGTCAGCCTTCAATAATATAATTTCCTTTTATATATATTAGGTCGGCCTTGCATGTAATAAATACAATACATAGAATCAAGAGGCTATATTTAAATTGCACTTCACAAATCATGCAAGGTTGGAAGTATAATCCAGATGCTGCAAAACATCAACACTCCCTCTCAGCTAGGGATGATACTTCCAGCTGCACAAAAGAAACATATCACCTCATGATAATAAAGGAGCTTATCACCTCATCGTGAAAGCAAATAGGATATCACCTCATCGTGATATCAACCATCATGGCTACCTCCATAGATGGTATGTACAAGTGCTCATCACTTAATGTGATGTTGTCACCTCAATATGACTTTCACCATGGCTCCCCCAGAGGGTGAAACACAAGTACAAGTAAATCATCACGGATTCCCTCACATGATGTTGTCATGGAGTCACACACATGACATCCACCATGGCTCTCCCAGAGGGTGGAAACAAGGGCTTTCACCTCAAATCTCAAAAGAGAAATGCACTATCAAGAACTTGCACCTCAAATCTCTCTCAATAGAGAAATGCATTAATAAATCTGAAGATCACTGATATTGAGACTCCCTCTCAATTAGGACTTCATTCTCCACCATATCAAGCTTGTCTCCAAGGTATACACAAACATTATCTTGAAGAGATGCTTGATGAAAATGACTGCCATTTACTCATCAGTGCTAATATACCTCAACCAAATATCTTTTCTCAATACCATATCTCTGATATAGTGGTATGCTTAGTTTCATCATGAAACACATGGAAAGATAGAAAGCTTCTCAAAGCTTTGATTAACACAAGGGATGACAGTTGGCTTCAATTCTTTTTCAACCAATCTTGCAAGGAGCTTTCGAAGCCACACTGCTTCTTGAGTTGCCACACAAGCTGTAATGTACTCGGCCTCTTCTGTACTCAGTGCCACAAAAGACTTGCTTCTAGCTATACCAGGATATCATCGCAGGCCTCAACTGAACCAACATCCAGAGCAACACAACCATCATCTTTAGGTTCAATAGGCTCCCTCTGAATCTTCAAACACTTGCCTCAATCTCATCCCAGATCACTCTAATCGGAATAAGTTTGCGGAGCTACCAATGTTAAATCCAGGTTGACCTAACTTGAGCAATTCAGAACTCAACTGCTGAAGAGGTACTTCAATAATTTAGTATCCGGCCTTGCAACACTGCAACCCTTATTCTCAGTGATTCATAGAACTCCCTCTTAAGGTTAATTCTTCCTCTTCGAAAAGATGTCTTCAGCCATTCACTTGGTCTCGTAGCTACAAGTAGAGTCTCCATCCTTCAACCTATAGGATGCATCAAACTCTTCTTGAAAGCAATCTCTTATGCTTCTTGATTTATCCTGAAAGCATTAAGAAGAGATTACTAATAGTTCATAAAACTTTATTATCTTAGATAGACATAACATACCTAGGAGCATACATGATTGACTATCTCAATGTTATAGCATGAATTAATAATTACAAAACAATTCATGAGCATTAATCAATCATGCAATACTTATCTCATAGAATTCAAAATCTCTTGAGTAATAGATAATTAATTCATCAATCATTCGCTTTGATCCAATCTACATTTTAAAGGATTAATAATAATAGATTATATATAAGAAGCAAATACAACAAAAAATCAAAAGTATAAAAGTAATATAACTTATCTTTATTGATCCTGATATATCTTCCTTCCATCTTTTACTCCTCTTGAAAGAACTAATCTCAGCACAACAAGAGACAATATGCTCAACTCAACTTTCTCACACACATTATGCAGCCAGCATAGAATCAGGCCTCTCAAGGCACCTGAGTTGCATGATTAAAGCTGCTAATGATGTCGTCAACTCCCGATAAATTAAATTCTAATCCAGAATGCTACGATGACTTTTCCTTTCTCCCAAGTCTCCTCACTAGGAGACACGCTTCCTCCCATGTCGCCCAAACTGTCAGGGAACCAAACTTAAACAACACTGAATTCCTTTTGAAGTTAAATACGAATTCATTGACCCATGTATATGCCTTCAGCAAATTAAAATCCCAACAATTTCTACAGGAATAATTGTCAATTCCTCCTTTGAATTTCCACGAAGACAATACACAATTCTTTATCAATAGGGGCAGCCTCAATATAATTGACACGTCATATTTTAAATCCTCCTAAATTCTCCTAAACAGCTCCCGAACTATTTAAGACCCTCGACACCTTACACTGGCGTTACAAATTAACCATCAAATCTTCATTATACATGCATGTGCCACGATACCTGTGCAATTGCCACGGCTCCTTGTTATTATGCAACAGCTCGCCAATGAATACAGAGGCTAAATCGAGTTTCTCCCCTTCCCGACTCTTTCAGTACATTCAGAACATTCCAATATAATTCACTTCGCTTCTCACCCAGATAAATACGCGACAGATATAGAATCGGCTTCCCTTAATTAACTCTCTTCCACGTCGACTCCTCTCTGCATTATGTGCATCACTGGTTTTGAGAGAGATGATCTGATAACTACAATTTAGGTGCCTTAGACTTGATGTGTAGCCTATGCGACAAGGGAGTGATGATGTTGTGTTTGCTAGAAGAAATGACACCTGCGAATAAGGCCAGAGCCGTGAGATCAGCCGAATTACTCCTGAAGCAACCTCCTCAAGAGCCCTCTATTCACAATCGATAGAAGCAGAGTCTCGACTTCCCGTGATTTCTAAATATATATCCGATAACCCAACTACAGGCAAAAAAACATACGACAACGACACTCCTTCATTTGCAACTCTTAGAGCTCAGATAATCTCTTGATAGATGATTTTCCATCGGTAACCTTTTTCGTGAATTTGTCTGATGCTTTTGACTATTCACGCTGATGTCGGGTCTCCTTAAATTCTTCGATAACTTTACATATTCGATGCTTCGCCCAATATGTTCTAGGTGATTAAGAAGATGCATCTAGTGGTTCTCGTGATATGCTTTGGAAGGCCAAAACTCTTGTACAATAATCTTTATGATTGTCCCTTTGAAATATCACAAAGAGTCACACGGGCCGCAAGGAGATAGATCACTTAGCCAGGAGCCGCTCTTCATCAATACATACTGATCAATCAAGCCAAGATTACCGACAAGCTTCAGGGGAATAAACAATCATTATTTGTTGATCAAGGAGATCGAAAGACCATAACAAGATTGCTCAGACCATATCTCCTTCAGCTTGAGACTGCTTAATAATACCTGATCAGATTTTTTCTTAGACCCGCTTTGATACCATGTTGTTTAACGATTAGATATACAGAATGAAAGTAATTATAAAATGCAACACATGAGACAATGAACACAATCAGATACCCTGGGAAAACCCTCCTCCTGAGGGAGAAAAACCCAGCAATGAATCTCTTATATATTGTAGGAACAATAGCAGAAATCTGCTTACAACACAGGCCCAGCAATGGCCAAGTTTGATACAATGAAAAATAGCACCTCTCCTAGATGCAAAGACACAAATGAATATCTTCTTCCTTGAAATCGGTCTGCTACTTCAAAACAATGATCTGCTCCTTCTAAGTCTGCTCTAACTTGCGAATATACTTATACCTTTTTTTTAATCATGCAATAAGAGGAGAATGATCTTGTATGTATACAAGAGAGAGGCGCCTTATTACAAGAGGTCGGCCTTCAATAATATAATTTCCTTTTATATATATTAGGTCGGCCTTGCATGTAATAAATACAATACATAGAATCAAGAGGCTATATTTAAATTGCACTTCACAAATCATGCAGGGCTGGAAGTATAATCCAGATGTTGCAAAACATCAACACCTAGACTGTCAAGAACTAGCACTAGTGATGTAGTGACTATCATAATGCGCCTCAGTAGCGGCGATTGTGTGTATAAAAACCATCTAAGCTCGATGTGAGGTTTGATACTCACCTCTCATATGGGATGACCTAGAAAGTACTAAATATCATCTTGCATCTCCTCAGGCATCCACTCATCCATCAAATGGACAATCTCACCCTAGATAGGTAACCGTAGGATGCAATGAATGTCCTCTAGTGTAATAGTCATCTCCCATATAGGAAGGTGAAAGGTGCACGTATCTATGTCCCACCTCTCTACTAGGGGCATAAGCATCACATCATGATACCTCATGGGTAGCATGAGGTATACCAAAAATAATTTGTTCTCCTGTAAGATACTAATCTCATCCTCTGACAATTGGGAAAAATCCTCTCGGAGGTAACAGAATCATCTACCTCCTAGATGTTTTCAAGCTCGGGGAGGAATCTAAAGAATGAAAAAAATTACATCATCACTAAAGTTCCTAAATATATGCATTAAATAATTAAATTTTCTCTAGGACACTTTGCAACCAACTTGGAAATATGGGACATTTTTGGACGAGGGGGGCGGATCCTAGACACTTTAGCCATTTTTGGACACTAGGCAACTAAGTTTGACACTTTGCAACCAAGAGGGACGCTTTGTGACAAAGGAGGATGCTTTGCGAATTGTTTGCCAAGGTCCTAAAAACTTATAGAAATGCAAAAAAATATTATAAATACATGAATGCGAAGACAAAGCAGAGTAGAATCCACTCATCGTATGTCAGAGCTCACCATGTGCCACCTCGTCACGCAAAATGTCTAGTCTCGAGGTCTTGTATGCTCATCTTCTAGGCATCTTCTTTCTCTACACCAAGGTAAATTGCAAAAAGGTAAATGTCAAAATGATAGATAAAAGTATCATTTTCATTCATATATACTAAACTCTATTAAACAAAAGTATATTTTATTAGTACATTTTATTCAAACTAGCATATTGGGGGCTAGTAAACTCCATTTTTTATGTCGTTTGTTTCGTTGGATTTTTTATTTTATCCCCGATATAATCTAATGCCTATCAATATATGGTGTTGTAAATACGATACCCTATTGTAAGTGTTCACATCATTAAAACCAATTAATTCAATGAGGTTTCATGGCTACCCTAATTCCACCTCCGTAAAGCAATTAGAATTCGGGGGGCATACTTCTACACTTGAATTTGATTCTTTGTAGAAGTTTGATAAAGATTATTTTTTAATGACTAACGAACCGATGTTGCAGGATGCAATTCCTAACATTATGGTTTTGTAGATGGCTACACTGGGGGCTTCATTCTCCCTATTTGCGAATGAATCCACATGATTATCCTTTTTATCTGAATTCATTTAGCTTGCATATGTAACTAGCATCATATGGCTGCTAAAGTGGGGACTAAATGTAGTGTAGAAAATTGTACTCCTTTCTAAGTGAAACTATAATTTCACACTTATTTTGGACCTATTTTAGTGACCTTGCATTTATGCATTTTTAAACCTCATTAATGTGCCCCTAATACCCTTTATTATGAATCCCAAGGCCTGTTTTGTTTATTTCCCAACAATATACCCGCATTGAATAAATGTTATTAATCAACTCAATGCTCTGAGATAAATTAGGTCTTGAACTTTTAGGTCAGGACCCATTTGCCCATGGGCAAATGGGTCCCCTTTAAGTTCAAAAATTTAAATTATAACATGTTTTTGGTAGTATTTCAAGGTCCTAAATTCAAATTCTAAGTGTCAACTTTGGGATTTAATAAATGTAAAACTAGAAAGGATGTCCATAAAGCCAAGTCTTTCAATCATTTTTTACTAGATAAGCAAGAGATTCACATGAGATCACAAGGATTTACACTCAAGAGCAAGAAGAAGACAATCAAGAATTCAAAGTTGAAGTCTTGGAGAAGCATTCTATTTATTTTTGCAAGTTTTCAAGCTTATTTCTCCAACAAGATCAAGCATTTCCAAAGATTGATGATAGATGCCTATGGAGGAACATGCTGGATTCTAGGTTTTGGGAGATGCACCAATCCATTCAACCAATCCTAATGAATTCTTTCCTAAGTGATTACATCTTCTATTATCATTCTATTTTTTGCCTAAAGGAAGGTATATTCATATTTGTGATCTATTAGGGTGATTTGATATCTCCCAAAGTAGGTCTTCATCACCATTCATTGTTTCATTTAGGGATCCTATTCTAACATATTTGGGTAGGGTTTCTTTGCATTTGAGCTCTTGTAATCTTAGACACACTTAATATTAGGGCTTGCACACACTTTCTTGTTTCATATTTGTTCTTTTTATCAAGGTTTAATTACCAAACTAGGGGTTTGACTGAGGCAAACCCCCATCCACCACTAAGCAACAATTTTATTTTGCAAATTTATCATGGGTTCAAATCTGGGAGCGAAGGTTCAGAGGTACAAGAAAGGAGTATAGGTACATGCCTCAAATATAAATTTCAGACTTTTCCAAAAAATGAAACCTAGACCCATTCGCCCATGGGCGAATGAGTCCCTGACATGCTTGCAGGAAAACATTTTATGACAGGTGCACAGTGTTATCCTTTCCCAGATTTGCCAAAAATTTTGTTGTTTCTCTCAGTTTTATGCTTAATCTACAAGATCCAAGTGGTAGCTTGAATTTTGGATTTGATTTGATATTTTTAGTTTTTCTCCCAAAGTGTTGTTTGACCTTCACCCCCATCCTCAAAACATAAGGAAATTTGAAGATTCTCGCGTTAGGTTGATTCACCTAAGGGTTGTTAATCAATTCATTGCGGGGATCTTATTTCCTAATGAAATTAGGAAGATAGGGTTTATTCTCACCCTTTGGACCTACCTTCCCATTTCAGGAAACTCTTTTTCTTTATTTCATCCCTTTATTCTTTTTTTCTAGTTTTTCCTAGTTTTGTAACTCATTTTGATCCATGTGGGTAATAAGACATGATATTTATTCAATAATTTGATTATATTTAGTATAGTTGTGCATTTTGCATTCTCCTTATAATGTTAAATTCAAAGAATATTGTTGGATGTATACAATTTGAGTAGAAAGGGGATATTCCTTTTTTTATTTGCATTCACATTGGTTGTTATACGTTGTGCTTGTTCTAATCATATGGTGCAAGTACACTTCATGTGTTAATTGAGGCTGAAACTATATGAAACTAAACATGGTTATTTCAAAGAAACATGATTTTTCTAGTTTTGTAACTCATTATGATCCATGTGATGTATTAAGCCATGATATTTATTTACCATTTTCCCCTATTTTAAATCATTCATGATTCAAGATCCCTCTCTATGAAAAACAAAAAGTGCATATTTTCGTGTGTTCTTTTAATTAGTTTGTATCATGCATTTATGTTTTCTATCAGTTGTAAGTAGATTAAGGGCTAAGGAAATGGTAAAAATGAACTTAAAATATCAAGGGTATCATTTAAATTTAGTTTGGTGAAATTTAACATGATATAAAATATCATTTTTACTTTATTTATGCAAAAATAGAAGGGTTTATGTGCATACATGAGTTGGGGGTATTTTTTGACTTATTAAAAAGAATAAATGACTTGTTTTAGCAATTTATAAGGTCTTTACGATAGTGATAAGTTCTTTAGAGCAGTCATAAATTTATTAGGATTGTCATAAATTCATTAGCGCAGTTATAACTTGACATTATGATAGTTATAGGTTCATTAAGACTATCATAACTTCGTTAGAATGCTCTAAGGTTCATTAGGACTGTCATAAATTCATTAGGGTAATCATAACTTGACATTTTGATAGTTATAGGTTCATTATGATTGTCATAACTTCATTAGAATGGTCTAAGATTCATTATGACAATCATAAATTGATTAAGACATTCGGGTAGTCATAATTTGACATTGTGATGGTTATAGGTTCATTAGGACTATCATAAATTCATTAGAATGGTCTAAAGTTCATAAGTATTGTCATTACTTCATTATGAATGTCATAAATTTATTAGGAAAGCCATAACCTTGCATTTAGTACATTGTGGGGCCAAACTGGCAATGGCAACACATCTAAATGGATGAGTTTATGGTAGAAAAGGTCCTATTTCACACCCCACCTCGCCTGAATGTTGTAGGATACATTGTGTCAACACTTCCTCTTAAGAGCCCTAAGTGAAATATAAGCACTATTTGCAAATGATATTTGAAGGCTTTGCTATCTTCAGCATGTCTCTTACGACTTTCCTTTTACTAATCTTCACAATCTTATCAAAGTTCAAGTGTCCCATCCTTTTGTGCCACAACCAACTCTCATCTTCTTGCCCCATATTACATTTCTCACTTTTGACCTCATTGAGAATGTATTGATTACCATTTGTTCTATAATCATCAGCTATCAAATTTCCATCTTTCATGATTTTACATCCTTCAAAATGAAACATGAAAGTGTGCCCTTGGTCACACAAATGACTCACACTTAAGAGATTATACTTCAATCCTTCAACATATAAGACATCATTAGTTTTAGTTCTTCCATTAACTAGACTAAGTGTGCCTTTACCTTTTATGCTTTTTGTAGCATTGTCTTTGAATTTCGTCATTCCTTCATTCAATTTCTTTAGAGAGAAAAAAAAAATTGCCACCAGTCTTGTGGTTTGAACAACCACTATCAACATGCCATTTGTCTTTCTCATCTTGGGCATGTAGTGAAACTTGTACAACCATGTATTTTTCTTTCATTTCTTGTTCCTTATTCTCCTTCCAAACCTTGTTTAGTTCATCCTTTTTCTTGTCACAAACATCCTTCTTATTTTGTCTTAGAAGCTCAGTAAAAATAGTTCTGCAAAAACGTGTTGTGTGCCCTAAATTGTTGCACTTGTGACATATAATGTTGTAGTCCATCAGAGGAGAAAATGAATTATAATTCCTCTTCATGAGTTCAAAATAATTCCTTGTGCAAGCTCTACAATTTACTGTTGTATGCCCAAACTAATTACATGAAAAGCAATAACCATGGAATGAATATTGAAACCTAGTTGCACAGGGCTTCCTTTGAGAAAATGGCCATTTGAGATTGTTTGTATTAGTTCTTTGAAACTGTGATGCTTTATCCTCCTTTTTTTCTTCTTTGTTCACCTCATTTTTTCTTTCTTACTTTTTATTATCTTCTTTGTTCACCTCCTCTTTGTTGAAACTTTTGAGGGTCACAGCATAATTATTACTTTCCAACTTCTTTGTAGTTTGTGAACTTTCACCATCAAAACCAAGACCACTTTTGATAAATGGTGATCTTTGTGAGTTGATAAGGTCCTCTAATATTTATGTGCTTTTATCAAACTTTATATTCCCATTGAGATGATCTTTAGTATTTTCTAGCTCCTTCCTCAAGGAAAGGATTTCAGATTCAAGCTTCTCACACTTTGATTCCTTTTCTTTTAGTTGATCTTTTAAAACATGTTCAATGAGTTTGGCTTCTTCTATTTGAGTCTTCAAATCCATAATTATCTTTCCAAACTTTTCACTGTCTTCTAAAATTTGATCTTTTAACTTTGAACCTCTTCTCGAGTCTTTTGATTCATCTATGGCAACAATAAGTCTTCCTCAAGGTCTACTATAATATATTTCTTTCTTAATCTCTTCATTCCCTTTGTCTTCACACTTTAGAGCTACTTCTTTTATTTCCATGGCCATGAAGAGAATTTCTTCTCTATCACTTTCAAAGAAACTTTCATCACTTTCCTCAGATGAACTATTCCTTCCTTGAACATATAGGCTCTTCTTGTGTCTTCGAAAATTATTCTTCCTTTCAGATATTCTTTGAGTGGACTTCTTGTTATAATGACTTTTCTTGCCTTTTCCCTTGTCATAATATACTTCTTCATTGCTATCACTTCCAACTAGTGGACATTTGGCGTAAAAATGACCTATAATACCACAATTAAAGCATTTATGAGTATACTAATCCTTTCACTTGATAGTTTCTTTATTGAATTTCTTCACAAAGTTTGCCTCTTCCTCATCCTTGAACTTTCACTTGATATGAGTCCTTTTTTCTTCATCCTTCTTGATGCTTTGAAGGCAACTTCATGTTTTGATGGTGTTCCTTTCTTAGTCCTCATTTTGTAAGTGGTAAGTATGCCATGTAACTCATCCATCTTCAAAGTGTTTAGATCCTTCATTTCTTCAATGGAAAAACCTTTGCATCAAATATCATGGGTAGAGATCTTAACACCTTTTGCACAACAATCTCAACTTCAAACTTTTCTCCAAAACCACAAATGGTATTTACGATTTCATCCACACGAATAAAATAGGCGGCAACACTCCCTTCGTCCTTCATCTTCAAACTCTCAAATTGTCTCATGTGGGTTTGTAACTTTTCCTTTTTCACTTTGTTGTCTCCTTCATCAGTCCTTTGAAGCTTATCCATCTCTTTTTCCGATGTGTATTGCATGACTTTGATAAATTCTGATTCAGTTAGACTACTTAAAATTGCATTAATATCTTTAGCATTTGTTCTCACTAGCCCTCTTTTCAACTTGATTCGTTGGTTGAGAGATGGTGCCACATATCCATCCACAATAGATTGTCATATATCAAATCCATGGGCATCAAATAAATGTGCATCCTCATACTGCAAAAAAGCATAGTTGTTTTCGTCGAACAATGATGCTCAACTTGAGGAAAACCCTTCTTGACTCACCATGTGTGTTCTTAAGATCTTTCCTTCAAACAATTAGGCTTTTTTGAAGGAACCCGCTCTGGTACCGATTAAAGAAAACATGCACACTTATACTGAGAGGGGAGGTGAATCAATATAAGACCATTTTTTTCAATTTATAACTTTGGCAATCATAAAGCAATAATCAAAGTATCCACACATGCAAGATCTAACAATAGAGAACACACAATGCACACACTATTTTACGTGCAAACCCTTGCAAGAGAGAACCATGGAAAAATATTTCTTTTATATATATCTTCTTACAAGCTTTTTAGGCACCAACCCGCAAGAGACACCAATTCCCTCCACTGAGCACCAACTCAACAAGAGACTCCAATCTCTTCAACACAAGGCACCAACCTCAAGATCTCCCAAATAGGAGGCTCCAACCTCCACAAGAATAATTTGAATGATTTTGATTTGCCACTCCTCAAATCTACCCTAATGCCTTCTCACAAGTCTACAATTTAGTCTTCACAATGTCGACAATAATGTCTTCTCCAATCAACAACAATGGCTTCATGAATTTAGCAATAATGTCTTCATTAAATCTGCAATAATGTCGTCATAAGATCTGCTCAATAAATTTCCATGATCTCACTAGTATCACTTACTCTCCTCTCAAATTTGTTGCTATAAAATCTGCTCAAATACTCCTTGTAGATTTGCTTAAATATCCTTTTAATTTTTCTCTTCATACAAAAATATTCCTTGTAAAATTGGTTTTCTTTTCTTCATTTTCAACCTTCTATTTATACCTCCAAGATGCCCCTTCAAACCAACAATCATCTCCTTTCAAAACTAGTCAACCCAATCAACATTTAAATTTTTATTCAATTTTTTATTTCCCTTTCCCAAAGTTGGGCACACCTCCCTAGAGGGGTCAACCCCTAAAAATAATTAAATTTAAATTTTCTATTTCCAAAATAAAATCCCCAAGATGGGGCGCCATCAAGAGGGGGTCGGCCAAGAACAAAATATCAAATTAAATCTTGTTAAGGGTGCCAAAAATGGGAGGTCGACAAGATTACAAGTTTGTCCTAGATACCAATGTGGAGCAGGTCGACCATCATAAATAAAAACAATTTATTTAAACGATTTAAACTTTGATTTTCTATAGTTCTAATTTGCTTTAGTAGACCTTTGACATCAATGACAAACATTTTTCCAACATGCAAATGGGTGAAATAAATTATCATTCAAATTAATAAGACATCATAAGAGATTCATAATGACATGATTCATTTATAAAAACCTTATAGTGTAGCTATTCAAAATATCTTTTATAATTCTTTGCATTAAATAAAAAAATGTAGGAAGAGAAGACACCTCATACATAGAAAAATCATCAAGAGGATTTTTTTTTAATCATTACTATAAGCATCTAATGTGATGTTGACGAGTGCATTAACATTATCCCTCTCATCACATGTATTAAGATAAGCATCCTCATATTCAAGTGAAAATGGTGGGGTTGGATAACATGGAGAAGAATGTGGTGAAGAATCATAAGGTGGAAGGGATAAATCAATGGGTGAAGTAGAGGTTGTTAGGAAAAGAGTGAATGAGTAGAACTCATAAAGGTGGTGGAAACTTATAAGGGATAGATGAAGATAGTTTGATAAGCTCAATAGTGGTAAGCATATTAGTAAGAGATAGATCAAGAGTAAGTATAGTGGGTCCTCTAAAAAAGAAGTCTAAAAGAGAGGTGAAAGAGTAGGAAGGGAAGTATAAGGATAATAATCCATGTCATAATATGATGTCCCGTGAGATATCTAAAAATGGGAGAGAAGTTTAAAAGAGAGGTGAAAGAATGATAAGGGAAGTATAAGGGTAAGAAGCCATGTTATAATATGATGTCCCATGAGATATCTAAAAATGGGAGAAGTCTAAAAGAGAAGTGAAAGAGTGGGAAGGATAGTATAAGTGTGAGAATCCATGCCATAATATGATATGTCCCATTAGACATCTGAATATATAATTGGAGGGCCAAAGTGTTACAATGTCCCCCTTAATTAATTATACCCTTTAATTAGCAATGTTTATAAGTGAATCTAGTATTACCATTAAACTACCAATTTCTAGAACCACTCCCGAATTCCAATATGCCTATTAAGGTTTTGATTGGTAACTATTTAAGTCTCATATGGTGACTTACCTTTTCAGACATGTTTCGATACCTAATTCATGGGAGGCCCTAGAGAAGGGGGGCACTTTTTCTATACTTAGACTTAGAATTAGGTTTTCTTAAATGAGTTTATCAGTTGTTCTTGGTTGCTTTATGTCCATTCTAGGTTAATGGGAAACCATAAGAAAATTCATCATTGGCTCCATTTTGTAAAGTTCCATATTATACCTTTCAAAGGTTTTAGGTTTATCTTGTCATATTGTAGGTTGGCAACATTTTCCTACTAGATGGGTCAGTACAAGCTGCCATCCTCTCTTTCCTTTTCCCAACGATTTTATAATGTTTGCAGTAAAGTTATGAGGCCGGAAAGAATTGCATGTGATGCTTAAAAAGTCTTATCTATAGCTAAGAGAATTTGTTAAATACTTCCTAAGGTTGAACTGCATCTCTATATGTTCGAATTTTGCGATATTTTAGAACTTAAACATATCATTTTTCATGATAATGTTTTAATTTTTAATACCATTATGTTTTCACAAGACAAGTAGTCATTTCGATGGAGCTTCTACGACAATTCAAGAGAAAAAATGTACCTGAATAAATCATCAACTACTAATTTATATTCTTTGTACACAGATTTTGAAGCCATTTTTAAAATTACAAACATTTATTAGGAAATGATTTTAGTAAACTGATATTTTCTTCGGAGCAGTTAGTTTTCTCTCAGAAATTTTCATGACCGTTAACTCCCGAAACCTGGTATGTGCATAAAATATAGGAATTGAAATCGTGACTTCACAGTTTATAATATAAGATATTAAATATGAAATAAATACTATTCATTTAAAATTTGTCAATGTTAAAAACTGAACCTGCAAGGAATATATACTTTCTTCAGAGAACTGGCTTTGTTTTGCTCTAGGTTCCAGTCATCAATTACCAAATAACATGAATGATTTATTCCTCACCAATACAAAATTTCAAATGAAAAGAATGCTACATTTCAGTCTACATATATGCATTCCAACTGTTCTTTCTCAAGAAATAGTAATTGAAGATTAGTTAAAGCTGACTGACATTTTAGGTGACATAAAACATTAAACATCCTTCTTATTATCTTCGGAGTTCTCGAAATGACTTTCGTTGTATCCTCCTTGTTTCTGATCTTCTTCATAGGGTTTATATATGACAAGAAGGTGGACTTTTCCCCGTGACTTTTCAGGTGTAGGTGTATCAGGATTATAGGTCAAGTCCAGCCGCAACTCTTTTGGTTCATGAGGCTTCAACTGCACAATAACAGAAAAAATGTAATCATCACCATGCTATAAATCATTTTTCTTAATTTTACAGTGTGATAACGACTTGTTAAAGTCTTATAACTGGTCCTTGTCTGTTCTTATTCTTGTGCACATATATCTACTAGCAGAAGGCCAAATCCAGATGAAAGGAAAAAATCTATGTCGAAGGAACCCTTGAAAGGTATCCAACCAGCTTTCTTATGAACCAGTTATTTTACATCACCACTAATACAGCAGGCATACAATAACAAACTCTCCAGCCATGCAGATAAGTAACTTCATTAGTTATGATAATATCAAAAAGAACGGCTGATTATAGATTTTCCAAAATTGGAAGAAATATTTAAAATCCCCTCTTGAAATTGCACGAAATTTTTAAAACGATTTTTACAGTTTGACTGATGTAAACATTTTGTCAAACAAATAGCATGGCAATATCTGAAACTAATTGCTGATAAGATAAATATGCATTTCCAGATGGATACATTCATTAATCAAAGTTTACAATCTCATACAAATAACTCATATCTGGGATATAGGATAACAGTGATATTTGCAAATCTGGAAAAAGTGTTTACATTCAGTTTTACAAGACTGTAATAATCAGTTTGCATTCATATCAGACCTGACCTTTAATGTATGTACAGATAATACTTCATGCCTTAATGGCTGGGCAATGACTGCGAACAGCTTCTGAGACTTGACACCACACCTCGTACAGAGGTCACGACCCCTTCCTGGCTACCTTCTGAACTGGACGCCATCCTCAGTACTTGCAGACCTTCACTCAGTCCTTCACATGCCCCCTTTCTGAGCCTCAATGCTACCCACGCATCCTCCTGAAGGCTGTGATTGAATGTGAAAGGCGTTTGCAGGGATAAAGGCGGTTGACTCACACTCCAAAAGTGCTCACCCTCCTCACACGGCCAGCAGATATAAATTGCAGTCCCAGATGGTATTTTCACGCCCAGCTGTCTTCTCAATTCCCACAACCCAAATGATGAAGTCACCCTCACTAAACTCACTGTCACGGCTGGTAATAGCAATGCAAACCTGAATACCTTAATGCCAATCTGAAATAAGGACGCCAATATTTATATTCAACAATAACCTGGACACCACAAACTGAAATGGCCAGTAATATGATCTTCAATGCAACACATCCAATCTGCCTGTAACTCAACCCTCCAATAGAAAATAATATTATCAATACTCCTCAAATTTGTAAATATCAATCACCTGAGATCTCTGCCTGCAAATACCTATGATAATTTGTCTTGCCTGGCAAGACTGACGAATTATCTAATCGTTCAATCCAATCGTTGAAGCACTAATGCGAATCCTGTCTAAATCCACCTATAAGAGAATTTGGGGTTTTGTCCAAATCCTTGTTCTTGGAACTCGAGGGTTTCCATCCTCAAACCACCTATAAGCTAAGCTCTCCAAATTTCAGAATTCTCCAAAAGATAATAATTTTCCACAAGATGCTAAATGATTTGCCTCCATCCCTTTTTAAAGGCTTAGCTCAACTTCTAGAAGATTCCCTTTTAATTTCCCTTTTAAAGTGACTTTATTAAAATGTCTTTTAAATATTCCTTGGTGTCACTTTGTTTCACCTCATAAATCTAATTATTTAATATTGCCTTATTTAATGCACTTTTTGTCAGGCAACATTAAATAATTAATTTAATTATTCTCCATAAGGCAGGTTGGAAAACAAGAACATTACAATCCTCCCTTCCCAGAGAAGGCTTGTCCCCAAGCAATCTGTACCTAAGTGTCATGGCCAAATACCTAGATCCCAAATGAACCTACAGAATCCTTTGCTATGCTTCCACTACACTACTCTGATACAACCAAAATCTGCAGTTCTTTCTTCCTACAATCTATCATAACCGCCATCCTATTGAACCATGTTGCAATACCTGCAAGCACTGAATTCCTTCTTTGTAAAATAGAACATCTCATACCAGAGTGTCTCAATGCAAACGTTACTTGCAACCCCATCAAATATGATCATGGGCATCAGAGATATTAACATATAAGCATGATACTCAAAACAATTCATTACAAAATCCCATGGGTGAATTTCACCTAGATCCCATATCCTGTGATTGTCACCATCTATATTTCTTGGATTAGGACATGTATTCAACTTCAACACAAAAGGTGAATTGTGCAAAGATAACTCGTCATGAGCATGCATCACTCAAGTTTGTGCCCTTGACAACAACCTTGCCAAATCCGCTGCTAGCTCTTGAAAATTAATGCTCTTTGCTATCTGGCAAACAATGGAATGATGAAGATGACCGACTTCCATAACATATTCTACATAGACAAAATTCCAACTGAATTTGGTCACGCAAAAAACTGGTATTCCAACATCTGCTATTGCTCAACACACCACGGGGACAACATCTGAAATCACCAAACCAGCCTTAGTTGATTTTAACCACTCTTCTTTTATAGTCAATATTGAGGCATTCTTCTGATGGTTCTAGAACTCCTCATACGCCTCTTGAGTGGAATCATTGTTTTCATACTCGGAGCTGTCATGAAGAAGGTTTAAAATTTTACCTTCTTTTGTTGAGGTCATCACTATTTCTTTCTTGACTTGCTTCTCTTGGTCCATGTGAGCAACCCCTTCTTTAATTTTCTGCAGGTGTTGTTTTGCTCGGGCAGCTAACAACTTGGCTTCCTTTGCCCTCGTAAGCCATTCATCACACATTTTCAGGTTCCTCACAACATCAACTATGCTTTCCCGTGATGTGTTGGATTCCTCTCCTTTCTCCTGAATGCTAGACTCATGCAATGATGCAAATGGATCTGAATTTGTAGCCAAGGTTGCTGCTATGAGACTCCCCTTCTTTTCAGCCACAAATCCTTCAATGAAATCATTTTGGACCTCGATCACACATGCCTTCTGAAATAAAGCATTTTCTTGTACCTTATGACCGGATTTGACATCTCTGATACTCAAACCAGCTTCACATGCATTTATGGGATGCCCCTCTTCTATTAGATGTTCTTCTATTGCTGGAATATATTTTATGTCCCTTTGTGATTCCAATCCTTTTGTTTTTTTCGTCATTTCTCCTATTTTTACCATAGGAGGCATCTCCACAATTTACTCTTGTCCTTGATCCTGACACCTATGGCTGGGTTCCCAGGCTTCTTTGCATACAAAGCAAAAGTTTCCTCCTCCGGAGATCATTTTTTATCTTCCTAGGTTCCCCTGTAGGCTGCAAATCACGGGAAGTAATTCTTCTTTCTTCCCAATTGATAAGAAAGGCTCCAACAACTCGAGGTGCTCTAATAATGTTGTTAGATTCCTCTGGTTTCCCTAAAAGACTTGCAAAATTTCTGCCATGAGTTCTTGATTAAACTTCATCTTTACCAAACCAACAATTAGCTACAACTATTATCAATAACCCAACAAGCTGGCAGGTTTGCAAGCTCTGATACCATTGTAAAATCCCCTCTTGAAATTGCACAAAAAATTTAAAACAATTTTTACAGTTTGATAGATGTAAACATTTTGTCAAACAAATAGCATGGCAATATCTAAAACTAATTGTTGATAAGATAAATATGTATTTCCAGATGGATACATTCATTAATCAAAGTTTAAAATCTCATACAAATAACTCATATCTGGGATATAGGATAACAGTGATATTTGCAAATCTGGAAATAGTGTTTACATTCAGTTTGACAAGACTATAATAATCAGTTTGCATTCATATCAGACCTGACCTTTAATGTATGCACAAATAATACTTCATGCCTTAATGGTTGGGCAATGACTGCGAACAGCTTCTAAGACTTGACGCCATAGCTCATATAGAGGTCACAACCCCTCCCTGGCTACCTTCTGAATTGGACGCCATCCTCAGTACTTGCAGACCTTCGCTTAGTCCTTCACATGCCCCCTTTCTGAGCCTCAACACTACCCACGCATCCTCCTGAAGGTTGCGACTGAATGTGAAAGGCGTTTGTAGGGGTAAAGGCGGTCGACTCACACTCCAAAAGTGCTCACCCTCCTCACACAGCCAACAGATATAAATCGCAGTCACAGATGGTATTCTCACACCTAGGTGTATTCTCAAGTCCCACGACCCAAACAATGAAGTCGCCCTCACTAAACTCAGTCATGGCTGATAATAGCAATGCAAACCTGAGTACCTTAATGCCAGTCTGAAATAAGGACACCAATATTTATATTCAACAACTTGGACGCCACAAACTGAAATGGCCAGCAAAATGATCTTCAATGCAACCCGTCCAATCTGCTTGTAACTCAACCCTCCAATAGCAAATAATATTATCAATACTCTTCAAATTTGCAAATATCGATCACCTGAGATCTCTACTTGCAAATACCTATGATAATTTGTCTTGTGTGGAAAGACTCACAAATTATCTAATCGCTCAATCCAATCGTTGAAGCACCAATGTGAATCCTATTTGAATCCACCTATAAGAGAATTTGAGGTTTCGTCCAAATCCCTATTCCTAGAACTCGAGTGTTTCCGTCCTCAAACCACATGTAAGCTAAGCTCTCCAAATTTCGAAATTCTCCAAAAGATAATAATTTTCCACAAGATGCCAAATGATATGCCTTCATCCCTTTTTAAATGCTTAGCTCAACTTCTAGAAGATTCCCTTTTAATTTCCTACCAAAACATATTAGCACTATAATATAAAATGACTTTATTAAAATGTCTTTTAAATATTCCTTGGCATTACTTTATTTCACCTCATTAATCTAATTATTTAATATTGCCTTATTTAATGCACTTTTTGTCGGGTAACATTAAATAATTAATTTAAATATTTTCTGTGAGGCAAGTTGGAAAACGAGGACATTACGAAATATAATTTCTTGCCTTCAAATTAATATATAGTTTCCCATATATATCAAATAGATACTAAATTGGCAAGCTAATAGAAACCGAAGAAAACCTAGGATGTCCTTAATAGTAAATGGGGAAAATGAGAACTATTTTGTTTTCTATCCAATGGATTGTAGATCAATGCATTCTCTTCACTTTTAATATCACCAAGTGATTCTTTATACTTGTGATCTTAAGCAATGACTAGAGGTGGGTTTAACGTTGGAAATTTGAAGTTGAACAATTTAAAATAATTAGAAAGTATGGCTTGAGATTTTTAAATGTAAAAGTCTAAAAGAGGAGCCTAATTGAGACATACAACAGTTCAAAAGCTAATATAAAACAATGCCAAGTGTCAAGAATGACTTGCATTACCTTTGAAGTTTTAAATAATTGAGAAAGCAAATTTTAAAAGTTGAAACCTGTGGGCAGGGATCATGCTTGACAAAGCATCCTAGAGTCCTGAAACAGTTTTTTTGAAGTTCTCCCTAGCTTTTTTTCCTCCAATGAATTAAGATATCGGATACTTTTCTTTCTTTAGTATTTTACATAAATTACTTTCCAAGGTTTCTCCTTGCATTGACACGTATTAATCAATCTGATCTCAATAGAGAAAAACCATGCTTATACCTTCAAACGTGGGGAAAGGGAAACTTTAGAGCTTTCACCTTAGGGTTTGACACCTTTCCCAAATTTCATGGATGATGTGTGCTGTGTGTGTTAATGTGGGGGTTTGATTGGATTTGAACAAGGTATGTGATTGACTTACAGCCCGATAGATGAGTCAACTAGCCCTTGACCAAATCAGGAAATGTCCTAAGGGTGAAATGCAATGATTCAATTGACCTAATGATGCAAATTACTATTCTGATGCAAATACAAAAAGTCTAGAAAGTCACAGAAGAAATCAGACTACAAAAATGAACTAAGCAGGACACTATGCACCTATGATTTAAACCTAGAGCTGAAAAGGTGGGACATAGGCACCCTAGATGCCACTATCTTTGTAGGGAAAATTCAGATCCATTTTCGCAGTCCTTTGGTGTCGGATCACAGCTTTTGTTTCCCGCTTGTCGCAGTTTCGGATCATTGTTGGATAATTCTGTAACTAAGTTCCATGAGTTGTCAAGGTGTAGGGTTTCAATTGCAACAACAAATAATGGACCTTCAATCTTCTTTAAACATGAAACCTACACATTCAAAGAGAGAAGAGAGATTATGTCATTTAGGGGCTTGCCTTGGTCAAACCCCGTGTTAGTGTTTCCACTTCCACAATGGAAATTGTCAATGATAAATGATAAATGATAGGAAGGAATGATGAATCCACAAAGTGTTGCAACTCACCACCCTTCAATGGCTTCCTTGAAGGATTGAAGTCATACACATCTCCTTAAGGTCTTGATCTTGCTTGCTTGATTGCTTGAATTGCTTGGAGACCTACAAAGATTAGCCTTCACAAACAATATGAAAACATAAACATGAACACACTCACATACATTTTGACATAATATTGGATCTTGAATTGCTGCAATAAATCCTCTAATGGCTAGTCTTGACATGCTTGATAATGCTCTTGATCATAAGCTCTCCAATAGTTTCCAATTGATGCTAGATAGATTTGAAATGATGCAATAACTAGGTATTTATACACTATTATTCTAATTTCCCGAAAATTAAATTCCGACAGCCGACTTTAGATATTTGAATTTCAAATAATAAAATGCCGACACTGACATATTTGAATTTGGAGCCAAAAATAGGGGGCCATAGACGCCCTAGGTGCTAGTGTCCCATGCCTATTTTCCGAAGTTTAAGGAGTTAGGGGAAAAGTATTAAAATGAGAGCATTTGTTTTATGCTTGCAAATTGTTGAAAAATGTTTAAAATGTGTTATGGAATACATAATTTAGGAAATTAAATGTTTAATTAGGTCCAATAACTTAAAGGGGAGCAAAACATAGTGTGAAATTGTCATGGGTGACAATTTACGATGTTACATACCTTACAAAGATTCTTCTGTGACATATTGAGGACTACATCCCATCATCATGAATGGTTAATTCCCATACAATGGAACCAAACTTTTTTGAACTCTATAGATAACTATCCATAATTCTATTTCAAGTTCCAAAAATAATCTTATACTTTCTTGATGTTGAGAATATAAAGGCTTTGATAGTTATGAGGTTATTAAAATTTGTAATTCAGTAACATCAGTTAAAAGGTATATATGAAATTTGAAGATAAAATGAGTAACTATAGAGATTTGGTAGAAGTACCACAAATATTCAAATAGAAATTACTATTAAAAATGTCAAATGTTTTAAACTATAGCAAAACCAAACAGCTAAAACAACAATAGACTCTTTACATTGGAGACTCCAAGCATAAGCATTTTGTAAAATGTATGACTTAATGTTTGTATTTGTAATGGGTCTTGAGAATACATCCATTATAATGAACTTGATAACTTTTGGTTAATTTCAACTTTTGATTGAAAAATACGTAAGAAAAGATCATCATTATTGTTTGGTAGAAGTGGACAGCTTATTACGAAGAGGCTCTATCTTTCCATTTCAAGGCATTGAATGTTTGTATGCACATGCACATGCACATTTTTAAAAACTCAAAACAAATATCCCCCCACGTAACATGTGAATGATCATACATAGAATTCACATGAGACCAAGGGTCAATGTGGCTGGGCATAAAAGAATGTCACTACATCTGTGGTCATGATGCATAGATTTCATTTCTTTTGATAACAAGACAATATTTTATATTTAAAAATTAGCATCCTTTCACAAATCAAAAATACTTAGTTGAAGATGTAAAGATTAAGGGGCAAGGAAGGAAGCAGTGTACAATGTTACAAAACTTAAGTTGTGAACCAATTTACCATAAAACAGCAAGAAAAGCACATGCAAACATGATTATCTGCCCAATAGGTGAACAAGTTTACAATATACTTTGTTAGTGTCTTGATTTTTCTATTGCTAGACAACACAAAACAAAACAGCACATATGGTAGAACCATTCTTTAATTTGTAAGGGTAAGCTCCTTGAGATCTAACTAAACCTAAAACCTAAAGCCATAAATAAATTTACAATTATGCACCCTATACAAGTTTACCAATAGCGGTTTTGTATTTAATGTAATTTGTTTTTTAATATGGTAAATGCTTTATAGTGGAGCTATAAACTAGAAGGACCAAACCCAAACAAAGAAGAAAGAATAACAACCAATGACAACCAAGAACAGCAAGGAACACCAAGAGACATAACACAATAGAAACCCACTACCCCCAAGCAAGGGAAAGCAAAACAAGTGACAAAATGCCACAAAAGAATGAACCACCTATTGAAATCCATAATATATTAGAGAGCTTTGTTTTGATCTAGCATCACAATGCTTATCTGAAACAAGTTCTTGTTGGGATTAGGAGGGTCACTTGAAACAGGATAATCATTTTCCTTGTAGAGATGTGAAGGATCAAAAGGAAGAACGTGAATGCAACCTCATCTGAACCTTTATTTTTCTTCGTCAAAGAGGAGTCACTCTTTAAAATTGTTTTTTCAACTAAAGGACAATCCCCTCCACCAATCTTCTCCAGGGGAGACCATGAGGGGAGAAGGATTTTGTAGATCCTTAAAATGTCTATGGTCACACCTAGGAATAGCACATGCAACATAAGTGTGACTTAATTTGTGCCAATTGAGACACAACACAAGGGACCCCTCATATTCTATTTGTTGTACCCAATCTCCAAGCTCAAAGATAAAGTGATCGAAGAAGGAGTTGCTTGTCAACAACAATGTTGGAAAAAATTAAGAAAAAAGGGACTGCTTCCTAGATTTTTAACTCATCAAATGCAGTAAGAATTCCCAAAGAGCAAGCTATGGCAGTCCACACTCCTCATCCCAATATTCTAATGGTAAGCTAAGAAGTCTAGCCCACATAGGGACCTTTTCAATGCCAACATTGTTAAGATCTAAACTAGGTACCCACTTCATGGGAAGAGGCACAATTTTCCAAGAAACCACAGTCCACCCTTCAAGGTTTGCAAATAGTCTTTGTGCAAAGAGAAGAAGATGAGGAAGAAGCAGTTAGATAAAACAACAATCTCTACCAAACCTTTGGTTTTCCATTTCCTACTAGCCCAAGTTTTGAAGTTATCCACATTTGTCCTAGCCCCTACAAACTTCCCCATGAGAGCATTCACCAGCTTGGAAGTTGATCTATCAATAATATTGTCAAGAATTTTAAGTTGACCTACTTGTTAAAAATCAATGGGAATAGAAGGAAGAGTGTTGCAGAGATAAAAACCCCTTGACACAATCCCTTGATCCAACATAGAAAGGGTTGACATAGAGCCCTCAATAGTCAAGGCCATATGAAACTAGGTTGCACCTAAGCACTCAACCTTGGACCCATTTGAGTTGTCCAAACCCAAAACCTTAGGCAGACCAAAACCAAGAGGCACCATTGGAAGACAAAGAGCCTCATTCATGACAGACTGAGACAATGCGCAACTTGTAGGGTCTGAAATGACCACACTTAGATCTGTCACACGTAGGACTAGGCGATAGGACGAAGCCTTACTTAAATTCCCGACAAAGGTGCCAATAGAGGCGTGTTTCTCGCCTCATAGAGCCATCAAGGACACTAGATTGTTCTAATTACAAAACTTCTTGGATGAAGTGGCAAAGCCAACACTCCTGTACACATCAAGCCAAATATTGAATAGCTTAATGTCATTCTCTTCATCTAAAGAACCTTCCAAGTCATCTGCTTCAAAATCTTTTCCATCACCACCATCATTTTCACCCTCTTTTGCAGCCTCCTCACTCCCACTCAATGCCCGTTCAAACAACCTATTCCTACTCATTGTGCTCCTTAGTATTTAATGTAATTTGTTAACTGCCTAAGTTTTTGCCTTAAATACAAGCATCAAATTGTCAACAATCAAGACCTACAGCGAAATTTTCATATTTAAAGAAGATAGACTATAGAGCACGAACAATAAACTTAACTTCCTACCAATGAAGGCAAAGCCTTGTATTTGGTTGTAAACAAAGATTTGAAGGGAAAAACACAAAAGCATGTTGATTACTAGCCAAATCAAAAACCAATAAATCTACATCAACAACAAAGAATTAGACAAGTGAACAACATAAAATTTCATGAAGGAAATAGTTAAATTGCCTTCAAAGCTACAATTTGAATAGATAGATTTTTCCAACATCAAGTTCCATTCAAAATAATTTATTTTCAATTCACCACATAAACTTACAATTATGCAATCACTAAATAATGGCTTTCGTAGCATGTTGTACCCAATTTGAAACTTCATTATGTTACATGAAACTCCTTCATAATAAAAAAGCAATCATTTGAGTAGTCAATTTGTCATTGTTATCAACTATGTTATATCCATTCTAACCGTTTTTGGTTGTGTGGTGAGGTTGTGTCAAAGTCTAGGAGTTTGAATTACTAAACCCTTGTAGATTGTCGATTTTAATTTTAATTATTAACTTTTAATTAAAAATAATAATTAATTATTAAATGATATTTTAAAATTTAATTATTCATTATATATATATAAAGACTTAAGCATGAAGAGGAGAAAATGGCATCAAGATTCGAGGGAATTAAGGTGTCACATGAGCAATCCAAATCTATTGTGAATAATAGAAAAGAGGAGTTACTATTTGAGTAGCTAGAGATTCCAGATTGATGAAGATACTATCAAAGAGCCCAAAAATTGAGAGAAAATAAGAGAAGAAATTCCCATGCAAAAGATGAAACACAATCATTCAGTTATAGAAATCAGGAAACTAGAGGAAGGGAAGGAAGGTGAGAAGAATCTCAAAAAGATATCAAAAAGATATTCTTCTTCATTCAATAGCCAGGGATAGAGTTGAACATGCATAAGAAAGTAATGGGATAACTAAACAAGTTTCTAACTTGTGAAATTAAGGAGATGATCCAAATTCTCTTAGGGAGCCATACAGGAGATAACTCAAAAGACAAAGTATGAGAATGAACAATGATATCTATTTCAGTTTAGACAATGAACACTTCTTCGCATTCCAGAAAGATGAAGATAGTTGGAGTATGAGAAGCAGATTATTAAAATCAAAGTAGCACAACATCATCGTGATGGTTCCCTTCTAAGGCACTTGGAATCTTGGAATCGTATTGCTTGAGGACAAGCAATTTTTGGTCAATAGGACTTGTAATGTCCCGCTTTGATGGAGAATTGATATTTCCATATAGCTCCACGATTATACGTGAGTGGGGCGTTGGATCATATAGAGATTGGGCTGCGATAATTATCTTGCTGATAGAGAATTGCTAGTGCTGTGGATATATTGCTTCGTCGTGGGATATTTCTAAGTATTGCGCAACTTCATTGAATAGTAATATATTCCCCTATCTGACGTGGGAGTTGACACAGTATTGTCAAACAATTTTGGAACACATATACATTTGCTTGAGGAGTGGTCGCATATCTTTGAGCCAGGAGGACGTGTAAACTTGGCTTTATTATATAAACCTTGGCATCACTATCCAACAAATGATTGAGTTCTTATTATCAATCAACATTATATAACACTCGCCACATCTATAATCATTGCCTACAGGAATAATACCGCCACTCTTAAAGGAATAATGACTTATTAAGAATCTAAGCACCACTATATGAGTGCTATCGGGTTCTACATTTGCCTCATCCTCAGTGATGATATATTAAATTCAGTCTCTTCCTTGAGTCATCGCTCAGTTACACACACCACTTACTAGCTATTTGTTTCTAAGAACGATGGTCTTCATTGAGAAGTACCGCTATTATAAGGTAGCAATTCCATCTATCAAATAAAGCCATGATCATGTAATAAACTAAAGCAAGTGATTATTACATGTTATGAGGCAGAAATTAATATCATAAAAAGGTGGGAATGGCATATGAAGTGGAGCAGTTAGTTTGATATTAAAGTCGGATTTATTTTTTCAAACAAACTGGTGTGATCTCTCCTACCAAGAGCAGTGATCCATTTCAAAGGTCATGTTCATTCCCAAAGACATCACCATTCAAGCAATACAACTTATCACATTGTGCCTATTCAAAGGATATATAAAGAATATCAAAATTCGTTCAAGGAGGATATGAAAGAGTGCAGAATCGAAAATATACCTATACAACATATCTGAATTGCTCTTTAAGAGCCAATGATCAGCCCATAGAAGGATGCATGAATACTAAATAAATATTCAGATACAGCACCCAATTACAACTCGCATGAACATGAAGACAAATTCAGGAACATAAAATTAATAGAGGTCTAAACCTCTTGCATATTCAAAGCATGATTTTAAAGTATAAATCAGAAACAGCTATTATGTCTATTTTCAAATTAATATTTAAATTTGACTTCATTATTCTGATTTTATTTCATTTATAATTCTGAAAATCCAATTAGTTTTAATAATATTGGATGACAACTTTTGTCAATCCAATAAGAAATAAATCGGTAATCCATTGATTCAGAGCACGGGTCATTACATTTGTATATAAAGATGAAACATAAATCAGATTAGAAATTTGTTATAACAAATTCAAATTTTTATATGCATAGAATGTTTAGATAAAATTCATCCACCAGATATATTTTTAGGAGATAATACACTGCAACACAACATACATCAGAAGTAAGTTGATATAGAGAAATTGTAGTTTTTCTACTGTCTACATATGTTAATCACTGTACCTTTAGTGCATTACTGATGAATAGAACCTTAGCATTCTGGCGATCACATCAATAGGACACCTAATTCAACATATCCTTGCAAGAAGCATGATATATATGTTACAGAGACAAGGGAAACAATACCTCTTTCAAAGGGTACTTAGCCACCCCAATGAATTCTGCATTTCCTAATGTTTCATCATCCATCAATCGAATTGTCAAGTACTGAGAAAAAGGATCATCGACCTAGCATAGTAATGTCAGAAAATCCAATCTGAGTAAGCTTTTCCATGTTGAAAAGACATTAACTTCACTGTATATTGTATTCAACTTGATATAGGAACTGACCTCAATAAAAAACCCTTCATTCCAAACTGGATGTAAAGTGTTCTTCTTTGTTGAGCTCCTCTTTATGCGTTCCGTTTTCAGTCGTACAAACAGTAATGCAAAAGGATCTGATTTCCCAAGGACATCAGTATTCATCAAGTTTGTTGCCTCAATTAAGGATACATCTAAAACCCCAACTGGATTCAGTTCTAGATTGCTGCATTGTGAAAAACATTATTAATATGTGGTCTCTGAAATACAGATATTAGACACAATAACAGGCATGAAAGCTCTTAATCAAATAAAGGAAATTATATGGAGAAGTATTAAGAGAGATTTGCACTTTCGATATGGAGAGGAAGGGAAGCAGGGAGGGAGGAAAAGAAGGGGGTAGGGAGAGAATGAGAGGGAGGAATGGAAAGAGGAGAGTAATACAATAATGTTACAAGTTTAGTTGAAGTGACATACTTTTCATTTCAAGTAAAACTTGCCCTCCTTTTCTTAAAATCAGAACCTAAGAACCACTCCAGTTTATGTGTGTTCTATTAATAAAACTATGTCCCTTTTTATATCTTGAAGCACATTGGGCATTTTATAAATCACATTTAATCCACATAAATGTATACTTAAATGCAAATACTAACATGACAAAGGCAGAGAGGGAGGTAGGGAGAGAATGAGAGAGAAGTGGAGAAGGTGAGGAAGAAAGGTAGGGAGAGAATAAGAGAGGGGAGAGTAATATGCTAATGTTACAAGTTCAGTTGAATTGACATTTGATTTCAAGTAAAACTCACCTCTGTTTCTTAAAACCAGAACCTAAGAACCACTCCTTTTTATATACTAATAAACCTATGTCGCAATTTATAAATTGAAGAACATTAGGCAATTTATAAATCACATATTATCTAGATAAATTTATGCATAAATACAATACTAACACGCACAGGCACAGGCAGACAGCAATTTTAAGGAATGGCTTTCAATTTGGGGATCCATTGAGCATCACAAAACCCGAGTGATTCTATTCCATCAAATCTCTCCATACCTATACAAGAGTTGGAAAAATACTCAATTAGAGAGCTATATATCAGATCTGTCTTCTGAAACTCTAACTCTTGGTTTCAATGGTATCTGGTTTAGTTGCAAGCCCCTTAATCAATGGGCAATGAACCATTGGAAGACAGTAGGAATTCTCAACTATCCACCTTTGAAAGGGTTTCCTAAGGTCAAATTCAAATCGGAGGATTGAGAATATTTATTCTTAAGGACTATGGTTTAAAAAAATCCAGGTCTCCCTATGAGAAAGTGGAGAAAAGAATTGGATATAGCTAGAGAATATGTTCACAATGTTCTAGTCTAGGTACAACTGTACAGTTTATAATTTTGAGTAAATTGGAATGAGTATCCATTTCAAATTTGTATAGAATTGATTGGTGAGCTAAATGAAATCACTTTATAAACAAGACTTTATCTAGAAGAAAATATTCTCAAACATTTTTTAATTTGGTTCTTGAAAAACCTCCCTTGGAGGAGGCTGACCTAGACATAGGAGATACTGTCTACTCACGATAACGATAGTTTATAATTTTGAGTAAATTGGAATGAGTATTCATTTCAAATTTGTATAGAATTGATTGGTGACCTAAATGAAATCACTTTATAAACAAGACTTTATCTAGAAGAAAATAGAAAATATTCTCAAACATTTTTTAATTTGGTTCTTGAAAAACCTCCCTTGGAGGAGGCTGACCTAGACGTAGGAGATACTGTCTACTCATGATAACAATAGATTGACACATATCAACTTTTCTGATAATATAAGAATTCTCCTTTATAAGGAGCGGCAATGCACAGAAAATTCAAATGGTGATATCTAAAAAGAGGCCTTTTATTTTGAATATATCATTTTATATATTTTCCTTATAATATATACCTTTAGGAAAAATATTCCTCATTATTTTTTGGGAGTGGCGGTGACAAAGCTCAAAGATGACATATACAATATGAAGATTGGAAGGAAATTTGAGTCAGCTGAGGTGGCAGGGACTAGGACTAGAAAAAGAGAAATCTCCTGCTCATGATTACGTGGAATCAAGAACTTGATATTTGGATTGGTTTTGGTAGGGACTTAGTGGCGTTCTTCTCCAATGATTATTCCCCCCCCCCCCTTAATACCCCTTATCAATTGCTTTGTGATGTAATAAGGACTACTTGTGCAGGCATATTTATGAATTTGCATGTTGAGGTTATGCAAAGAATCGTGTGTGTGCGATGGAGGAAAGTTGATATTAATTTGAAGGTTCCAAGTAATAGTGTTTATTACTTGGGCACTTACCTTTAATTAATTTCTTCTGCTCTAAGGTTTTTTAAGCTTAGCACTTTCTACAAGGCGATGAGTACCCATAGTTCTAGCATCTTCAAATATTTGAGAAATATAAACAGTTTTGTTTGGCTTTGGTGTTGGAGAGGAAGTAGGGTATCTGCAGAAACATTTATTCTGGGGCTCAATTACAGCGTTACCACCCTACATGGACTGCTGAGATGGGAGGAGATAGGCTTCACACAGAGCCCATGTCCTGTGAAGAATTCAAAGTTGAAGCCAATATTTGGTATATTTGCTATGAAGGCCGAATCACCCCTTTCTTGGAATGCCTTAATGGCTATGATGAAAATCTTTCTATCCAGTTTGCTAGCTCATGGAATAACAGGAGGTTGCAAATGGGAGGCATAAGTTTTGAAGTGGGTGAAGAGATTATCTCTCAGGCTATAGGAATGTCTTGCAAAGAACTAAAGCTCAAGCGTCAAAGCAAAGTCCCGAACAATGAAAATATGACCCTGTTTTTCAAAGAGGATGAGGCTCCTATGAAGTTGCATGGAGGGTTTGACCATGTGAAGCTCTCACCTCCGTGGGATAAGGTATGCTTCATCTTAATGAAATATTTCACCACATTAGAAGGAAGATTTAAGAGTTTTTACCACTATCACTTCGCCCTTTTGAACCATTTTAGACACAAAACTCTTATCAGCTTTCCCTTCTATCTGCTAACCTCTTTGGAGCCGTTGGTGAAAGAAGCCAAAGAAATGTCTGCTAGAAACCATGAGAAGGCCCCTATCCCTTTGCCCCACAAGCTCATTTTCCGTTTGTATCAATTTCACCTTGTTTTGTGCCCTCTGAAACCCATAAGGGCCTGCCTCATTAATAAGTCCCCAACTATGAGCCCTAGCAAGAAATCTACTTCTCTCATGCTAGAGCCTGTTAAATGAAAAATCAAAAGTCTTTGCTATGGCGATGCCCACCCACTCTAAAGACAAACATAAAAAGAATGTGCCCTCACTGGATACCAATTTCGAATCTTCCCCTCAAGCTACTACTAACCCTAGTTCCCCCTCCCAAGGAGGTGGCATTCAGCCTCTGTAACCTTAAAAACATCCCCCTGAGGACTCCTAATTTGGGGTCTCCAAGTAAGAGAAACCCTATAGGGAGCCTTAAGAACTCCAAAGCTAAAAACCCCAAAAGAAGCCCCATACAGGTCATTGAAGAAGAAGATACCTCAGTTGATGAGGAAGAGTTTTCTAACAAAGGGATTATGAAAGCTAAAGAAGATGACAAGAAGAGAAACAAGATTATGGGCACTAAGGATGTGGCGGGTGGGTCAAGAGTAAGACCTAGTATAAGAAGATCTAACCAGATTGTTGGCCACCCCACCCCCAACCTCAATATCAAGGAAATTTCCAGTTAATCTACACAAAGCGAGGAGAAAGAAAGAGATGAAAAAGATATGGATGATAAGTATGAAAATGAGGAAGATGAAATTGAAGGCCCATGTCTATTTGGGGAAATGAATGCTCTCCTCTTGAACTCAGATGATTCCGACACTACCCCCAAAGTTGAACCAACCCAAGATGGATGTACAAAATGCGAACAAACTGCTGCTAAGATGGTTGCTCTCAAAAGAAAAGTGGAGGAATTGGAAGGAAAATTGAAGGTCCTTTCCAGGTTTAGCTCCAAAGCTATGCACAGATTGGCCACCACACTTTGTCTCCTGCAGGATAGGGAATTCAAACGGCATGGAAAAGACAAAAGGAGTCGGCAATGATACTAGCCATGAGGAGCTGTACAAGTTCCTTACAAAGGATTGGGGGCAGTTGTTTGCTTAAGTTCTCTTTTCTTTTCTATGTTTATGATTTTATTAAAAAACTTTGAACTGGCATGTTGTTTAAGTGTTGCTAATGGCCTGTGTTTGGCCAGTTTTGTTGCCCTTGGGGCATTTTGTTTTGAGGTTTCTTGGTTATTGTATGCTGCTAACTTAATCAAAAACTTAAGAAACAAAATGATAAATCAAGACACAAAGTGAACAAAGAGTCACCTGTAGTCTCCAGGTAAAACTGGATAAACATAACGGTTGGGCCACACTAGAACATCCAGCACTGCTGTTCTGATTGTATTCTGCACATAAAATGACTAAATTAGCATTTGTCGGCATCTTTACACACAATTCACAATCTACAATTCCAATAGTAAATAAGAGATTCTGATAATCCAAATATTAGGATTAAATTGAATGGAATGCTTCTTGTACATCTACAATGCTGTCAACTCCTGGTAATGCTTTGACATCTCCACCTAGAATCTTTATATTGAAACCCATGTCTGGCTGCATTGAACATCATACAGATTTGAATAAAATTCTCTAAAACGAACCAAAAATAGTTTACAGGATTAGTAACATATTTTTTAAGTTTGTTGATAATGCTCAACAAATAATATATACGGACAACCTAAGAAAAACATTTGAAAACATATAATGAAAGCCAGATGTCAAAGGCATAAAAAGAAATTTCTGGAGGGAAGTTAAGAAATCACCTTTCATAAGGAAAACTAAAAAATAAAATGAGCTTCAATGAACTTAGAATTTGACCATTAAGATACCTAAAATGTATGGTCCAATTGAGAAATGCTGCTGTTGGACAATCATTTTCACTTAGTTCTGTAAACATTTTATCATTAAAGATATGCAAATTTCTCCAAGAAATTGAAACTTATAAAGTTTTTCAAAAAAGGGCAGCGGTGTCCCACAAGATAGAAAGTTAAATCCAGGATATGAACTTGAAATTGCATAGGGGGGAAAAAAAATTTACAGCCACGTTGAAAAAGAAGATATACTTATCATATATGCTCATAAGAAATTATAACCAAATCCTGCCAGTCCTTCATAGAGTTATATGCAAAATCAAGCTCCAACCAAGGCAAACATAATATCTGAGGCCTGGATATCTCATGGTTTTTCATTATTATTTATTTTAATTATCACTTTATAATTTTCTTCTTAACAGCAATGTGGAAACAGAAATGCAAGGTTTCAGAACTGTGTTCAGAGTCTCAGACAGATCTTTTCACATATGTAACACATTGAGATTATGATCATAAACTCCTTCGGACAAGTCATATACCTGGAAAGAAGTACCACTCCAGCTTTTGGTCAGATCAAATTGTCCTTGATCCAATGGACTATTGATTCATAAACAAGAACACATCTTTAGCAAACTAGACTAGCGCCTGTTTAATCCCTCATGAACAAAGTGATTCTTTCATAATTGCTTGGAATGGTTATTGCTTGGATTGGCAATCTTCCATCATCACTTGCAAGTAGTAACACCACAATGTTGTTTATTTGTTTGTAATGTTCCCCTTTTGGCAGTGATCTTGTCATTAGCTCATCAGCCTATCCTGGAATCCTGTACGCTCATTGAGGTGTTTCAAAGGGTTCCAATCTTGGAGGTTTTGTGATCTTTCCTCATTATTTACTATTTATAGTAAATACTATTTCTGGCAGTAAGCAATTGTCAGCCTTCAAGTTCATCACGTCATTGGAAGCAGTTGTCAGTATTAAGCCTTGGCCATAAAAATATTAATCTTAATGAATTTCTTCATTAATTGAGCAACAGGTTCTAATTTGCAGTTGACCCCCTTGGCCTAAGGAATGAACTTAAGTTGTTTTGAAAAGGGGGCTTTGAGGGTGGCACCACATGAAGAAGTCAAAAGGTTTTCTTTTATTAATTCCTCATTTCTCAAGTGGGGCGTATTTTTGAAGGGTTGTTTGTTTTTTGGAAATGTGAAGAGTCTTGGCTTTTGGCATACCTTCTTGGGGGACTTGAACAGTTTCCTATTTTCTTTTAAAAGTAAGGCTTGGCTCCAGCATTGAGTATCCATTATTTTTGCTAAAGTTATGTTGTCAAAATGATTTATCATTTTCTACTTCGAGGAATGCTGACCTCCTAGTTCTTCATTCAATTTTGTGTTTGTAAGACAACACCTAGTTGAATTATTGCTGCTTCTCATCCAGACTAGTAGATTGTGTTTCAAGGTGAATTATTGATGTATTTTCCAGTTTTACAGTTGTTATTTGCATACAGCTGAATGTTGTTTTTGCTCATGGTTGAATGTACGAATTTTATATCATTCTGGGCATTTGATAATAAGATTCCTAAGGTCTGGGCGACCATCTCCAAGCAATTTCGGATTTTAATTTGGAGTGTGCATTTTTATATTGAAAAATCGCCCCTCTCAAGGGCCGTACCTTTCAGCATTGCATTGGGAAGTGTGCCATTAATCATTGCAGGTATTTGGAGCTGTTTTCTATGTCTCTACAAGGGCGCCTATCTTCTATTTGATCCATGCCTTTAATTTCACGCCATTCGGAGGTATCTTGATCGAGTTATGAGCTTTTTACATAATTTTGTAGTTGCTGATTTCCATTTCCAGAATTACAGTTTTCAAAAATAAAGCAATTCATCGCTACTTTCATATTCTATTTTCTCTCCTCTCGTTCTCTAACTCGGAAAACATTGTATAAGAGTGGTGCTTAGAAATTGGTGTTGAACATTGTAATTTGCAGCTTTACACTTTGTATGAACTGTTAAACAGTAGGACTGTTTTAGCTTTAGCTTTGTTGCATTAATTAATTAGCTTCACACTAAAGCACCCCTGGATGGTATACCGTCAGTGTGGATAATTTTGTTTTGTAATCTTCTTCCCCCACTGTTTGGTGGTAGCGTGGAAAGCTTTTTGGCTGGTTATCCGCCTTGTTCTTTTAATTCAACAGTAGTACTCCACCATATGTTAGCACCTCGCCTGCAAAGGGATCTTGAGTGCACATTCTTGGTGTCGAGTTTAAATACTTCTCTTTCAATAGAATCTTGTACTTGTTGATTCAGTAGATCCTAGTGATCCTCTGACCATATGCTCGCCCCTCCTCCTTAAGTGGTTTTAGGGCGCATTCTTGGTTAGAGTTCTTTAATGTACGTTTTGGTTATGCTAACCTTAACGGGTGATTGATTCTATTGTAAATGTTTGGTTTAAAAATTAAAAAAATTGAGAGAGAATATTTCAATGGTATCAGAGCAAAAGTTCTTGCCATCCTGTGTCTACTAGCCTTTCAATTGACAGATGAGTGATAGAGCAACTACATACTTCTTCAAAACTCGGGCCAGATCTCAATTACAGTTTCCGTCAGTGCCAGAAGTAGATACTTTGTCAGAAGCTTTGAGGGAAACGAGTAAAACAGTTGAGAGAATGTCAGAAGAGTCTTGTCTTTCGATGGAGGAAAAAGATGCAAGAGCAGAAAAAAAGTTTGATAACATGTTAGAGATGATGGCACGTTTGCTGGATAAATTGGATCAGCAAACTACTCAAAATAATTTGCAGCCCCAACCAAATCATGCTAGTGAAAACAACAGTAATAGTGGTGTAAATGGAACTTATGTTCCCAATGGTCATAATGCTTCAGCAGTTAATGGAAGGGATAGAACTATTGGACAGCATGTTACAAATACAAGAGGATCTTCATCCAGACCTCTCCTCCCTACATTCACTCCAAGAGATGAACAACAACCTGAAATTGGAGTACCTTTTGCGAATGATGCTAGGCAAGCCTATATGAAGTACATCTCTTTACCCCCTGATATGAGAGATGCATGGACCTTTGATCAATTCATGAATCAAAGAAGCAAAAGGAACGGTGGAAGGAATGAACAACGCCCTTTCACAAATCATAGGAATGATTTTCAGCAAGCATTGGGTAAGATTACTTTGGACCATTTTGGTGGAAGTAATAAGTGTGCAGCTAGAGCATGGGTTCAAAAATTGGATAATTATCTCTCACTTAGACCAATGCTGGAGGAAGATGCAATTAAGTTCGCCACATTACACTTGGATGGAGTGGCTCACGAATGGCGGACTCATGGTTTGGTTACTCTTGGCCATAACCTCATTCACACCAATGAGGAGTTTACCAATAAATTAATTGAAAGATTTGATACCAGAGATCCTGAGTTGAGTTTCTGAGAATTGGCACAATTGAAACAACACGGATCTTTAGATACCTATGTTGCTGATTTTCAAAGGTTGTCGGTAATGGTGCCTAACATTACTGAAAGAAGACTTGTGGTTCTATTTGCAGAAGGTTTGATGGAACCTTTGAAAGGATGGGTCAAAGCCTTTGATCCTCCATCATTGGATGAAGCAATCAAGAAAGCAAGGAGCATGGAGTTGGCTGCTCCAAGGCCAAAATTTCAGTCTCAACCATTCAAAAAGGATAAGAAGAAGTTCACTCCTAATCAGCCCAACAAGTATCCACAAAGAATATCTGATGAACTCCGTGATCAGCTCAGAAAAGAGGGAGTTTGTTATACTTGTCGTGAACCTTGGACAAGGGGTCACCGTTGTTATGGGAAAGGTAAAGTTCAACAAATGGAGGGCTATTCTGATTATGGATCAGAATTTGATCCACTTGATCAGCAGTATGAAACAGCAAGTGATGAGGAAGAAGAAGCCCCAAAAGAGGAACCAGAAGTTGGAGATGGTAGTGCTTTTGCCCAACTATCTAGTTTCCAAAAAAATGAATCCTTTCGAGTACGAGGAATGGTTAACTCTCAAAGGATTGTTGCTCTTATTGATACGGGAGCAACTCATAATTTCATTGATGAAGGCCTAGGTACCAAAAGAGGATTGAAGACTGAAGATTTTGAAGGATTCAAGGTAATGGTAGCAGATGGCTTTACCATATCATGCACCAAGAAAATTCCTAACCTCTCTATGCAATTGGGGAATTATGAGGTGAAGGATGACTTCTATGTGGTTGGCATTGGTGATACCGATGTTGTTTTGGGAATACAATGGCTGCGATCTCTTGGAGAGATCACTTTGAATCTACAAACTATGGAATTGAAATTCCAAGCTGATGGGAAGAAGGTGGTTTTGAGAGGCATGTCCAATGGAGGGCCACGGATTGTGTCCTTGAAACGAATGGAGAGACTGATCCGTCATGATCAAGTTGAGTGGGCAACAGAGTGTATGATCTTACTAGCTGATCCGGTTGTAGAAAAGAGACAATACCCACCTGATATACAAGCTCTTCTTTCTAAAAAGAGCAAGGTTTTTGGTGACTTACCTTCAGGGAGACCACCTGAAAGAGGGTGTGAGCATGTGATTGAATTAGAAGGAGGTGCCAAACCTGTCATTACTACTCCTTACCGCTACCCAAAGGAGCAGAAGGATGAGATAGAAAAGACTATGAAAGAACTTCTTGAGGTAGGGTTCATCAGACCAAGCAAAAGCCCATTTGCTTCAGTAGTAGTATTGGTCAAAAAGAAAGATGGTACAATGCGGATGTGTGTTGATTATCGTGCATTGAATCAGAAAACCATCAAGAATAGATATCCTATTCCTAAGATAGATGAGCTTATTGATGAGCTCCATGGGGCTATGTTCTTTGAAGAACATTGATCTCCATTCCGGTTACCATCAAATCAGAATGAGAGAAGGGGATATTGAGAAAACAGCCTTTAGATGTCACTATGGGCACTTTGAGTTCCTTGTCATGCCATTCGGTTTGACTAACGCTCCAGCAACATTTCAATCATGTATGAACAAGACTTTTAGGCAGCAGTTGAGGAAGTTTGTGCTTATCTTCTTTGACGACATTCTTGTTTTCAGTAAGTCTTGGGAGGAGCACCTTTAGCATTTGGAGGAAGAGCTTAGCATTTTGGAGGCTGAATCCATGTTTGCTAAAGAATCTAAATGTGAGTTTGGGATGACTGAGCTTCTCTATCTCGGCCACATTATCAGTTCTAAAGGGGTCAAGGTTGATCCTGAAAAGATTAGAGTCATTGTTGATTGGCCACCTCCAAAAAATGTGACTCACTTGAAGGGATTTTTGGGCTTATGTGGGTTTTATAGAAGATTTGTCAAGGGGTATTCTCAAATGGCAGCACCTCTTACAGATCTCACCAAAAAGGGAGCTTTCCTATGGATGGATAAAGCACAAGGAGTGTTTGATAAGTTCAAACAAATTATGAGTTCATGTCCCGTATTGGCTTTGCTTGATTTTAAAAAGCCTTTTGAATTACAATGTGATGCTTCAAAAGAGGGAGTTCGAGCTGTTCTTATGAAAGACAAACACCCTATTGTCTTTGAGAGCAAAAAATTGAGAGGAGCAGAAAAGTTGTACTCAATTTATGACAAAGAGATGCTTGCCATCATGCATGCTTTGTCCAAATTCCGCCAATACTTGGTGGGAAGTAAATTTGTGGTTAAAACTGATCATAATAGTCTTAAACATTTCATGAGGCAAAAGGATTTGAATGAAAGGCAACAGAAATGGGTAAGCAAACTTCAAGCTTATGACTTCGATATTGAGTATGTTAAGGGGAAAAACAATGTTGTTGCGGATGCTTTGTCCAAAAGGCCTCATATGCAATCACTTTGTGAGCTTTCAGCAGATTGGAGAGAGTTGATTGCTGCTGATTATGCAAAACATCAGTTTACTACCAGCATTATAGAAGGCCATTTGGTTGATGAAAGGTATAACTTGGTTGATGATTTGATTATGTATAAGGGTAGGATCTTTTTGGTACCCGAATCCAAGCTTAAGAGGAAAATTTTTCAGTCATTTCATGATGTTCCTCTTGCTGGTCATCAAGGTATGTTCAAGACTAACAAGCAGATAAGAGAAAGGTTTGCTTGGAAGGGAATGAAGGAAGAAGTCATGAACTACATAAGGGAATGTCCTACATGTCAAAGGAATAAAAATGAACATTCTTTTCCTGCTGGTTTGTTGCAGCCCCTGCCTATTCCAAATCAGAAATGGGAAAGTATTGCTATGGACTTCATCACCGGGTTACCCAAGGTGCAAGGCCGTGATTGTATTTATGTTGTGGTGGATAGATTAACCAAATATGCTCATTTTTTTGCTATCACTACTACATTTACAGCAGCTCAAGTAGCTGAGTTATTCTTTAGAGAAGTTTTCCATTTGCATGGTTTGCCTAAGACCATTGTCAGTGATAGGGACAACAAGTTCCTAAGTGTGTTTTGGCAAGAGATTTTCAGATTGAGTGGTACAGTGCTCACTCCAAGCACTAGTTATCACCTGCAAATGGATGGGCAATCAAAGATTGTCAATAAGTGGTTAGAAAGCTACCTTAGAAACTATGTTTCAGGGCAACAAAGGGCTTGGGTTAAGTGGCTTCATTTGGGAGAGCTTTGTTATAACTCCTCTTATCACATGTCAACTAAGATGTCTCCTTTTATGGCACTCTATGGGTATGATGCTCCTAACTTTGTAGACTTGGTGTTTGGTGATAGTAGAGCTCCCCAAGCAAGAGATATGCTTTAGCACAATCAAAACATCTTAAAGTCACTAAAAGAAAATCTGCAACAAGCCCAAAATCAGCAGAAGTTGTATGCTAATCAGCAACGTATTGAACGTTCATTTGAGGTAGGAGACATGGTTTACTTGAGGCTTCAACCCTTCAAACAGTCTTCTCTCAAAAAGAGTGGTGCAGAAAAATTGAAGCCACATTTCTATGGTCCGTTTAGAGTCACCAAAAGGATTGGTGAAGTGGCATATGAGTTGGAGCTTCCAACAGACAGCAAAGTTCACAATGTCTTCCATGTTTCACGCCTCAAGAAGGCACTTGGGCATAATGTGGTAGTTACTTCAGAATTACCTCCTTTAAACGAAGAAGGGCAGTTAGTGTTGCTTTCGGAAGAGATTCTTGACAGTAGGGAGCGGTCATTGAAGAGGTGAACAATCAAGGAGTATTTGGTAAGATGGAAAAATTTGCCTATTGAAGATGCTACTTGGGAAGGTGAACAAATTTTGCAGCATCCAGCTTTGCAGTTGCTTGAGGACAAGCAATTTTGAGGGGGGCGAACTGTAATGTTCCCCTTTTGGCAGTGATCCTGTCATTAGCTCATCAGCCTATCCCGGAATCCTGTAGACTCATTGAGGTGTTTCAAAGGGTTCCAGTCTTGGAGGTTTTGTGATCTTTCCTCATTATTTACTATTTATATTAAATACTATTTCTGGCAGTAAGCAGTTGTCAGTCTTCAAATTCATCACGTCATTGGAAGCAGTTGTCAGTATTAAGCCTTGGCCATTAAAATATTAATCTTAATGAATTTCTTCATTAATTGAGCAATAGGTTCTAATTTGCAGTTGACCCCCTTGGCCTAAGGAATGAACTTAAGTTGTTTTGAAAAGGGGGCTTTGAGGGTGGCGCCACATGAAGAAGTCAAAAGGTTTTCTTTTATTAATTCCTCATTTCTCAAGTGGGGCGTATTTTTGAAGGGTTGTTTCTTTTTTGGAAATGTGAAGAGTCTTGGCTTTTGGCGTACCTTCTTGCAGGACTTGAACAGTTTCCTATTTTCCTTTAAAAGTAAGTCTTGGCTCCAGCATTGAGTATCCATTATTTTTGCTAAAGTTATGCTGTCAAAATAATTTATTATTTTCTACTTCGAGGAATGCTGACCTCCTAGTTCTTCATTCAATTTCGTGTTTGTAAGACAACACCTAGTTGAATTATTGTTGCTTCTCATCCAGACTAGCAGATTGTCTTTCAAGGTGAATTATTGATGTATTTTCCAGTTTTACAGTTGTTGTTTGCATACAGCTAAATGTTGTTTTTGCTCATGGTTGAATGTACGAATTTTATATCATTCTGGGCATTTGATAATAAGATTCCTAAGGTCTAGGCGACCATCTCCAAGCAATTTTGGATTTTAATTTGGAGTGTGCATTTTTATATTAAAAAATCGCCCCTCTCAAGGGTCGTACCTTTCAGCATTGCATTGGGAAATGTGCCATTAATCATTGCAGGTATTTGGAGCTGTTTTCTATGTCTCTACAGGGGCGCCTATCTTCCATTTGATCCATGCCTGTGATTTCACGCCATTCAGAGGTATCTTGATCGAGTTATGAGCTTTTTACATAATTCTGTAGTTGCTGATTTCCATTTCTAGAATTACAATTTTTAGAGATAAAGCAATTCATCGCTACTTTCATATTCTATCTTCTCTCCTCTCGTTCTCTAACTCGGAAAACATTGTATAAGAGTGGTGCTTAGAAATTGGTGTTGAACATTGTAATTTGAAGCTTTACACTTTGTATGAACTGTTAAACAGTAGTACTGTTTCAGCTTTAGCTTTGCAGCATTAATTAATTAGCTTCACACTAAAGCACCCCTGGATGGTATACCACCAGTGTGGATAATTTTGTTTTGTAATCTTCTTCCCCCCACTATTTGGTGGTAGCGTGGAAAGCTCTTTGGATGGTTATCCCCCTTGTTCTTTTAATTCAGCAGTAGTACTCCACCATATGTTAGCACTTCGACTGCAAAGGGATCTTGAGTGCACATTCTTTGTGTCAAGTTTAAATACTTCTCTTTCAATAGAATCTTGTACTTGTTGATTCAATAGATCCTAGGGATCCTCTGACCATATGCTCGCCCCTCCTCTTTAAGTGGTTTTAGGGCGCATTCTTGGTTAGAGTTCTTTAATGTACGTTTTGGTTATGCTAACCTTAATGGGTGATTGATTCTATTGTAAATGTTTGGTTTAAAAATTAAAAAAATTGAGAAAGAATATTTCATTGTTTCAGCTAATAATTTGAGTTTACAGCTATGAAAATCAAATTTCTTCTTACAGTACACAAGCATTTCATGATATTGTGTATGGCTATTTTTTGTTTTTTGTTTTTATAATTATTATCTTTCATAGTTTGCACCATACTTACAAGATTCAGACTCGGATCGAACTCTGCAAGCTTATTTTGACTCAAACTCGGACTCAACACTCAAGCTCAGCCAAGACTCAACAACCACTAGGAAAATTGAAAAAACCATGAAATATAGAGATTTTCAAGGATTTAAAGATTTTATCATGCACCCTCCAATAGATAAGCTTTTAAAGGCACAATAAACTAATTCTATCAAAGCTACTTTGATCACATACACAAGTATAGATCGATTACATGAGTACAAAAGTGGATTTAAGCTAAAGGAAACAACATTTTTAAATATATGCATTGTCAATTGTATACAAAACTCGTAGATTATGAAATTCATGACATCAAACAAATTTTAAAACTAAAATTATTGTTGTACAACTCAAAGGATCCTGCATCACTTATCCTAACCATTTGTAATTGTATGGAAAGTCCTACACAATCATCTAATATAGGTCCTCGATGATGATGTAGCTATGGTATTTCCTATGTGTCAATGACACTAACATCTGAGAGGTCTGCTTGTGATCTATCCTCCTCCTCTACCATGGCTTCTACCTCTACCTCTATCAAAAATCTACAAGAAAACATCCCACGACACCAACAATTCCACCTCAGCACCATAAATCAACACCATAGTCCCCCAACAAGTACTCCTTCCTCAGGTGAGTGAACCCATAGGCACAATCCCTGATCCACACAAACATACCACTGCTATTCATAAGATTCTCCTTCCATGCAAAGAAATTAATCAATTGACTTCTCCATTGCTTAGCTAGCCTTTCCAGGAATAATAGGAGAGATTCGATCCACACCATCAAGAAGGGTGCAGCACACATTGTTCTACGTCCACCTCATTCATTTTAGTGGTGAGTAGATTCATAATATCATAGTTCTTGCAACTATAATTCAAAGGATGGTTCTCATTGTATGTAGATCATTGCACACAACTTCTATACTAATCTAGGAAAGGAAAACTTTTAGTTAACAATTTTATGAAATTTTAAAAATAAAATTTATCTTTCAGATTAAACCTCTAAAATCTTTGATTTGTTTTTTATTCACAATGTCTTCTCAAGATTTTAATCTTTATTTACTTTCATCTTCTAAATGTCTTTGATTTTATATCAACTCTTATGTGCTATTTCCTTACAACAATACCTCAGTAGATATGTGTTCTAACTTGTGTACAATTAAACTTGTAACATATTGAATATGTATTGTTGTTCCCACGCAGTCCCCAAAAAATGGTCCTTGGACTATCATTCCTGCAACACATCTCCTATCATCCTCTTATCCCCATGCTCGAAACACAGTGGAACATAGCTAAAAATAGATGAAAGGAAGTATAGAAGTATGGTTGGGAGCTTGCAGTATTTGACAACTACAAGGCCAAATATTATGTTTGTGGTATCATTTGTTTCAAAGTATATGAATGAACCTATAAAAATACATTTACAAGCAAGTAAACTACAAACTGAATACCCTAAAATACTAAGGTATGCAAAGGGAACAAAGAATCATGGAATTTATTATTATTCAGTTGAAGATTCATGTTTGATTATTCAAATGCAGATTCAACAAGATCATCAAAGATAAAAGAGTACATCAAGAAATTGTTTTAAATTAGGAAGTGGATTGATCACATGGAGTTCAAGAATACAATTGCATTATCCAATACAAAAACAAAATATGTTGTATTAAAAGCAACATGCACACAAGCAGTTTGGTTAGAAAAAGTTTTGAAAGATCTAGGAGAAGAACAAAGAAGTCCTCCAATTATATTTCGTGACAATTGTGGAGTGATACAATTAAGTACGAATCCAGTATTTCATACAAGGACAAAGTATATAGAATTGAAGCACCCATTATGTGAGAGAGTTGGTACAAGACAAAAAAGTTAAAATTTAGTTTTTCAAGTCATGAGAATAGTTGGCAGATATCATAGCTAAACGACTAGGAAAGAAGCACCATCATGTGAGAGAGTTGGTACAAGACAAGAAAGTTGAAATTTAGTTTTGCAAGTCATGAGAATAGTTGGGAGATATCATAACTAAATGACTAGGAAAGATCACACAGAAATTCGAAGATGGTTGCAAATACAAGGATTTGACATCAAGGGGGAGAATGTAAGAAAATCTGATTTCAAATCATCAAAATCTTGGCTAAATGATGCTGATTGTGCAGTTCACAATGAGTTTGTTGTCAGCTAGCAGATCCAGATTTGGGCAGTCTTTTTAGTGGATGCTGTTCCAGTTTTTTGAGTGCCACTTTTTCAGTTATTTTTAGGAGTTTAAAATTAGGGGACTTCATTTATTTTTGGTGGCTGCTATTCAAGAATGTTTTAGGGATATATTTTTAGGTTTACATTTTGAGATTAGTTGTTGATGCTCATTTTAGAAGTCTGTATTTAGAAGTAGGTGGTCACTGTTTTTGTAGGAATTAATTAATAATTTTAGTGCAGTTCTTTTTGGTGTTTTAAGCACTATTATTTAAGTGGTAATTATGTTTAGTGCAATTATTTTAATCAGTTGTTAATTTGAGGCTACAAAGCTCTATAAATAATTGCCTCATTGTTGTTTGTAATAAGTTATTAGAAGCAAACTGTAATGTCCCCATTTTTGGGTTCCCTTGTGCAATTGGTGTTGACCATTTGGATGTGTGTGAATGTGATTAGAGGAGTTATTTGATGATTCCAATGAGTTCAAGAGGTCTAGAGAACTCATATGCCACTTTTCGGGGTGATTTTCGGCTTCTAGTGTGCTCTCCAAGATTCTTGGAGAGGGCGTCTATTTATAGTAAGTCACCCAGTCGGCTCCAATTATCATTATTCTTCATCGGGATCACTCAATGCAATCAATTTCTGATTCCGATGCATTCCGGCAGTTTCTATAAAATGGGTGCATTAATGGCTCTATTTTAATTATTTTACTAAGGTCATTATATATTATTTAAAATGTTTGTAAGGCACCTTAGTGTTATAGCTCATTGGAACCGAGATGAAATTTTTAAATCATGGATGCATAAAACAAGGGCCTTGCATGTTGAATTATGACTATTTTAATTAAAAGGCCCTTTTTGGAGCTAAAAGGGAGTTTTAATTAAAGTGGCTTTATAATTAAGGAGTTATAAGTGGGTTTTAAATAATATTAATATATTATAAAGTTGGGCACCAACTTATATTATAAAGTTGGGCACCAACTTAACGGGGGTATAAGGTGGAAATGAAATAAATAAAATAATTTTAATTGGAGGGAAAAGGCAATTCAATATTGGGAGCCCAAATCTCTATAAAAGGCCATTTGTGAGCTCATTTGCAATATTCATCTGGAAGAAGAAAATTGTAAGGGTTCGTAGGTAGACTAGGGAGTCGGTAAATCTCAAGCTTCATCAAGGACAAAAACCCTCATGAGGAATAGCATGGTACATGAGTGAAAGATCTCCCAAGCCTACTTGCGGATAACTCCATTTCAGGGGTTGTGCATTGTGCTTTCAAACATTGTTTGGAATTTACAAGAAGACTTCAATAATCAAGGTTTTGAATGATTTATCAGGAGATTGCGAGTATATTAATCATCATTGTCAAAGCAAGGTATTTATGAGGGTTTCCAAAAAATCATCAAAGTGGTTTGTGTTGATGTTATTGGCAGCCACGGGCCTCTTACTTCTAGGCACAAGTTTCCATAAAGGCAATAAATTTTATGTAGCCTAACAGCTAGTTAATTTATAGGAGACCGATATGAGATGTGAAGAGGTGCTTCACAAACAAATAATAATAAAATATTAATTATTTTATTTTGGCTGACTTCTCCTTGAAATTTGCGCCACCTCCCAAGATATGTATTTCTTGGTGGCCGACCCTGCACTATGAAGGGGTGTGACCTCTCTTCATTATTGTATCAATATGAGATCACCTTTGTTCATTTATTATCAAGTTCATTACATTAGATATTCGCATTAGAAGAAGTTTGCACCTAAACAGCAGATCGGCATCTTGCTACAGCAGATCGATATCAAGGATAAACATATTCATTTGTATATTTGCATCTAGGAGAGGTGTGATTATTCATTGTATCAAATCGGCATTGAGTTGTGCCTAAATTGTAAGCAGATTTCTGCTCTTATTGTTTCAATAAATGAGACATAATTGCTAGGTTTTTCTCCCTCAAGTTGGAGGGTTTTCCCAAGGTATCTTATTGTGTTCATTGTCTTAAGTGTTGTATTTCTGATTGTTTATTATCTGATCTGAAAAACTAACATGGTATCAGAGCGGGTATAAGAAATATCTTGATCAGATTTTATTCAAGCAGCGATATCCTCCATTCTTATTCTTATCTTTGATTGCATCTATCGTATTGTCAAGATGGTGAATGGGCTCAAGATTGAAGATAGACTTGAGGGTGCATCAAGCTTCACATCTTGGAAGTTTAGAGTGATGCTCGCCTTGGAGGAAAATGAGTTAGCCGAGTTCGTGGAGGGTGAAGTTCCCGAACCAATCGATGAGAATGAGAAGCCTCAATGGAAGAGAAATGGCACTAAGGCGAAAAAGATGTTGGTTGATTCCATGAAAGATCACATTGTGCCAATCATCTCTAAGTTGAAAACAACAAGAGATATGTTCAAGACCTTGGAGGAGATGTATGAGATCAACAACACAAGTCGGGCTCTTGCATTAAAGCAACAACTTCATCATATCAAGATGGCAAAAGGAGAATCCGTCATCTCATACTCCATGAAGATCACCAAGTTGAGAGATCAGCTCTCTACCATTGGGCATATTGTTGATAACAAGGATTTGACTATGTTGGCTCTCAATGGTCTTCCTACATCTTGGGAGTCATACATTCAAGGAATCAGTGCGAGATCAAAACTTCCTAAGTTTGATCGATTGAGAGCAGATTGTATTCAAGAAGAATCAAGGTTGGTTGCAAGAGGCATTGGTCAAAGCTCTACAAATTAAGGCATTCATGTTCTTGCCGCTCAATCTTCAAAGAAGAAAGGAAGAGAAGGAAAGAAAGGCTACTTCAAGAGGAATAAAGATAGAGAATCTGATGATACTCCTCCATTTAAGAAGAAGGATCTCTCCCACCTACAGTGCTTCAGATGTGACAAGTTTGGTCACTATGCAAAGGATTGCCCTACTAGACCAAAACAACATGCTTCATTTGCGGATGTGGATGAGTCTCTCCTCAAAAGCATTCAAGGAAATTTTTATTCTATTATGCCTTATCAAGCAATGTTCCAATAGATAGCAACACTTGGTTGATTGATAGTGGCACCTCTCGTCACATCACTGGGTTTAGAGAACATCTTTCAGATTTTGTGATGAGAGATACAAGTGTTCAAGTCATAATTGGAGATGATGCATCTTATTCTGTGAAAGGCATTGGGACCTCCACTATTCACTTAGATTCAGGCATCTCCTTGCAATTGAGTGATGTACTATTTGTACCAGGCATCAAGAGGAACCTTAACTCTTTTTTAGCCTTAGAAGATAAGGGATATCAAGTAGCATTCTATGAAGGAAAAGTTTTTGCATGGCCAAAGAACTCTAAAATCAAGTCAGCCAGTGTGATTGGTGTTCGACAAGAGTATCTCTACAGGATCTCCACTCGTCCTCTACAAGCCTTGTTGCACGATGCTTCAAGTTCATGTGAGCTTTGGCATAGAAGACTTGCTCACATTCACTTCCGAGCACTTCCAACCTTGGAGAAGATGGTCACCGGCATTCCTAAACTCAACCACGAGCATGAAGGTACTTGTCGAGGATGCGCATTGGGTAAGAATACTAAAAGACCCTTTCATAGTAGTGAAAGTAGATCTAAATGCATTCTAGACCTTATTCATTCTGATTTGTGTGGTCCAATGTCTGTTGCTTCTTTAAGTGGTTTCTTGTATTATATAATTTTCATTGATGACTACTCTAGAAAGACTTGGATTATTTCTTAAAGACTAAATAATTTGAGGAAGTACTTGAGAGATTCAAGGAATTTAAAGCTCAAATAGAGAACTTGTCCAGGAAGAGGATCAAAGTTCTGAGATCTAACAATGGAGGAGAATACATCTCTGGAAGCTTTCGCAACTTTTGTGTCAAACCAGGGATTAAGAGGGAGTTTTGTGTTCCCTACAATCCTCAACAAAACGGTGTAGCAAAAAGGAAGAACAGATCTATTGTAGAAGCAGCTAAGGCCATGATTCATGATCAGGATCTGCAAATCTTCCTTTGGGCCGAAGCTTCTAGGACAGCTGTGCATGTTCTGAATCGAGCCCTCATCGCATCTTGGAGGACATGACTCCTGAAGAAGCTTTCATAGGTGTAAAGCCTGAAGTCAGTCATTTGAGAATATTTGGCTGTCCTGTATATTCATGTCCCTAAAGATAAAAGGACAAAATTGGAACCATCTGGCAAGAAGGGGATATTTGTGAGCTATAGTGAGACTTCAAAAGCCTACAGGATTTACATTCCAAGTCAGAAACTAATAGAGATCAGCAAAGATGTTACATTTGAAGAAGATGTTGCATTCAAGAAATCTAAAGGCTATCACATGGAGATAGACAATGAAGACCAAGAGTCTTCCCAGGATATGGAAGTTGACCATACTCTTGAGATTTAGAGGGAGACTATTGATCCAAAAGAAGATGATGAACCAGTTGAGCCTTTGGAACCTACTGATGGGCCTACCGACATTGTTATTGGTAGAAAGAGACCTCTATGGGCTAGGCGAACAATGCAGGAGAACAAAAACTTTGCAGCCCCTAGAGGAACATTCAGAGAAAGCAAAAGATCTCAGAAGTTTTCAAACTATGTTGCATTGATGAGTCAAATGATTGAATCTGAGCCTTCCAATGTTAAGGAAGCTTCAAGTCAGCAACTATGAAAAGATGCTATGGATGAAGAATATCAATCCATTCTCAAGAACAATGTTTGGTACATTGTACCAAGACCAGAAAGCAAATCTGTTCTATCTTCTAAGTGGATTTTCAAGATCAAGCATGCAGCAAATGGAAGCATTGAGAAGTACAAGGCTAGATTTGTGGCTAGAAAGAGGGAATAGACTATGAGGAAACATTTACTCCAGTTGCTCGTTATACCTCCATCAGAACTATCATTACCATTGCAGCAACTAAAGGATGGAAGTTACACCAGATGGACGTTAAGACAACATTTCTAAATGGTGTAATTGAAGAAGAGGTATACATTGAGCAACCTGATGGATTTGAGGTTCATGGGAAAGATTCTAAAGTTTGCAGATTGAAGAAGGCATTGTATGGCCTTAAGCAGGCTCCTCGTGCTTGGTATGAAAGGATTGATCGATACCTATTGAGTTTGGGCTTCTCCAAGAATGATGCAGATTCTAATCTATATTTCAAAGTAATTAATGATGAGGCCTTGATCTTGGTTCTCTATGTTGATGATCTATTTCTTACTGGAGAAGAACACCTCATTATCAAATGCAAGGAGTTGGCTTCTGAATTTGAGATGAAGGATCTTAAGTACATGCATTACTTCCTTGGTTTAGAAGTATGGCAAAGGCCTGATGAGATCATACTAAGTCAAGGGAAGTATACAATAGACATCTTGAAGAGATTTGGTATGATGGATTGCAAATCCATGTATACACCTATGGAAACCAATTTTCAGAAGCTAAAGGAAGCTGCAACTAATTTAGATCTGGTGGATCCCACCATGTACAGGCAATTGATTGTATCGTTGATGTATCTAGTCAATACTAGACCAGATATTTGCTATGTAGTGAGTGCACTTAGTCAGTTCATGTGTGAACCAAGGAAAATACATCTAGTTGCAGCGAAGAATATCCTGAGATACTTGTGTGGCACAGTTGGGTATGGCTTGAGATATTCTTCTAGTGTGGACTTGAAGCTGCATGGTTATACAGATTCTGATTGGGCAGGTTGTGTTTCTGATCGAAAGAGCACCTCTGGATGTTGTTTCAGTTTGGGGTCTGTGATGATCTGTTGGTGTAGCAGGAAGCAGTCTTCAGTGGCATTGAGCACTGCAGAGGCAGAATATATTGCAGCATGTGAGGCAACTCGAGAAGCAGTGTGGCTTCGGAAGCTCCTTGCAAGATTGTTTGGACAATCATTGGAGACAACTATCATTCATTATGATAATCAAAGTTGTGTGAAGCTTTTTTTCAATCCAATGTTTCATGACAGAACCAAACATGTTGAGATCAAATACCACTATATCAGAGATATGGTGTTGAGGAAAGCAATTCAGTTGAGATACATTGGCACTAATGAGCAGACGACAGACACTCTCACCAAGCCCCTCTCCAGAGTAAATTTTGTGTACTTCCGAGACAAGCTTGGTATTGTGGAGAATGAAGCCCTAGCTGAGAGGGAGACTCAGCTTCAGTGATCTTCTATGATTTTTTTTAATGCATTTATCTCTGTGAGAGAGATTTGAGGTGCAAGCCCTTGTTTCCACCCTCTGGGAGTATCCAAGGTGGATGTTGATGAGGTAAAAATAACCTCATCGTAATAAAATCTGGAAAGCTTACTTCTCCCAACTCAATCCTAAGCCTATGCCAATTTATTAAACTTTAGGAGAAATAATTGCTTATTTTAAGGAAAATTATGCTTTCTTTCTTTTTTTGATCAATTGAGGAAATTTGCCAATGCAGGTTTAATGGGTCGACTTGAGTGCTTTTGTAGGAAATAGTCGATCATCAAGTAGCTATTGCAAAATTTGAACCAGCACGTACCTCAAGTGTGGTAAAGAATAGATATTGCGAATCTACTCCTGAATACCAAGATGATGTACCGAGGATTTAGTGTTGTTCTTTAAAAAAATTGTTATTAAAACTTCATGGCTCTTCTCGAGCCTTCTATATGTTTATGAGCTTTAAAGACATAAAAATTAGTTTTTAAGTTGTTGAAGACTTTTTCAATGGCTATCCACGCCATCTTAAATTTAGGATTTAGTTACAAGATTATCTATAAGAATGTAATTTCATAAGTGATGAATAGGACAGAAGAAGTATCGTTATGTTGTTCACACGGTTTTAAAATACTGTTGAAATGAGATACCTATTTTTTGTTTATTGGTAAACTGTTGAATTATGAGTGATGATGACTGTTCGTAATGGATAGACTCCCGAACTTTTAGCTTATGTGATTCAAAGACAAAGTATTCACCCACGAGCTGGCCAGTTGAGGGGAGTTAGTTAGATAGATAAGTATTTTATTGTTCTATTGTTCATTTGTTTAAAATTAGCTAACTGTTCAATAGAAGGTAACTAAGTTTGTTAAGAGTTGAGTCTAAAGTTCCGAAGCACCATTGTTTGTAATTTGTATGAGTTATCTTTCATAGTTGATGAAATCCTTTACTGTTTAAAAAGATGTTTCATTGTCTGTTCACTTATTTTTCTGCTTCCGTAGTATATCAGTTATTTAGTTTGCTTGTTTCTATGCTTTCTAGTTTAGTTGTGTTGCTTTCTAAATTAGTTGTCTTATGCTTTTTAGTTTAGTATTTCCAGTTTTTCTTAGAATAAGATTATTTTTTAATTAAATAGTAATGGCCTTAGGTTAAAATTGATTCCAATAGTTTAAAGTAAAACAGAAAATATAAAATGAGTTATCCAAATCATCTTCTTTTGCAAACTGCCTTGGACACTGCCTGGTCAACTAATTGATATTCAATATTCTAAAGTAGTAGGACCTAACAACAGCCTATCAGATGTCATGTGTGTGACTCCATGACAACATCACGTGAGAGAGTCCATGATAATTTTCTTGTACTTGTGTTTTTCACCCTCTAGGAGTAGCCATGGTGAACGTCATGATGAGATCACGACATAACATTGAGTGATGGGCACTTGTGCACATTTACCATTCATGGGAGTAGCCATGATGGTTGATATCACAATGAGGTGATATGCTCTTTTCCACACATGGGTGTAGCCAAGGTGGTTGATATCACGATGAGGTGATATGCTCTTTTCACACATGGGTGTAGCCATGGTGGTTGACATCATGATGAGGTGATATGTCTTGCATAGCTAGAAGTATTCCTCCCTAGTTGAGAGGGAGTGTTGATGTTATTGGCAGCCGCGGGCCTCTTACTTCCAAGCACGAGTTTCCATAAAGGCAATAAATTAAATGTAGCCTAACAGCTATTTAATTTATAGGAGACCAATATGAGATGTGAAGAGGCACTTCACAAACAAATAATAATAAAATATTAATTATTTTATTTTGGCTGACTTCTCCTTGAAATTCTCGCCACCTTCCAAGAGACGTATTTCTTGGTGGCCGACCTTGCACTATGAAGGGGTGCGACCGACCTTCATGATTGTATAAATATGAGATCACCTTTGTTCATTTATTATCAAGTTCATTACATCAGATATTCGCATTAGAAGAAGTTCACACCTGAGCAGCAGATTGATATCAAGGATAAACATATTCATTTGTATATTTGCATCTAGGATAGGTGTGATTATTCATTGTATCAAATCGGCATTGAGTTGTGCCTGAATTGTAAGCAGATTTCTGCTCTTATTGTTTCAATATATAAGAGACATAATTGCTGGGTTTTTCTCCCTCAAGTTGGAGGGTTTTCCAAGGGTATCTTATTGTGTTCATTGTCTTAAGTGCTGTATTTCTGGTTGTTTATTATCTGATCTGAAAAACTAACAGTTTGCAGGTGTGGAGTTTCCAAGCAAGGCAAGGACGCCAAGATTGAATAGAGTTCCTGAATATATTTATTATTGTCTAGAGTTGAATGGTTATTACTGAGAAGTGGTGATACAAAACAGACTGGCGTTGGATTCAAGGTTTCCATTTTATTGCTGCTCATAATCTGTATAGCTGGGCGCATACACCATCTGGCATATTTGAGAAATCACATAGTTACTGCTCGTGGGAGTTAGACAAGAGGGTCATAGATCTGTATGAGGGTTTAAGAGCCCATTAAATCTCAGTGTGGCTCATCTGGAAGCCATTTATTGCTGCAGCAGAGGCATGGACTGTTGCTGGGCATGTAGGAAGGTCTGAAACTCAGGCGACAACTTCGTGTCTGCTGAGTCGCTAACTATTGCTGATAAGAGGGGCTGCTGTGCATGGGTGTGACTGCTGGTGAGTTTGCTGAGCAAAGGCGGCTGCCTTAACCATCAACGTTCCTTCCATACAGCTGCAACTACCTATTGCCAGTCGTGAGCTCCATTTGGGATGCATTTATCAGGAGTTTGAGAAATGGTATTTAGATTTATTGCAATGTATTTGGTATTTCTGATTATATACATTTAGTGCTGCAAACTGTAATAATTTTCAGAAATGCTCTATGTTTTTTCTATACTTCAATGAGTTGAGTGGATTTGTGATTTCAAATGATGCAATGAATGGCAGTGTTATTTGTTGAGTATATTGTATGCACTTGCAATCCGCTTAAACCTGAAAGTGAAACAGTCCAATAAGATTGCCAACCGTTTGACAAAATGTTCCATATGTCAAACTGAAATAATTGGAAAGATATTGCTAATTTCCAGTCCAATTTGGGGTGGGACATTACACAGACAAGTCAGAATTTCACATATTTTTTATTTTATTTTCTGATGTTTATCCAGCTAGGTCTGATCATGGCTTTTTTAATTCTGCTGGTTTGGTGTTGTAATGCTGCAAGTGGATGGTTTTTTATAATAATTTTCTAAACAAAAAGCAGTTTTATAACATTTCATTTCAGTTAATATATTTTCCTTTATCAAAATGTTAATTCTATTTGAAGAAGCATTATTCAATAGACGAGGATTCCTGTAAAAAATGTTAGAGTGATTTTCATTAAAAGAACTAACTCGTATAAAAATATGGCATGACAGGAGCACATCTTGCCAAACTATTAATATGTACGTAAGCATTCATAGAATTTTCTAAAAATTATTAGTATCTTTATTAAGAATTTATGAGGTCTTCTAAAACATTCTCTCATAATTTCTACTATACAACAGGTAGATCGGATAAAGAACCCACAACGGAGACAGCTTACACTATTACAGATATATTAACTACTTTGTAAATGTGTCATGTCCCCTTTTCAAAACTTAAGGAATCAATTGAAGACCCATAGCTTGTTTTTATTTCCTATAGGCCAGGAGATAAAATTAAGGAAACAATAATAATATTTTAAATGGGCCCAATAACTTGATTTTAAAAAGGGCAACTTAAATACTATTATAATTCCTATGCAATGTTTAAACAAGTACTACATAGTGGCGTGCCTGCCTTCGTAGCATTGTAATTAAAGTATTTGTTGTCTAGTTGATAGATAAGTCATTGCAGTAATTCAAAGGTAGGCTAGATAATAATTTGCGATCAACAAATTCTTGCAAGCCAAATGTATCACGATTTTCCTAGGTTGATGAATATTATAGTTGTTAGGGTTGACCTTGATCAACCCTACCCCAAGCTTGATTCATACTAGCACAAGTATGACTAGCATAGTTGAAGTTAAGTTTGTTCATTACAATAAATATTTATTAAATATTGATGAGCAAACAATTAGTTTGTAAATAAACTTCATAGTTTGATTGGTTGATTTTGAGTTTGATAGCCAAATAAAATTAATTCTCAATTAGTTCTAAAATAAAACAGAATAGTTTTTCCATAAATAAAATAGTTCTACAGTAACTTAGAAGAAAAAAAATCTTTTATAAAAAAAATAACTCAAGATTGATATCTTAGACAAATGTATTTAAAATATCTATACTAATTTTATCATGCTAACAAGTGCTTTATATAAATAAATTATTTAATAATTAATAAATAATTTCAATTACAAATGAATTTCTCATAATACAATTTAATTATATAATATTAAGACTTCTTATCAATTCCAATGTCACCTCATACACATAACCCAAAACAAAAAGTGTAGAGAGTTCTTTCCATACTTAAGAGCTAATTACAGAAATGCTAAGATTAAAAGAATATTTACAAACTCAATAGCTTTCCACTCTAATTGCTACTATGTCTACGTCCATGAAATACATTTCCATTCAATAATGCCAAGTGACCGACCATACATGTTCCACTTCCGATTGCTACTTTCTACTCAACACAAGCTTGAATTAAATCTGAGCCTGTTTTTTCTCCCACAATTCTTTTTAAATAGTCACTAAGCTAGGATTCAAAGCCTTCACTAGAAGTATTTGAAGACCTACTTTACTAAACATGCATAATTTTAAGCCAAAGAACTTTTCAATGCATCACTTGCAATCCTTATGCTACGAGGATTATTCCTTGATTAGAAAACTAGATACCGATACAAGCACTGTTTACAATACAGGGAAGGTCATGGATGAGCCTCATGTGTTTTGTACTGTAATTGTAGAGCTTTTCACATATTTGTCAGATGAAGCCCTTCAATCTCCAATGCGATATTCTTCTTGATAAACAACTACCTCTACATTTTATATGAAATATAGTCTAGTGTACTGTTGGAGGGATTTAACTTCTGTTGAGGACTGCAAAACATGAATGCAATTCATAATCCATTGGTTGTACCTAGGATGATGGAACTTTCATGGGAGGAGTGACTAACAATGGAAATTGTGTTGTTCATGACGAAACCTACAGGCCCTTTAATCCTGGCCCTCCACCGTCTCTATCTCCCATCAACTGCGTTCTCCACCACCAATTAGGCAAGCACCGCTACACCTCCAATAACAAGTAATATGCATATCTATTACCTTATAAGCTAATTTTAATTATTCTCATATGCTAACAAATTCCATAGACTATACCATTGTTGTACCAAAAATTAAAAAAATTGCTTCATTAAGGCATTTTGTAAAAATGGTCGTCAAAAGTCAAAAAGGTGAACATTCTAAAAATAGCAATTTAATTTTTTAGAAATTTCTGAAAAATAAACGGACCATAGGGTTTTTCTGGGTTTTTTGTCAAAAGGATGCTCGCAAATTTTTTCTAAAAATAGAAATTAGCATGTTGACCCCTAATTTTTAGGGATTCATGCATGTTGGAGAAAAACTCAGATTTTTCAAAATCTGACGATCTGGGTCTCTTCAAAATGAGATTATCAACAAAACCCAGCCTTCAGTTTTTTGTCCATTCTTTTAGGAAAATCACTAAAAATAGAATATTTGCATAAATGGCTCAAATTGATTTTGATTGGTTGATTTTACGTCACAATCATGTTGGTCTAATCAAAATCGTCAAAAAGTCATTTTTTCTCTGTTGGCTCTATTTCGCTTTTTCAGAAGAAAAATCAGGGCCTCTGAGGTCATCAATGGAAGATGTCCAACTACCAAGTGTTAGAATCAAAGTCTGAAATGCTACACAAATCGATCTATGGCGAAAGATGCTCGAAAAATGGTGAACGAAGGAGGGGGTTTTGAAAATTTGAAAATTGCAAAAAAGTATTCGAACAGTAGAAAAGAAAAGCGCCTTATTTCAAGGGGGGAGCTTGGCAGTCAATGCCTTAGCTAATTTTTCAGCTTTCGCATCTCACGCACATGCAATGGTGAACACGGTCAACGCGGTCGGCAAGGTGGTGAACGCAAAGCACGAGAATATTGAAATCTTCAAAAAATGGCTATCTGGAGTAGAAAAGCGCCCAACATTTCAGGTCATCAAAATCAATTGTTACGGTTTGCAATTCTAGAGGTTCTTTTCAGAATTCTTCAGGTTTTCCAATAAATCCAACATCTAGTTCATGAGATTTGTCAAACGGCCAGAATTGCACATTAAACAGAGATGTTGCATCAAAAGGACAAATTGAAAATCATGAAAATTATCAAATTTTTCTAACTCTGGAAAACATGGGCACCCCAATCAGCCAAGGGTGCCCAAGGTTTTGAGCAGTCTAAAGCAGTGTCTAGGGTTTGCAATACTAGTCATTCTTTTCAAAATTCTTCAGGCTTTCCGATGAATCCTTCAATCAGACCACGGGATCTATCAGGCGTCGGCAATTGCAAATCGAACGGAGAACGAAGCACAAGAAACGAAGAAAGACAAATTGAAAAACTTGAAAATCTTCAAAAAATGGTTTAAGTTTGGCAAAGACAAGCGCCCAATCAACCTGGGGCACCTGGGATTTTGTAAAAACCCCTGTTTCTGCTAACTTCTGAATCTGACTGTTTTTTATTGTTTTGTGTGTATTTTGGTTTTTTTGTGGTTTTTGCATGAATAAAGAAAGTGGCGATTTTGCAAGAATTTGATAATAAAATCATTCAACTCTGGAAACGATAGAAACTATTGAAAATACTGATGCCAGACTATTTATTTATCTTCTGGAATGATTACAAATAATATCCAATAACATGCAATCAAAAGGCAATGATATTTTTGATGAAAACCTGAGATTGCAGCAAGCTGGTAATCTTCATAAAATGGTACGGCCTTCACATACAGCTACTTCTCCCTCTGTCTGATGTTCCAGAAATGCTCCAGAGGATTAGGCGCCACCAAGGAAGAAGACTGGAAACTAAAAGAATAGGTGATTTGCCTTTTACAAGAAAGTACGGCCCTTATCTCAATGGTACGGCCTGGTACAACATATGTACGGATCTGGACAGCAAATAAAGATTTGGTACGGCCCTTGCAAGAGGTGCAAAATATGAAGCAAAGAATAGGCGCCTCAGTTTGCTGACTGCCAGATGAAATCCAGATCAAAACCCTGACTGGTGAATACTCTGTGAATGCTCTGTGATCACTTCTGAATGAAGAAATCTCTTTGAAAAGCAATAGATCAGCTGGTATTTCACAGCCTCTGAATCGCAACACTGAAGATGGCTCATTCTCCAATGTCTGTAGACAACAGAAACCCTAGGCTTCGTTCTCCGAAAGAAGACTTGTTCAAAAATCTCATAATCATCATAATGGCTCGAATCCCAAGGCAAAACCCTTATATTCTTGAAAAGTGCGACTTTTCTCAATTGAGCATCATTTAAATAAATTCGAACTTTTCTTTAAATTATTTCAATAGTCTTCAATCAAATTTTTAATTATAAATTATAATTAAAAATGACCCCTTCCATGATGGGCGACCCCCTTCAGCAGTTCACTTAAGTTATAATATTAAAATATTATAACCTTATAATATATGCTCCAATTAATTAATATTTAATTAATCAATTAAATATCAATATCTCCCTCAAGAAGCGTCTGATTCACGAACCGTCTGAAGCTGGCGAAAGAGTGAATGATTCTGCACATGATCAAACCATACTGCTAAAAATAGCAGGGGTGCCTCGCTGAGTGTCAAATATTGCTAAAAATAGCAACTTAGGCGAGTAGTGTCCAAATGAGCCCGAACGAAAGCCAACTGGAGAAATTCTGACAACTGAAGCCAAGCCACGCTCCATCAAGACCCTCTATCCATCCTATCAGCCTACGAGGGTCGCATAATAGGCTAATCATCAGCTCTGAGAGATGTCAACTCAAAGGGGACATGACAGATTTCAAGCACTAAAAAGCAGTTTTTAGGATTTGCAACGTCAAATAGATTCTTCTTAGATTTGATCACGCTCTTCAACAAATTCGTCAACCAGTTCATAGGACCTGTCAAATGTCCAAAAACGAAGAGCAAACGGAGGTCAAAAACAAGGAAAAGTTGAAAATCAAGGAAAATATTCTAACTCTGGCAAAGAAAAGCGCCCCAATCAACCTAGGGCGCGCAAGGCTTCAAATTTTCAACCTCAATTGCTTTTTTCAAAAACACACATTTTTGCATACACAAATTTCAACGCTCTATTAAGTAATTTTTCAATCTTGATGCAAATGAGATCAAATAAGGGCGTGCATGGACTTGAAAATTTTAGGGTTTCATGAATGAAGGCGATTTTCTCCAAAATTCTATTTAAGCAAGCCTTGAGCATTCATTATTCACAATTTGCAAGTTAGCTTCAAGAGGAAGAAACATAAAATTTTCTTCTCGACAGGATTTGAAGGCTCAAACGAAGTGATTTTTCAGCCTTCTTCCTAGCTTCGAGATTGGGAAGTACAGAAGCTCTGTAACGACCCCATCCTTGGGTAATTAAAACAATTTCCAACATTTCATTTCAAACATATAAAAGTAACAAGTAACAAAGACATTACAATAAAATTCTTCCTTTATTAATAAATACTTGCAAGTTACAATATATATTTCCACATGAATTCCATTTTCATTGCAAATATAAATCTGAGTACAAAAGTAAAACAATTACATACATAACTCATAAGCTTTTGCACAAATAGTAGTAAGACGGTCCAAGTTCCCTTCCTTTCAAATCTTGGTGTATCCGTCGCCTGTTGTGGAGGAGAATCATCACTTAGGCACTTTTCCGCCAACCACGGACTGTTAATGCGGTCCCTCGCAAATCCATCATTCAATGGATGGCCCTCCCTTCGAACGAAGAGATTGGTAAAGTATTCAGCTTCGACAACCCAACTGAGCATAGTGTTGTGTCCTATTCACAACTAGAACCTTGCTATTTCACAATCTCATACTAGTACAAGGATCACGATGAACTGACAGTGAAGTCTCAACTATCTCACATCTAAGTGGATGTCGTACCTTTCACTACTTTGGCCAAAGTATTCTCATTCAGTACTTCGAATGAAGGTCATCTATCTTATACACTACTCAGGGCCGATTTGACTTAAGGCTATCTTACACTACGCGTAGGCTTAGTCCTTCACTGGATTGTCAATCATCCCAGACTATCCTGCCTCAATCTAATCTAAGACAACAAATATAGGTTCAAGTCCTTCACTAGATTATCAATCATCCCAGACCAACCTACGACATTCTAACTTACTAGAAATAATCCAGCTTGACAAGTAATTCATTCTTTCTCTCCTGTTTCGGAAATCTTTATCCTAGGAGTTCCTTAGCCTATCTCAGTTAATCTAAAACTCTAAGTTGTTTGAATATACCTTTTCTTTTGTCCTTATCGTACCTAGAATATGATAACTAGATTATCCTTATTCTCCATATACGGAGATCAAGTAGTATATACACAAATGCAATTCATCAAAGTAAATTCCTTTTCCCAAATTGAAGTGGAATAACAATTTCCCCTTTTCCCTTTAAAATTGCACCCAAGACAATTCTATAAAATGTGGAATAACAGTTTTCCCTTTTTCCTTTAAAATTGCACCCAAGACAATTCCTTTAAAATGCATTCAAACATTCCTTTGTAATTCAGACAAGCTATTCCTTCATTCAGCAAACAAGCTATTTCTTTTAGCCTATGTAGTCATACATAGAAAATTGATTTTCTCATTTACTTGACTGGTCTACTTATACTACAATACAATTTAATGCACAAAGTAAACATGTTGTTTCATCTATTTATAAATTAAAATAGAGATACTAAGTATATGACACTCATGCCTGTTTCCTTAGCTGGCCTCCTTGTTGCTTGTAAATGCTTCTGATACAGTTAGTAGCAAGCTGGCAGCTCCCTTTGTTACTTCCTTTATTTAATTCCTCTATCTTACTGCTCCTTCCAGATTTAAATCTTACTGCTGAAGCACAGAATGGCAATGGAGTATATTTCTGGAAATGCAGACTATTTCTTATTCCCAAATTGATTCCTACAACAGGTGCGCACATGTATGTATGCAGCAATGATTTTCTCAAGCTTTTAAACAGTATGGCAATGGCAAATTGTGGCTCTATATAAGCAAATTCAGATATAGCAATGGCAAGATGTGAATTGGTAAAAATGACAAGGAGAAGAGCTCAATTTATAGGATTCGAATTCTCATGCCATGCTACATTTTTGGCATGAGAATCGACACCTTACATATTTGAAAATGTCAATCTTTGCAGTGGCAACAGTTTAGTTACTTACTCAACAATTTCAAAATGAGTTGACCTTTATCCAGGAAGAATATTTCAACTATCACATGGTAAAATGCAGTTGAGAGACACCTACAGGCGTTCTCAGCAATGGCGTCCAAAAATGGCGGATTAAACATTCATTGCAAGAAAATGTCTTTGCATAATGCGCCCCACCTGGCCTAAACTTCAGGCACCCTCACGCATTCACAGAATGGTGGATTAACAAACCGCGACCAGGTCTCCTTGCGCGCGCGTATTTGCAACAGCACCATTTCTTATTTTCCATTTTCAAAGTTTCTACTTTTGCCTTTATGAAATATTTTGAACTAGCGTATTTTTCCTTCTCTTCCACGGTGAAAGAAATTCGCAATACATAGCTTTATCTCTATGTTATAAAATATTCGATAAACATCACATGATTTCCAATGTTTAAATCATTTATTTTCTCATGGTAACTTTATTCGATATCTTAAGTCATTTATTTTCCCATGGTAACTTTATATGTTATTTACCAAGTGACTATAGAAATCTAAGTCTTTTATTTCCCAAAGATTTTATATATTTAATATATAAATTCATAAATAATATTATTTCTTCAAAAATTCACTATATAATATTAACTCTAATTAAAAGATTTAAATCTTTTAATTTTTACACTTTAGAGTTTTAAAATATTAGCTAAATACATTTATATATTTCATTATATAAATATTATTATAGTTCTTTGAAATATTAAACATATAAATATTTAAATACCCGAGTATTTAAAATACATATATATTTTAATATAACTATAATAATATTATATATAATTACATATATAAATATATATTTACATTTAACAAATATAAATATATATACATATACATATATAATTGTCAATTATATATATATATATTCTCCGAGCCAATCAACATACTTTCAAAATATATACCTATGTATATGTGTATATATATAAATTCCAGCGCAAATATTTAATATTCCACATTATCGGACATACACTTATAAACATATATATACAGCAGTATAATCCTCTATGTACACGTATACGTCCGTATATCATATTGATACACCCGTATGACAAGTCCATTAGCCAATTACGCTTGTATCAATATGTTTATACTTATAGATACGTATATATACTATACATGTGTTTATATGCTTACTTCTGACGTTCACATCCAAACATGATACCACCATGATGATCATAATCTCATAATCAAGCACAAGGATAAACTTCACACACAGAAGCAGTCAAGACCTCTACTTGCAAGACATAAAAGCTATGGATGACTTACCTTATACTCATACAAACTGACTTGATTTACTCAGTCTAAGGTGAATGTGTGTATGCTCAATTGATTTACTTTACCGGTTACCTGACCAAGCCCCTCTCCCGAGTGATGCTTCCCCTCCACCTAGAGGAATGGTTCCTGTTCCTACAACCATAGACATACAATCTCGGCAGTTACTTGTTCACAACATTAACAGTATACCAAACATCTTAAGTTAGAATATTCACAACTCAAGAACTTACATGCAACATTAAACAAGAATTACACCAATAGAAGTATCAATCAAATGAGACAATCATTTAAATAGAACACATTCATTTTGATAACAAAAACACGTTTTATTCATCTCAATGATTCAAACATTACAATCAATTGCCCTATGCAAATAGTAGCTATACAATCGGGGTGTAACAAGCTCACTTTTTCAAGGTCGATTTTTCTAAGGCATCAATTTCTAAAAACAAGTGAGAAAAATTTTCAACTTTCATTGATCTGGGTCTACTTGTTCTTCGCTCCTCTTAAAGATTGAAAATTTTTATAATTTTCAAGAGAAACTACTTTTTCACGCATGTCCAAGAAATCCTCATATTTTGCAAAATCTGACAATCTGGGTCTCTTCAACACGACATTATTTACAAAACCCAGACCTCAACTTTTTTCCGAAAATTTTGCTGCACAACTTCTACTTTTTAGGGGATCTTGCATGTTCTTGAAAAAATCATCTTTTTCAAAATCTGACAATCTAGGTCTCTTCACAATGGCATTCTCTACAAAACCCAAATCTCAACTTTTTTTCGAAAAATCTACCTTTTCTGGAAGAAAAACCAATGAAGCTATCTTTAGCATTTGTGCAGAACTTGTCTTAATATAGGCATGTTCACAGTCAAACTTCATGGTTTTCATCATACAGTACTCTTCCATTGAAAAATCAAGAGAAGCATAAAGATGTAGAAGAAACAGAGATCATCACTCCAGTTGTAGAGCCCCCAAAGTTGTCATATCAGTGAGCCACCAATTGGTGCATGCAGTATTTTCCAAGAATAGAATTAAAAGCAACAATTAACTTGATGTATTTTCCAAGTTAAACTAATTGTTCTCATTCATGCTTATCTATTCTTTGGTGTTGATGTGTACTGCTTCAGTCGACCTACTTCCAGGCAGCAATAAATTAAATATAGCCTTATGGTTATTCAATTTATACAATCAATTTGCTTTATGAAGAGGTACTTCATGAAATAAGATATTAATGATTTATATTTAATAATTAATATTTTAATTATTAATTGATTGGGGCTGACTTTAAGAGTAGGCGTGATTTTCTAAAAGGCACATCCCTTGTTTGGAGGCCGACCTATTGGTTGATGAGACACATCTCTTCCAAGGCGTGTGTATAAATACAAGTCAATGATCATTCATTTGATCATCAAGTTCATTTATCATATTCGCATTTGTAGAAGAAGTTCAGACATGAGCAGCAGATCATCATTCTGTAGCAGCAGGTCGATCTCAAGGAGAAACATATTCATTTGTATTTTGCATCTAAGAGAGGTGCCTATTATTCATTGTATCAATATTGGCATCGTGTTGTGCCTGAGTTGTAAGCAGATTTCTGCTCTTATTATATCAATGTATAAGAGATATATTGGCTGGGTTTTTCTCCCTCAAGTTGGATGGTTTTCCCAGGGTATCTTGTTGTGTTTATTATCTTAAGAGCTGCATTGTTTGATTGCTTTCAGTTTATATATCTGATCATTAAAAACTAACATGGTATCAGAGCAGGTCTAAGAAAAGATCAGATCAGATTTATATAAACAGTGTTATCCTCCATTATTGTTCTCATCTTTGATTGCATCTATCCCCATATCAAAATGGTGAACGGGCTCAAGGTCGAAGACAGACTTGAGGGTGCATCAAACTTCGCATCCTGGAAGTTTAGAGTGATGCTCGCTTTGAAGGAAAATGAGTTAGCTGAGTTCGTGGAGTACGAAGTTCGTGAACCAACCGAAGAGAATGAGAAGCCTCAATGGAAGAGAAATAACACTAAGGCGAAGAAGATGTTGGTTGATTCCGTGAAAGATCACATTGTGCCAATCATCTCTAAGTTGCAAACAGCAAGAGACATGTTCAAGACCTTGGGGGAGATGTATGAAATCAATAACACAAGTCGGGCTCTTGTATTAAAGCAACAACTTCATCATATTAAGATGGCGAAAGGAGAATCGATCATCTCATACTTCATGAAGATCACCGAATTGAGAAATCAGCTCTCTACCATTCGGCATATTGTTGATATCAAGGATCTGACTATGTTGGCTCTCAATGGTCTTGCTAAATCTTGGGAGTAATACATTCAAGGAATCAGTGCGAGATCAAAACTTCCTAAGTTTGATCAATTAAGAGCAAATTGTATTCAAGAAGAATCAAGGTTGGCTGCAAGAGGCATTGGTCAAAGCTCTACAAATGAAGACATTCATGTTCTTTCCGCTCGATCCTCGAAGAAGAAAGGAAAAGGAGGAAAGAAAGGATACTTCAAGGGGAATAGAGATAAAGGGTCAGATGATGCTCGTGCATTCAAGAAGAAGAAGGATCTATCTCGCATTCAATGTTTTAGATGTGACAAGTTTGGTCACTATGCAAAGGATTGCCCAACCAGGCCTAAGCAACATGCTTCATTTGCGGATGTGGATGAGATCTCTCCTCAAGAGGATTCAACAGAATTCCTATTCTATTCTGCCTTATCAAGCAATGTTCCAACAAATAGCAACACTTGGTTGATTGATAATGATGCCTCTCGTTACATCACTGAGTTTACAGAACATCTCTCAGATTTGGTGATGAGAGATTCAAGTGTTCAAGTAATAATTGGAGATGATGCAAGCTACTCTGTAAAAAGGTGTCGGGACCTCCACCATTCACTTAGACTTCGGATCACCTTGCAGTTGAGCGATGTACTATTTGTACCTGGCATCAAGAGGAACCTTGTTTCAATTTCAGCCTTAGAAGACAAGGGGTATCAAGTAGCATTCTCTGAAGGAAAAGTTCTTGCATAGCCAAAGAACTCTAACATCAAGATAGCCAGTGTGATTGGTGTTTGACAAGAATATCTCTACAGGCTCTCCACCCGTCCTCTACAAGCCTTGTTGCATGATGCTTCAAGTTCATGTGAGCTTTGGCATAGAACATTTGCTCACATTCTGTGATTAGCCCTGCTGGCTCTCTACAAAACCCCTGTCTTTTTCTTAAGTCTATTTGTGTTTTACTTAGTTTTTTAGAGAATGTTTGTAGACAGAAGAGAAGGTGTGCATCATATTAAAGCTTATAAAAATGCAACATGAATATATTCCAAGCAACAGATGCAATAGATGTTATTCAACAATACATACAATGATGATTACAAACAAATCACATACCCGAAATGCTCCAAAATAATTAAATAAGAAATAAATCCAGTTTGCCAGTCGGTATTGATGAAAACTGACAAAGAAGCACTCTTGGCCTCCAGATCTGACTTCTCCCACTCTGAAACAGGATACAATCCCCTGAGAGAGGTAGACGCCAAGGAAGAGACACAAAGGAAAGCCAAGAGAGAGGCATTTCAACTAGTTCCTTCACACGCCTTCCCAAAACAGGCACATTTACCAATGCAAAAGTATGGCCCAAGTAAAATGCTGAAGAATCAAAGATGAAAGCTGAGGAATTGCTGGAGAGCACGCCTCACGTGTAGAAACCCCTTTCCTTATTGCAGCCAAGTGTAAACTGAAAATAAACTCTATTAAAATCATGTAGAACCTCTGTATGAAGCTCTCATCATTGCACTAATTCGACTAATCTCTCACAGTCTCAAAAGCACTCAACATCGAAGAGCAATCGTTCTCCAATGGAAGTATTGCTCAAACCCTGATCACAAAGGAAGGCACAGGAAAATATCCAAGGCAAAGTTGAAATAGTCAATAATAGGGTTTCTCATTGCCAAATTGCCTTATATCCAAAAAGGCACGCATTTCCAAGAAGATATGCCCATCTTCATATTTTAAATCTTTTTAAAATATATTTAAGTCATTTCAATAGTTTTGACTTAAATACCCGGGCGCCCTTTTATATTTTAAGTGATTAAAATATTAAATCACCTTTATAGAATATTTAAGTGATATAAAATGTATAAAGTCAATTTGACTTTATAATAAGGCATTAAGTTAATTAATTAGCTCAAATCACTTAAAAATCCATAACTCTCTCAAAACTCCAAATATTTCTGTGCCGTCAGAAGCTGTCAACCCCTGAACTGCTAACACCCACCATGACCCAATCACTGAGCTCCGAAAACGAGAACGACCAAGCTCTCCAAAAAGTACCACTGACCCTCTAACCAATCGAGCTAGCCCACAAGGGTCCAATAAAGGGCTAACACACTATTCCCGAGAACTAACTAGAGCGGGGACATCACAATCCGCCCTCCCCAAATTTGCTTGACCACAAGCAAACTCAAAGCTGGATGTTGAAGAATACTGTCACTCTCCCAAGTCGCATCCTCTGTCGGTAGATCTTTCCACTTCACCAAATATTCCCTGATAACCCGCCTTCGAAGATGACGCTCTCTGGAATCCAAAATGGCCTCAAGTATCAAAATCAATTTCCGCTCATCATCCAGGGGTGGTAAATCAATAGAAGGAGTTACCTGTGGTCCCAATGCCTTTTTGAGGCGCGACACATGGAACACATTGTGAACCTTACTATCCGTTGGAAGATCTAACTCATAAGCCACTTCACCAACACGTTTGACAACCCTGAATGGTCCATAGTATCGTGGCTTAAGTTTCTCGGCGCCCTTCTTACGAAGGGTGGACTGCCTATAAGGTTGGAGCATCAAATACACCAAATCATCGATCTCGAAAGATCTCTCCACTCGCCTCTAATCAGCATATTGCTTTTGCTGATTTTGAGCTTTCTGAATATTCTCCCTGAGTGCTCTCATAATGTCCTGATTCTCCTGCAACAGATCACCAGCACTGGGTACTCTACTGTCACTCAGCAATAAATCTAGAAAACTCGGAGCATCATATCTATATAAGGCTCGGTATGGTGTCATCTAAATACTCATGTGATGAGTGGTATTGTAGCAATACTCACAAAGATACAACCACTTCACCCATGCCTTCTGCTGTTCTGAATTGTAATTCCTCAAGTATCCCTCCACCCATTTGTTGACTATCTCTGTTTGCCCATCTGTTTGTGGGTAGTAGCTGGTGCTCGGAGTGAGTTCTGTCCCGCAAAGTTTGAATAACTCCTGCCAGAAGTTACTCAAAAACATGCTATCCATGTCACTGACTATACTCCGAGGCAATCCATGCAATCTGAATACTTCGCGGAAAAACAAGTCTGCCACCTGAGTAGCTATGTGTGTAGTAGTGATTGAGAAGAAATGTGCATACTTTGTCAACCAATCTACTACCACAAAAATGTTGTCTTTCCCTTGAGCTTTCGGCAAGCCCGTGATGAAGTCCATAGACAAGCATTCCCACTTCCTCTCAGGAATAGGAAGCGGCTGAAGTAAACCTGCAGGGTATGTATATTCTTGCTTGTTCCGCTGACAAACAAGGCATTCCCTGACATACTGAAGAACAAAAGACTTGAGACCCTTCCAAGAGAATCTCTCTCATACCTACCTATAGGTCTTAAAGTAACCTGGATGTCCTGCCATAGGCGAATCATGGAATGATCTCAATACCATGTCCCTCATCTCAGACCCTGGAACAAGAAATATCCTCCCTTTGTAAATGATAAGATCATCCACAAGTGAGTATCTGTCATCCTGTACTGTCCCATCCACTATGCTAGAAGCCCATGGATTCTTAGCATACTCTGCTACTATCATGTGTCTCCAGTCCTCTGAAATTTGTGTAATGCAGCTCAAGTGAGGACGGCGAGATAAAGCATCAACAACCACATTCTGAGTGCCCTTGACATAGGCGATGTCAAAATCATAGGACTGAAGTTTGCTAACCCATTTCTGTTGCCTTTCGTTCAAATCTCGTTGTCCAAGAAAATGTTTCAGACTATTGTGATCGGTTTTAACACTGAATTTACTACCAACCAAGTATTGCCTGAATTTGGCAATGGCATGCATGATGGCCAAGATTTCCTTATCATAGATACTGTAACTCCGTTCAGGACCTCTTAGCTTCCTGCTCTCAAAAGCAATAGGGTGTCGATCCTGCATGATAACTGCACCAATACCCTCACCACTAGCATCATAATGTAGCTCAAATGGTTTGGTGAAATTTGGCAAGGCCAAGACTGGACATGTAGCCATGAGAAGTTTGAACTTCTCAAAGCACGCCTATGCAAGAGGTGTCCACACAAAGGCTCCCTTCTTAGTCAAATCAGTTAGTGGTGCAGTATGTCGTGAGAATCCACTAACAAACCGACGATAGAAGGCACACAACCCTACAAACCCCCTGAGTTGTGTCAATGTCTCAGGTGTAGGCCAATCGATAATAGCTCGAACTTTCTCTAGATCCATACTGACTCCCTCTCCACTGATAATGTGACCCAGATACAAAAGCTCAGCCATGCCTAAAGCACACTTGGATTCCTTGGCGTACAAGGACTCCCTATCAAGTATACTCAATACCTCATCTAAATGAACAATGTGTTCCTCCCATGATTTGCTGTAAACCAAGATGTCGTCAAAGAACACTGTTGGTGTGTGTTTTGAATACGCCACCATACACAGAATAAAATGCCCAAGGACACTTTATCCTCTCTTGAAAAGTAATTGCAAATACCTAGAAGATAATACAATAACTCCAATGTTTCTTTTGGCCAGGTTATGACATATGGACAAAGTCAGTGGGCATTGTGATTTGCTGGTAATCACAAGGGGACTTACATAAAATTCATTTCGCGAGTTGAGGACTTAGACAGTTTTATCATTGAAGCTCTTTCGATGGGTGTTTCAGATATTCCAAAAAAAGGGGCAAAAGGATAAGGGTTTAGAAATCTAAACTACGCATAAGAACTCAAGAGACGGCAGTGACAAGATAAAATAGGGTAACCACACTTTGTTTCGCCTCCTTTGGACAACTACGCAAAGTGGGTGCAATCTTCAAAGGAAGTGATAATAATTTTCATGTTTGAATTGAAAACAAACAAAAGTTAAGCATCCACAAATCAACGGCTCAGACTAACTTTACACATCAAATGCAAATCATCCATTTGACAAAAGTATGAGCTAAATTTTATCTACCACTGCTATCAAATCTATCATCCACCTAACAAACATATAAATGAAATACTAATCTAATTCTACTCTAAGTGTTAAGGAGAAATATTAAACCTTGCACACTATTTGAAAACAAAAGTGATTCTAAGCAAATCATGCACTAGAGCTTTTATTGACGGAAATAGTCTCGTCGCAACAATATTATACTACTCACTTCACAAATTGTAAATGAGAGTAAACAAGTTTATATAGAGTTCATGAATTTGAATAAACGGCTCAGATTAAAAATGAGCCAATGACCAAGATCAAAACAAATAAACCCTAATTAGGGTTTCCCAAAATGACTTCAGTAAACAGAGAGTTGACAGGGTGATGTGGCGCTTGGAGCTATTTTCAAGGAATTACATCCCGATCCTCCCGCATTGCCGTGTGTTCAATGAATCTGGACACGATCAAGGCAACTTCATCCATGGTGACCTGAGGAAGCATTCCGATCCTGAATTCCAGTTCGTCCACACTCTCGGCGCATCTGGCAAAGGTATCCTCCCACTCTGGCTTGGTCTTCTCAAAAGACTCTCGGATGCTTAAGAAGTTCGCCAATTTGGCCCAGTCCTGTCTCAAAATGGGTCCTGTGATGGCAAAGATGCCTTCTTGGACCTTCCCTTTCAAAACTTCTAACTGCAGGTCATTCTCTCGTAGAGCTTCCTTATCCAGGATGTCGGCGATCATGTTGAGAAGTTTGGCCTGAACTTCTTTGACCTGTTCTTCCAATCTGATACCATCAACCTTCACCCTCTCCAAGACTTCGCCTCGTGCCCTCAAGGCCCAATACCAGGTGTGGAAGTCATAGGCTGCTCCTGCTGCAATAACACCTCCGTTTATCAGCTCCTGCTTAGGAACTCCTTTCAGAATCCTAAGGCAAGAGATTATCCTATCTTGCACATTCGAAAGGTTATCCCACACTTTTTCCAAGGCGGCTAGCCTAGAAAGTAGGGCAGTGGCCTGAACCAGAGTCAACCTCTCTACGAATGCCTCAGCTTCAGTCCCCTTCGCTGCTATCCATTCTCTGGCTTCCCAAACTGTGACCATGTTTTCTTCTCTCTCTTTAACGGCCCCCTGTGAAGAGTTTGGGAGTAGAGGAGCTGCTGTGTTGTCTTGATCAAGTGCTGGATATACTCCTTTAGGCGCTCAATTTCTAACTGGCACTCCTTCCTCTTGGCTACCTCCTTTGCCAACCTTGACTTGATAGTGGACATAGAATTGTCCAAGTCTTCAATTTCTTGGCCTTTCGTGGTTGGACCCAAGTCAATGGTTGTGATGGCATAATCTTGTGGAGCCATGTCTTCCTGTGGCCTATCCACTATAGGCATTGCAATCTGCACTGTCCTGTTGCCGGCTTCATCTCTCTGTATGCTCGAGAATTTCTTTGCCGGCTTCTTAACTGCAGTCTACGTAAGTCTGGCCAAGAAGTCAGCAATGTCATCCTCTTCTGGCTCCTCCATTGGCGCCTGTACTTTCAACCTCTCCCTTAGCCAATCCAGGATCGTCGGCTGCTCTATGCCTTCATCTTCCAGTCTGTCTTCTCTGTCAGGGACATCCAGAATTCCCCAAACGGCTGAAATCATTCCTTCCTGGAAATCCTCATTTTGGGTGTCCACATTTTCATCATCAGACTCCAGTATTTCTGTGCCCATGGGAGATGGTGGCGCATTTTCGTCCGGCTGAGGCTCCATATTGTTTTTCGGAATCGGGGAAGGATCCCTAATGTCAACCAATGAAGCATCTACAGTAGCCAGCATCTCTTCAATATTCCTAGATGCGGCCGAGTGTGAAGGCTTTACCTTAGCCTGCTTCTGAACTGGCTCCTTGCCTGTAGCTATCTCCTTCCTTTTCTTGGAAGTGGTGGCCTCTATCATCTCTACGCCCTGGGATGCATCCACATTGGAAGAATAGGATTCCATCTCACTCAACATATCATAAGTTAAGGTTATCCTTTTTCGCCTGAGTTCCTGAATCCGTTGATCAACCCACCACTGCGTATACTTGATGACAGGTCTCATCAAAGTATTTAAATTGGCGTGCTCAGATTCTGACCACCTGACCACTGGCAAAGGCAAGCTCTCATCAAGGTGCGGCTGTACCTGCTGTCCATCTTCCTCCAACTAATCCGGCACTCGACAAAGTTTTGGTGCTCTGATCAAACTGACAGGCAATCTGGACCACATCTTTCGCCTAACCTCAAACTCGTCCGTAGCATTTGCCCAGAAATCTTCTAGTTCAACCCTATGCTTGTACCTCCTTCCATCCACCGTCTTGATGTGATGATGCAGGTCGAAGTGGCTCCTAGATGGATAGGTAGCAAAAGGATAATGTTGAATCTCGAGCTTGGCACTATCTGCTGCCTGCGATGATGGACAAGACTCTAGCATATTCCCTATAAAGAAGGGAAAGGTTACTGCCGCCTTTTGTTTTGTCCGTTGGAGGCCTTGAAATTCTTCTAGCTGCCTTAGTACTTCCAACAAGACCATTTTGTTAGTCGGGAAAATGGGCAAACGATATGTGCTCCCAGTGAATCCCTGGATTTTGATGTAAGTATATCGGGGATACTAGATAAACCAAGATCCATATTTGCCAATCAGCTTCTTGGCCTCAGGAGTCAGTCGTTGATGCGTCCCTCCCTGGAGTATTCTTGTGATATACATGAGGAAGGCGTCATGAGCTCGCCGGAAGTGCGCCTTTTCTTTCAACTGCAATTGTGGATAGCAGTCGTATGCCTTCAGCTCATTTGATCCACTGTCGACCGTGCCCTTGCATATCAAGCCTGCATACTTGTAAGTCCTAGCCAACATGTAGATACATAAGAACTCATATAAAACGTTTTAGTTTTCTCTAAGTTGACAAGCTGCTCATGGAGGTTGTTGCTAATCATTCGTGACCAGTTAAACATCTTTACGCCCTCTGTGATGTCCTCAATAAAATAGTACATCCATGGCTCAAATGGCGCCCCCAAAGGACTGCCTGCTATTCTGTTCAGCAAGATAATGATGTCTCCGTAGTCCTCCTTGAAGTCCGTACGCATCAACTTCTTGGGCATTTTCTTGACCGACGGCCTAGGCTTGTCTAGCCATGACTTGTTGATGTTGGCGGCACAAAGGTCAGGCTGCTCATCATACAATCTTTGGGCGTCTTCCTTAGTTTTATAAGTGGTCTTAGGATACGAAGGAATGCCAAAGGCCTCTTGTATGGCCAACTCTCCCAAATGTGCCAATATTCTCCCGTCAGGCGCCACAATTTGTCTCAACTCAGCATTATAATGAAGTGCACACTCCATCATCAATTCAACGCATTCAAGCGCAGGCGGAAATCCAGCAGCTTGAAAGATTCCATTTCTTACCATTCTCCTGGCTGCAGGCGTGGGTAAAGGCCCATTGTGCCCATATACTCTTCTCTTGAATTCATCGAGGTCTATATGACCAAGATTGGTGTCCAAGATGTTCTTCCATTTTGATTTTATTTTAGTCTCTAGCTGCAATCCTTTGTTCGCGAACTTCATCTGTGCTTGCCTGGACGTCTCTTATTGATTGACTTTCAACCTACAAGTACAAAATACTTAACATTAATATAAGAACTTTTAAAATCAAATTACTCCGGGGTGTAGTTTGGAAAAAATCGCACTTTCAGCTTATTAAATTAAAATTTCTGTCAAAAAGCAAGCTGAAAGTAATCAAATTCGCCCATCCATGGATGAAACTCATGCCGGAAAGAAAGTAGAAGATAGAAACGAGGTACAAACACATTGTTGATTAATTTCCAAACCTCAAAGATCGTGTTCTGGCTGCGAACGAATTTAAAAATTCTGAAAATCTGCCAGAGGAAGTGCGCCAAAGCTGGGAAGTACGATTTTCAGCAAAGAAATAACTTATTTCTTTCTAAAAATCACGCCTGTCAACAAGAAATTTTTTCCTTGATTCTCACAGCAATGTTACTTGCACTAAATTTTTCCTTCGCAAACGATTCCCAGAAGATTCGAGAAAGATAGCTTCTTCTCAGTCGAAATTGTGAAGAAATGAGTTGCTGAAACTCATTTTATGGCTGAGAAGTGCGATTTTCCTCAAGGAATTGCTTTCTTCTCTCTGATTTTCTTCCAATTTTAGAAATGTTTTCTTCTCGGATTGGAAAGTTTCTAATTTCACTTTTAGTTGCTGAGGCAAGTTTCCAATTTTCATCTCTGTGCCACCTCTGTTTGAGATTTTCGAATTTCTTAAAAAATTGCCTAAGTGTTGGAGAGAATATCAAAAGATATTAAATTAATTGTTTAAAATTAATTTTCCAACATACTTTAAACCTTCGAATCACGGCAATTTTAAATTTACCTAAGGCAGAATAATCTCCAGACTTCGAATTTTTTAATTAAAATTCCCTAAGTGTTGGGAAATAATTAAAAATATCAAAATATTTAAAATTCCAACCCGTTCAACCTTGATACATGGCTAAATTCGTTTGTCCAAGGCCAAATATTTCTTTTCAAATTGTCTGCCTAGCCAAAATGTGCTCAATAGTTCATCTGCCAAATTTCAACTCTCTAGGCGGAGTTCTGACCCCTCTGGACATTTTTATTTAGCCAAACGATTCATCTTCTGGGTTGGGCGAACTTGGAGATCTCTGCCACTTTGCCATTTTTTATTAGTGCCTTAGGAATTTTTACAAGCTGAGAGGGGCGGACTTCATGCTTGCTCTGCCAAACACTCTTCATTTTATGCCAAAGAATTTCATTTCGTTGTGTTGAGGCGTGATTTTTGTGCCTGTCAAACCTCTTCTCCTTCTAGACATTTCTCCGTTTTTCATGCCTTAGACAAATTTATCTTTCAAAGTTGGACGAATTTCTTTGTAATTCCTAGCCAATGGCGTATCTTAACCTCCATTTGTCTAAAGCGAACTTCACACTTTCCTTGCCATGGCGAGTTTTATTCGTGCCTTGTCCAATGGTGAACTTCACTTGTATTGGCCATTTAATTCCACATAAGGCGAGTTTTCCCTGCAATTTCACCCCTTTCCCAACATCTTGGAGCGAACCCCTTCATATTTCCACCCTTCTCCATACTTCTCGGGGCAGACTTCACATACCTCTTGCCATTTTAGCATATGGCGGACTTCATAGACCTCTTGCCATTTTAGCATATGGCGGACTTCATAGACCTCTTGCCATTGACTTCTTTGGGCGTACTTTGACCCCTTTGTGCCATGGGCGGACTTGGCTTTCCTTGTGCCATCCACTCTTCTCCTTTGGGCGGACTTCATGTTCTTCATGCCAAGGGCAGACTTGGCTTCCTCCTTGCCAAGGGCGAACTTGGCTCTCCTTGTGCCATGGCAGACTTGGAGACCTCCATGCCATGGGCGGACTTCAGCCTTGGCTTGCCAATGGCTACCTTTGGCATGCCAAAGGTAGGGTGGACTTCTTAGACTTCATGCCATTCCTTCCTTGAGGGCGCCATCTTCATGACTTGGCCATTTTTCAAAACTTTTGCCATTTTTACCTTGATTCTTTTGACATCTGGAGGCGTGTTGATTTCTTGCCTGATGGGATCCAAAAATAGAAACTTTCCAAAAATAGAAACTTTCTAAAAATAGAAAAAGAAAAAAGCATCCCTAAAAAATAGGAACTCCAGAATGGCCTAAAAATGCCAAAAATCAAAAAAACAAAAAGCAAAAAAGCAGAATCCCTAAAAAATAGGAAGTGTCAGAATTGACCGAAAGCAATGGCGTTCCTCGTCTATTGGGTCTTCTGAGCATTTCCATGAAGTTTAAACATTCAAACGGGTTCAAAATCTCACCTTGGCCAGACTGACTCTCAAAAAGTTATTCAAATTTAGGACTCTAAACTGGCGATTCAGAGGGCGACATCAAAACTTGGGGGTCCCCATTTGCAATGGGGCGATGTGTGAAATAGATCACAACAAACACCAATACAAATTTCCTCAAGAGAGGATGGAAAACCCTATTCATAGTAGACTAAAATGTAGCTGGAGCATTGGTTAAGCCGAATGGCATAACCAAGAAATCATAGTGTCCACAGTGACATCTGAATGTGGTTTTCTCAATATCCTCCTCTGACTCTGATCTGATGGTAACCAGTCCTCAAATCAATCTTCGAGAAATAGCAAGCTCCATGAAGCTCGTCTATCAACTCATCTATCCATGGAATAGGATACATGTTCTTTATAGTCTTTCTGTTGAGCATCCTGTAGTCAATACACATCCTAAGTGTACCATCCTTTTTCTTCACCAAAACAACTGATGAAGCAAAGGGTGACTTACTTGGCCTAATGTGCCCCATAGCTAAAAGTTCCTTAATAGTTTTCTCAATTTCATGTTTTAAACGTTTGGGGTGCCGGTAAGGAGTGATCATGATAGGTTTTGTGCCCTCATCCAGCTCAATGATATGCTCAATCCCTCTATCATGAGGTCTACCTGGTGGAATAGCACTGAAAACCTTTGCATGTTTGATTCGGAGTTCCTGTACATCCGGATGGTAAGAAGAAGCTTGCTGCTCCAACTGTGAAGGCATTAACTTGCACTCAACAGCCCATTCTGCCATGTCATGTCGAATCAAACGCTCCATTCTCCGGAGTGAAATTTCTTTTAGATTGCTGTCCTTGATGGCTTTAAGAACATGATTTGTGCCATCAATTTTGAATTTCATCTCCATGTCACGCAAATTAAGTGTGAACTCTCCTATAGCATGAAGCCACTTCATGCCGAGAACTATATCCGTTCCTCCCCTGTTCACCACATAAAAATCTGCCTTAAACTCAAAATTGTTGAGTTTCAATGGTAAATCAGGAATCATCCTCTCACAGTTGAGAGTGTATCCATCTACAACCTTTACTTGAATGCCTTCAAACTGCTGAGTTTGAATTCCTCTTTTCTCCACTAACCGTGAATCAATAAAGTTGTGGGTTGCACCTGTGTCCAAAAGAGATATGACTCTTTGACCCACTCAAATCCCACAGAGCCTGAAAGAACCCTCCCTCTGCGTGTTGGACATATGAGCCTCCTGTAGCTCACTTTCTACCTCAATCTCTGCCTCATTTTTTGACTTTTCTTCATTTGTGTCATAAATAGCAGCTTGCTGATTAGAAAAATCAGTCAACGTTTCTCCCTCATAAAACCATTCCATGTGCCTGTTTTGCCCTTTAGGCTTGAGAGGAAAGTCATGATTGAAGTCATATGGGCCCTTACAGTAAAAGCAGAGCTTCCTTCTACGTAGATCATTCATTGTGTCACGATCTAGAGGGGCTGCAAATTTTTTCTTTTGGTCAAAATTATCAGCCTTCTTTGGATCAGATTTGTTCTCTGTGTAGGAGGAAGAAGGTTTTGTGCCAAATTGTTTATGAGGAGTAGTGAGCTCCATACTGCAAGCTTTCCTCATGGCCTCCTGTAGAGTAGGTGGATCAAATGCCTTTATCCAACCTTTCATGGGTTCAAAAAGACCCTCAATAAACAATATGATCAGCCTTCTCTTTGAAATGCCTGTCACCATTACAGATAGTCTTTGGAACTCTCCAATGTACGATTCCAAGCTACCCAATTGTTTTAACTGTGCTAGATCCCTGAAGAGCAGTTCAGGATCACGTCTATCAAACCTCTCTACCAATCTATCAATAAACTCCCGGTATGAGGTAATCCGGTCATGGTGAAGAGTAGCCATGCCGTGAATCCACCAGTCATGTGCCACGCCATCAAGGTGTAGAGCTGCAAATCTAATAGCATCTTCTTCTGGCATAAGATGTAGTGTCAGGAACGTATCCAATTTACTCACTCAGGCACGTGCTGTAACTCTGCCACTGCCATCATAGTTTGCTAAGGTAAGCTTATTGGTAGCCTGTCGTAGATCATTATGCTTGTATCTAGACCTCCTGTCATTCCTGTTCTTGGTGTGTTCTCTCTTCTGGCTCATAACACGGTCGAAGTTAAGGTGATCCTTAACTCATGGAGGCATTGCATCCCATTCATCATGCATAGTCAGGATGTTGTCAGCAAAGTTTCCTTCACCACCTTCTTCCACCTCCTCTTCCTCCTCAGCGTCATTTGTGACAAAAGTAGGGCGTGTGGCTCTCTCAAAGGTGCATGCTAGAGCAATATTCCTGTAATGCTCTCCATGTATGCTACCTTCCTGATCTTGATCCAGATTCGGCCTTCTGAGAACTGTCAGGTTTTGCACATTGGTACTCAATTGCTGGAGGATGTTTGCCACCTATTCTTGACTGGCTACCATTCCTCTCAGTACTTCTCTAGCATCCCTGTCTTCGTCATTAAGACAAGCATCATCATTTCTTTCAGCCATATTATCAAAATCAACATCCTCTTCCTGTTCGTACAATGGAAGTGCCTGAAAAGGTACAAAAGTGTTTCACTGAATTCCAAGGCCCCTGCGTGTGTAGTGCCTATCAAACCTGTTCTGGTGTGGCCGCATAGAATTGTTTTTTCCCACAAGCTGGCAAGATTAATAGGCTCTGATACCACTGTGATGAGCCCTGTTGGCTCTCTACTAAACCCCTATCTTTTTCTTAAGTCTATTTGTGTTTTACTTGGATTTTTAGAGAATGTTTGTACATAGAAGAGAAGGTGCGCATCATATTAAAGCTTATAAAAATGCAACATGAATATATTCCAAGCAACATATGCAATAGATGTTATTTAGCAATACATACAATGATGATTACAAATGAATCACATACCCAAAATGCTCCAGAATAATTAAATAAGAAATAAATCCAGTTTGCCAGCCGGTATTGATGAAAACTGACAAAGAAGCACTCCTGGCCTCCATATCTGATTTCTCCCACTCTGAAACAAGATACAATCCCCTGAGAGAGGTAGACGCCAAGGAAGAGACACAAAGGAAAGCCAAGAGAGGCGTTTCAACTAGTTCCTTCACATGCCTTCCCAAAATAGGCACATTTACCAATGCAAAAGTACGGCCCAAGTAAAATGTTGAAGAATCAAAGATGAAAGCTAAGGAATTGCTGGAGAGGATGCCTCAAGTGTAGAAAACCCTTTCCTTATTGCAGCCAAGTATAAACTGAAAATAAACTCTGTTAAAAGCATGTAGAACCTCTGTATGAAGCTCTCATCATTGCACTAATTCGACTGATCTACCACAATCTCAAAAGTACTCAACATCGAAGAGGAATCGTTCTCCAATGGAAGTATTGCTCAAACCCTAATCACAGAGGAAGGCACAGGAAAATATCCAAGGCAAAGTTGAAATAATCAATAATAGGGTTTCTCATTGCCAAATTGCCTTATATCCAAAAAGGCACGCATTTCCAAGAAGATACGCCCATCTTCATATTTTAAATCTTTTTAAAATATATTTAAGTCATTTCAATAGTTTTGACTTAAATACTTGGGCGCCCTTTTATATTTTAAGTGATTAAAATATTAAATCACCTTTATAGAATATTTAAGTGATATAAAATGTATAAAGTCAATTTGACTTTATAATAAGGCATTAAGTTAATTAATTAACTCAAATCACTTAAAAATCCATAATTCTCTCAAAACTCCAAATATTCTTGTGCCATCAGAAGCTGTCAACCCCTGAACTGCTAACGCCCACCGTGACCCAATCACTGAGGTCTGAAAACGAGAATGACCAAGCTCTCCAGAAAGTACCACTGACCCTCTAACCAATCCAACTAGCCCACAAGGGTCCAATAAAGGGCTAACACACTGTTCCCAAGAACTAACTAGAGCGGGGACATCACACATTCACTTCTGTGCTCTTCCAACCTTGGAGAAGATGGTCATCGGCATTCCCAAATTGAGCCAGGAGCATGAAGGTACTTGTCGAGGATGTGCATTGGGTAAGAACACTAAAAGACCTTTCCATAGTAGTGAAAGTAGATCTAAATGTATTCTAGATCTTGTACATTTTGATTTGTGTGGTCCAATGTCTATTACTTCTTTGAGTGGTTTCTTGTATTATGTAATTTTTATTGATGACTACTCTAGAAAGACTTGGATTTATTTCTTAAAGACTAAAGAATTTGAGGAAGTACTTGAAAGATTCAAGGAATTTCAAGCTCAAGTAGAAAACTTGTCCGGGAAAAGGATCAAAGTTTTGAGATTTGACAATGGAGGAGAATACATCTCTAGAAGCTTTCGAAACTTTTGTGTTGAAGCAAGAATTAAGAGGGAGTTTTGTGTTCCCTACAACCCTCAACAAAATGGTGTAGCCAAAAGGAAGAACAGATCTATTGTAAAGGCAGCTAAGGCCATGATTCATGATCAAGACCTACAAATCTTCCTTCAGGCCGAAGCTTCTAGGACAATTGTGTATGTTCTGAATCGAAGCCCTCATCGTATCTTGGAGAACAAGACTCCTGAGGAAGCTTTCACAGGTGTGAAGCCTGAAGTCAGCCATTTGAGAATATGTGGTTGCCCTATGTATGTTAAAGTCCCTAAAGACAAAAGGACAAAGTTGGAACCATCTGGCAAGAAGGGAATATTTGTGGGCTACAATGAGACTTCAAAAGCCTACAGAGTTTACATTCCTGGTCAGAAGTTGATTGAGATCAGCAAGGATGTTTCATTCGAAGAAGATATTGTATTCAAGAGATCCAAAGGTCATCATATGGAGATAGACAATGAAGACCAACAGTCTTCCTAGGATATGGAAATTGACCATACTCCTGAGATTCAGAGGGAACCTACTAATCCAAAAGAAGATGATGAACTAGTTGAGCCTTTGGAACCTACTAATGGGCCTACCGACATTGTTATTGGTAGAAAGAGACCTCTATGGGCTAGGCGAACAATGCAGGAGGCAGAAAACTTTGCAGCTCCTAGAGGAACTTTCAAAGAAAGCAAAAGACCTCAGAAGTTTTCAAACTATGTTGCCTTGATGAGTCAAATGATTGAGTCTGAGCCTTCCAGTGTTGAGGAAGCTACAATTCAGCAAGTATGGAAGGATGCTATGTCTAAGGAACATCAATCTATCCTCAAGAATGATGTTTGGGACATCATACCTAGACCTGAAGGCAAATCTGTGGTATCTTCTAAATGGCTCTTCAAGATCAAGCATGCAACAAATGGGAGCATTGAAAAGTACAAGGCTAGATTTGTGGCTAGAGGATTCTCTCAGAAAGAAGGGATAGATTATGAGGAAACATTTGCTCCAGTTGCTCGTTATACATCCATCAGGACCATCATTGCCCTTGCAACATCTAAGAGATGGAAGATACACCAGATGGACGTGAAGACAGCATTTCTAAATGGTGTAATTGAGGAAGAGGTATACATTGAGCAACTTGATGGCTTTGAGGTTCATGGGAAGGAGTCTCATGTTTGCAAGCTGAAGAAGGCATTGTATGGCCTTAAGTAGGCTCCTTGTGCTTGGTACGAAAGAATTGATCAATACCTGATGAGTTTGGGTTTCTCTAAGAATGATGTTGATTCAAACCTTTACTTCAAGGTAATTGATGGCAAAGCATTGATCTTACTTCTATATGTTGATGATCTAATTCTTACTGGAGAAGAACAACTCATTTTCAAATGCAAGCAGGAACTAGCTTCTGAATTTGAAATGAAGGATCTTGGTCTCATGCCCTACTTCCTTGGTCTAGAAGCATGGCAGAAGCCGGATGAGATTATTCTGAGTCAAGGAAAGTATACCATTGACATTTTGAAGAGATTTGTTATGATGGATTGTAAATCCATGTCTAAGCCTATGGAGACCAACTTTCAAAAGCTTAAGGAGGCTGCAACTAGTTCAGATCTGGTGGATCCTACTATGTACAAATAGTTGATTGGATCGTTGATGTATCTAGTCAATACTAGACCAAATATTTGCTATGTAGTGAGTGCACTTAGTCAGTTCATGTGTGAACCAAGGCAAATACATCTAGTTGCAGCAAAACATATCCTAAGATACTTTCGTGGCACAGTTGGGTATGGCTTGAGATATTCTTTTGGTGTGGACTTGAAGCTACATGGTTATACTGATTCCGATTGCACAGGGTGTGTCACTGATTGGAAGAGCACCTTTGGATGTTGTTTCAGTTTGGGGTCTTCTATGATCTCCTAATGTAGCAAGAAGCAGTCTTCAGTGGCTGTTACACCCCGATTGTATAGCTACTATTGCATAGGGCAATTGATTGTAATGTTTGAATCATTAAGATGAATAAAACGTGTTTTTGTTATCAAAATGAATGTGTTCTATTTAAATGATTGTCTCATTTGATTGATACTTCTATTGGTGTAATTCTTGTTTAATGTTGCATGCAAGTTATGGAGTAATGAATATTCTAACTTAAGATGTTTTGTATACTGTTAATGTTGTGAACAAGTAACTGTCGAGATTATATGTGTATGGGTGCAGGTACATGAACCATTCCTCCAGGCGGAGGGGAAATATCACTCGGGAGAGGGGCTTGGTCGAGTAGCCGGTAAAGTAAATCAATTGAGCATACACACACTCACCTTAGACTGAGTAAATCAAGTCAGTTTTGTATGAGTATAAGGTAAGTCATCCATAGCTTGTATGTCTTGCAAGTAGAGGTCTTGACTGCTTCTGTGTGTGAAGTTTACCCTTGTGCTTGATTGTGAGATTATGATCATCATGGTGGTATCATGTTTGGATGTGAACGTCGGAATTAAGCATATAAACACATGTATAGTATAAATACGTATTTGTAAGTATAAACATATCGATACAAGCGTAATTGGCTAATGGACTTGTCATACGAATGTGTCGATATGGTGTACGTACGTATACGTGTACATCGAGGATTATACTGCAGTATACATATGTATATAAGTGTATGTCTGATAATGTGGAAATATTAATATTATGATATTATTATTATCTGGTTATTTTACATATATAAATATATGTATAAATACATATAGGTGACAAATGACGCCGGCTGGCATAAAATATACTCACAAGGGGATATATATATATATATATGGGTTATATATTATAATATATATTTAAATATTATAAGTAAATAATATACATAAATATATTTAAATTACGTAAAGTAATTAATATATAGGGATATTAAAAATTACTTTAATATTTAAATATAATATACGATATATGATATATAAAATATATATATATATTATTTAATTTGGGAATTAAATAAGAATTGATGTCTCAAAGTTATATCTTTTAATAAAGACTTTATTTTAACTATGGAAAAGTCGATGAATAAACCAAATTCATTTGATATCGATTTTAACTATGGAAATCAATTTAAATCATATAAGTTTATTTGCAAAGTATGCAAGTCATATTGAATCGAATTTTATAAGGAATGAATCACGCAACATTGAGGGAAATATTTCCCAAGTGCTAAAGTCCAAACTTTTGAGAAAACAAAAATAGCTCAACTAAGTAATGCGCGCACGGGAAAAAGACCAAGTCTGAGCAAACAAAATCGCAGCTTCTGGAGGTTGCGAAAATGTCTGAAAACAAGGATAGCTAGGACGCCATTGAGCTAGGACTCATTCCACTGTGGCTAAACTCTTGCCAAGTTGCAAAAATGGCGCCCTTGCTAGAAAACGCCTGTAGGTGTCATTCTATGCAATTTCTTCATGTGTCTTTGAATTATTCTTCTTCAAAAAGGGGTGACTCATCCTTATTTTGCTGAGTAAGGGTTTTATATGCTGCCAGCATGAGTTTGACATAATCAAAATGATAGTGGTGTCAATTCTCATGCCAAATCTGTAGGATGGCATGAGAATTCGACCTCTATAAATAGGAGCTCACTTTTCCTATCAATTCACCAATTTTTCAAGTTATCAAGATTGCAATTTGTTCTCTACAAATACAATCTGCAATCTTATCTATTCTAAGATTATTCTACAAACAGAGAAGTTACCTATCAATTACCAGTAGACTGTAATTGTCTCAACACAGCTATAACCCACAACAAGCTAAATCATCCACCTTTTGAGGACATTTTTGAGTAAAAATTATGTCATTAACGTGGTACAAGCTGAGTACTAAAGGTAGTAGCTGGAGAAGAGACTACCGAATTTTCAAAGCTTGAGCTAGGGTGCTGAAAGGTGGACAAAAATCTCTTCATTTGAAGGAAAGCTCATAATTAGGCATGAGAATTTCTTTTACTTGTTCTTACATTGAATCTAGATAATATGCTAGATAAAAGATTGTTTGGCATTTGTTTTTGAAATTGTGTGACATAAGATATGTGCTTGATTGGATGCATACAGGTATCATAATGAATGCATTTACCTTTAGAAAATGAGTAAAAGGGCGTAATTATGCAACCACATTGCTAGTGTGTTAATGAATGCATATACTTAAAGGAAAACAGTAAAAAGAACATATTTGTTATTCACATTGTGTGTATGATCTCCGTATATGGAGAATAAGGATAATCTACTTATCATATTCTAGGTACGAAATAAGGACAAAAGTCAAGTATATTCAAGTAGCTTAGAGTTATAGGTTAACTGAAATAAGCTAAGGAATTCCTAGGATAAAGATTTGGAGAGAAAGAATGAATTACTTGTCAAGCTGGATTATTTCTAGTAAGTTATAATGTCGTAGGTTGGTCTGGGATGATTGATAATCTAGTGAAAGACTTGAACCTATATTTTTTGTCTTAGATTAGATTGATGTAGGATAGTCTGGGATAATTGACAATCCAGTGAAGGACTAAGCCTACGCATAGTGTAAGATAGCCTTAAGTCAAATCGGCCCTAAGTAGTGTATATGATAGATGACCTTCATTCTAAGTACTGAATGAGAATACTTTGGCCAAAGTAGTGAAATGTACGACATCCACTTAGACTATGTGATGGTTGAGACTACACTGTCAGTTTATCATGATCCTTGTACTAGTATGAGATTGTGAAATAGCAAGGTTCTAGTTGTGAATAGGACACAACACTATGCTCAGTTGGGTTGTCGCAGCCAGATACTCTATCAATCTCTTCATTCGAAGGGAGGGCCATCTATCGAATGATAGATGTGCAGGGGACCGCATTAATAGTCCATGGTTGGCAAAAAAGCGCCCGAGTGATGTTTCCCCTCCACAGCAAGCAACAGATACACCAAGATTTGAAAGGAAGGGAACCTGGACCGTCTTACTACTATTTGTGCAAAAGCTTACGAGGTATGTATGTAATTGTTTTACTTTTGTACTCTAATTTATATTTGCAATGAAAATGGAATTCATGTGGAAATATATATTGTAACTTGCAAGTATTTATCAATAAAGAAAGGAAGAATTTTATTGTAACATCTTTGTTACTTGTTACTTTTATATGTTTGAAGTGAAATGTTGGAAAAAAATTTAATTACCCAAGGATGGGGTCATTACAGTGGCACTAAGCACCGCAGAGGCAGAGTATATTGCAGCATGTGTGGCATCTCGAGAAGCAGTGTGGCTTCGGAAGCTCCTTACAGGATTGTTTGGACAATCATTGGAGCCCACTATCATTCATTGTGATAATCAAAGCTGTGTGAAGCTTTCTGTCAATCCAGTGTTTCATAATAGGACCAAGCATGCTGAGATAAAATAGCACTATATCAGAGATATGGTATTGAGGAAAGCAATTCAGTTGAGATACATTAGCACTGATGAGAAAACGGTAGACATTCTCACCAAGCCCCTCTCAAGAGTAAAGTTTGTGTACTTCCAAGACAAGCTTGGTATTGTGGAGAATGAAGCCCTAGCTGAGAGGGAGTCTCGGCTTCAATGATCTTCTATGATTTTTTTTAATGCATGTCCTTCTATAAGAGATATTTGAGGTGCAAGCCCTTGTTTCCACCCTTTGGGAGTAGCCAAGGTGGATGTCATGTGTGTGACTCCATGACAACATCACGAGAGAGAATCTGTGATGATTTTCTTGTACTTGTGTTTATTCACCCTCCGGGAGTATCTATGGTGAAAGTCATGATGAGATGACGACATCACGTTGAGTGATGAGCACTTGTGCACATGTACTATTCATGGGAGTATCCATGATGGTTGATATCACGATGAGGTGATATGCTTTGTTCCACACATGGGTGTAGCCATGGTGATTGACATCACGATGAGGTGATATGTCTCGTACAACTGGAAGTATTTCTCCCTAGCTGAGAGGGAGTGTTGATGTGTACAGCTTCAGTCGACCTACTTCCAGGCAGCAATAAATTAAATAAAACCCTATGGCTATTCAATTTATACAATCGATTTGCTTTATGAAGAGGCGCTTCATAAAATAAGATATTAATGATTTATATTTAATAATTAATATTTTAATTATTAATTGATTGGGGCTGACTTTAAGAGTAGGCGTGATTTTCTAAAAGGCACGTCCCTTTTTTGGAGGCCAACCTATTGGTTGATGGGACGCATCTCTTCCAAGGCATGTGTATAAATACAAGTCAATGATCATTCATTTGATCATCAAGTTCATTTATCATATTCGCATTTGTAGAAGAAGTTCAAAAGTGAGTAGCAGATCATCATTCTGTAGCAGCAGGTCGATCTCAAGGAGAAACATATTCATTTGTATTTTGCATCTAAGAGAGGTGCTTATTATTCATTGTATCAATATTGGCATTGTGTTGTGCCTGAGTTGTAAGCAGATTTCTGCTCTTATTATATCAATATCTAAGAGATATATTGGCTAGGTTTTTCTCCCTCAAGTTGGAGGGTTATCCCAGGGTATCTTGCTATGTTTATTATCTTAAGAGCTACATTGTCTGATTGCTTTCAGTTTATATATCTGATCATTAAAAACTAACATTTGGAAATATCTATTGTATTGTTGGAGCTTTTCTTAGTGTTAGATAAATTAACTGATGTCAGCATTCCAGTTAATTGGTAGTTATCTTTTGTTTAGACTTAGAAATAAAGCTTGCATGTTAATAAGACTAATTGTTAAAAACAAGGAGATTTTAGGGTTCCCTACACCTTTGTTTGTGTATAAATAAGGGTTGCCTTGCCCATTTTTTTTAAACTATTGTTGTGATAACAAATTGTTGTGCCTATTTTGCTTGCAACTTTGCTATTCAGTATCTGTTCACTTTGTCAAGTGTAATTTGGTTTGATCGTATATTGTATGCCTACTTTTGCTACAATCTACTGTCCCAAATGTGTTATTACTATTGGAATTTGAGGAAATAAATCTTATGCCTACCTTGCTTTGATCCATGGTCTCAAAATCCTACGGTGTTATTGTCTTATATGTTTAACTTGCATAATCTTTATTTCAGCATACATCTCAAAAGTACAATGAGTCTTCGAGGGTATTTTGAAAGTGAGTTTATTTAAGTTTATGTGTTATCAATCATTCCCTATTTACTTCTAACTCTCTTGCTCTGAATTTACTTGAGAAGTTAGAAGCGTCTTTAGAGTAGGCTTAGTTGTAGTTGAACTTCCAAAAAAGAGAAAATCTCAGCTACGACGCAAAGAGTTTTATAACCTTGTTCTCTCAAGCTGAGAATAAAAAAATTGGCGAGTAGTTTAGTATTTCTTTTGACGCATAATCAGCAAAGAGGGAGCTTCCCCTCCTAATTTGAAGAGCAGTCTAACTGTGCATAGCTGTCTATTTCCAATATGCATTCCAGAGGTGCGAATTGAAACGCCAACAGTTTTCTGGCACCCACCGTGAGACACGAGGCATAGAACTTCAAGAAATCTTACGCTTTATGATAGAGGAATGATCAATTTCATCCTATTGTGTGATCCAGCTAGAAGCAATGGGTGATAACAATAATCATACTGATAGAAATCAGCAATGTCCACCACCATTAACTTGGGGTAATAACATTGGACCTTTGGCTTTGCAAGAAAATCATGAGTTACCTAAAGGGTCAAGGAAGCACTTTCCCCAATTTCACAGCGACGGGAGTCAACACCCGGATGAACATATCTCTGCATTCACAACGGCTTGTGTTGTGTTGCACGTAGCACATGAAGACATCGCAATACGTTCTTTGTAGGGACTCTTGTGGGAAATGTTGCCGACTGGTTCAATCATTTGGAGCCAAGTATTATTACAAGCTGGGCAAGTATAAGCGAGAAATTTTTGGCGAGATTCAAGCTCGTTGAAGATAGTCATCTGTTGTTTGCCCAACTTGCAAATTCAAAGATGGAGTACAACAAGCCCATGAGGGAGTTTGTAGCAAGATTTAATCATCTTGTTACAAGACTTTCTTCTACTCTTAATCCATCACTGGAAATTTTGATGAGTTGTTTCATAAATGCTCTTGCATCAGAGATAGCCTGAATGCGCAAGAACACACCATCGAGTTGGAGGATAATATGATCACCTCTGGCAAGATGAAGGACTCAATCAAACCTCTAGTTAAGATTTTTGCAGATCCACTGCTACAGAAGGTAGCCAATGAAATGCTTGCACTACCATCACCACAATACCAACCTTAGCAGTTGTACCAGCCAAAGAGAAATAATTTTCAGCCTTTCAATAATTACAGGCCGCAGTTGCTAGCTCTTCCACCAAGACAAATGGTTGAAGTTGCACAAAATGCAGTATTTTGTTCTTTCCAAGAGCCTAATGCACATACCGGTTCTACATGTCCTAAGAATTTAAGAATGAACCAAATTATGGAATATACTGAGGCTGCACCCAATTCTAGTTTTTTCCCTACACCAAGTTCGAATGTTGTCTTACCACAAACAGACAACTTCAATGCCGACTCTACAATGGGATACTTTAAAAGTGAACCCGTTATTGAAGAAAAAGAAGACCCCCCCACTACTCTCTTGCGGTAAATCACAGAAGACATTCAATGCCTCTGTTTACATGTGCTTTGCACTTGAAAGTGCAGAAAGAAGAAGAAGAGAGACGGAGAACTAAAGAACAAATTAAAGAAGCGGTTGCTCAAGACCTGTCTCTAGCTAATTTTGACATTGTAAACTCCATGATGAAGACCAAGGTTTATCAATCATTCCTATTTACTTCTAACTCTCTTGCTCTGAATTTACTTGAGAAGTTAGAAGCATCTATAGAGTAGACTTAGTTGTAGTTGAATTTCCAAAAAAGAGAAAATCTCAGCTACGATACAAAGAGATTTATAACCTTGTGCTCTCAAGCTAAGAATAAAAGTATTGGCAAGTAGTTTCGTATTTCTTTTTACGCATAATCAACAAAGAGGGAGCTTCCCCTCCTAATTTCAAGAGCGGTCTAATTGTGCATAGCTGTCTATTTCCAATATGCATTCCAAAGATGCGAGTTGAAATGCCAACAACCATCAAACTGTACAAATATTTATATAAGAAAATTAATATGGCATTACGAATCATGGGTACTACAAGAGCCTGAAACTTGCAATAAGACCTCAAGTATTTCAACAAATAGAATTGTAGAAAAGTAATTTTTTAAGATATTTTTAGTTGAAAATTGTGCATGTCTACATTAGCCAAAACAAATATAAACTCTAGTCATGAAAGATTACCAAACACAATTGATTGTTAGATACAAAATTAACATCCGAATGAATAATTCTAGTTCAAATAGTATCTACCTAAAGGTAAGTGCTACTAAGTGTTTTCAACACTTTATTCAAAATGTAATTCAATAGGGGACTTTGGATGTAATTAAAAGTATTTTTAATACTTGGAGGGAAAAGTAAATTATATAAAATTAAAATAAGTAAAAAGGAGGGCCCAAAGTAGGCGCATATAAAAGAGAGGTCAAGGCTCCCATCAAAGTATCTAATTTGTCATTTCAATTGTTCCTTCGAATTTGGAGTCTAAAAGATTCGAGGAAAATCCTTGGTGTTGAAGATCTAGAGGATGAAAAGTTAAAACCCTCTTGGTTTCTCCTAGTTGGATTTGGGGATGAAAACCCTCATATCCTTTGAGGCAATTCTATTCAAGGATTGAATTTGATCTTATTGTTAGCAGTTTGTTATTTGCTAGTAAATTATCCCAAAACATCAAATCAGCATATTTGACCAAGTTTCAAGTTTACTCATTTCTACAATGTAACTATAATGCCGGTACAATAAATATGTGCTGATTATTTTCTTATTGTCCATTATTTGATGTTTCCAGTCATTTAATTCATGTTTCATGCCCTAGAAAAGAAAATCGGCAAGTATTTGTTGGCATATCTGGGAGTTTCATTGGTAACAACATTCTTTCTAGTTTTCAGTCATTATTGTGAATAATTCGGAGATCATACATCATAGATCAGCATTTGAAGTGCTTCTACCAGAACTATATTTTATTGGTTGGATAACAAATCATATTTCCTGGGTTGAGGGCTTTGCTGGCCCACTTTGCATGAGCTGTATCACATGATAAGGCTGGTACAGCATTGTATTACACTTTTTCCAGCCATATATATCAAATTGAACTAGTTCCAAGACTGCCAATCATTTATAAATTGGAATCGCATCATTTTAAAACTGCCACTACCTTCCAAATAAGAGTCCCAGTGCATAATTGGATGCTGCAACAGCTTTGAATCTAGCATACACTTGGTGACTGCAACAGTTGGGGTTGGACATAATCCTTGGACAAAAAGACATATGGTAGCATGTATTTGTGAGTCATTGGTTATCATTTGACATTAATATAAGTGGATATTGTTATATCTTTTCAGTTTTTTGAATATCCATTGAAGACATTGCTAGAAAGGATTTATCATATCGATTTCAGAAATTATCTTCTGATTTTTACTGGTACATAGTAGAGGTTATGATGTATACAGTTGGCGTTTTCCATATTTCATATTAGTTTGTACAGCTTCATCTAGTATTGTTGTTTATTATCATCATAAGTTGGTCCTTTATCAACAGAGTTAGATTTTAAAATTAGTTGCAAGCTATCATTGTTCCTGTGTCTACACCAAATCAAATAAGTTGCTCATTATATGGTTGATCACCAGCAGTTTCAGGTGTTGTTTTCAACAGTCATAGTAAATGAAGAATAAAGTGTAATTGTACTGTTCACAGTAGTATTGGGAACCTTGAATCACGCTATTCTAGTTTGATCATTGTCTGTGAGTCAGTGTTATTGCTGTTTGCAATAGTTATATCTTTGTAGCAGCCAAATGCACCTCTTATTCATATTAGCAGTTGTACTTGATTGATACTGTTGACCATATCAGAAAATTCAATGATTTTATTCCGGGGTGTTGGTACTTTAATTTTCACTAAGTTACCGGGTTCTTCTATTTTACCCCCGGTTCTGGTCCTGGTTCGCTCCTGGTTCGGGTCCTGGTTCGGTTCGCCTGTGGGTTCGACCAAGGTCCTTCATTTTTGGGTCTAGTTCGCCCAGGCAAAACCCAAGAGAACCCGGGCAGAACCCAAACAGAACCCAGGCGAACCAAGACAGAACCCACATGCCTAGGCATCCAAAAAGTGGTTTTTTGAGCATTTTTTTTAATATTTGGTATCCAAAAAGTGGTTTTTTGAGCATTTTTTTCCAGTTTGATAGATATTCTATTTAATCAAACTTAACACAAGACGGAGGTAGATTGATTGACACAGCTAAGAACATGCATATATATCATTGGCAAGCAAAACTAGATTATTTCTGGCCTCATATAAGACTGGTTTTTGCAATATACTATGCTCAGAAATTAATATCAGATTACAACCAACTCAGGAATTGTTTTAGAACTTAATGACAATATGTTTTCAATAGAATGGACTATAGCAACAGGGCCTATGCTTATACACTGGCTATTCAATCTGTTACAAAGTATTTCCTGATGCTCCTTTACAAGCTTACATTAAACTCAGACTCAGAAAATAGAAGCAACTCAGATTATTTCTCCAGCCATCAGAAATCAGACATCTGAGAGAACGACCAGACCTGGTATCATCATGCCATGCTGGAAAAGGTGAACAGCAGCAACATAATTCAAGTTTATATGAATGTTTTAAATGACATTCAAGTTTATGGTGGTTTTGTTGTTTATATGATGTTATGTGATATTCTAATCCTAATTCATGCTTCTAGGCTGCATATATATATATATATATATATATATATATATATATATATATATATATATATATATATATATATATATATATATATTTTACATGTTTTTTGTACTAACGAACCGAACCCACCCCCCAAAAAATAACCAAACCCCCAAACCCGAACCCGAACCCGAACTGGCTACGTGCAGTGGTAAAGATAAAATAATTGGCATTGCTGTTTACATAGGATTTGGGTTATTTTCTGTTATAGATATTCTATATTCCAGCAATCAGAAAAAATTAGATATTTCCAAAAATTCCCAAAAAGGGACATTACAAAATGCCATTGATATAAGGAAGATATGTTCGGAATCATGGTAGAGTAGAATCAAAGAAGAAAGAGAGAGGTATACCTGAAAGGAATAACACCCCCTAAAATATGGCAATGTGGGACGCATAAAGATGGAACTAGAAGAGCACATAGAAAATAATGTGAATCCTACATTATAATTTCTTGAACTAAATTCAATAAATTTCCACATTCTAGTGCTTCCATACAAAAATCCATCTTCATACATAGAAACTTCATTTTTTCATGATTATACTAGAAACTTAGAACAAACTTACGTCCTCTGAAAGGGAGACGATTATTGCTCCAAATCCAGGTAGCTCTTCTTTCAAAGGCTTGAATACCAATTTTAATATACCAGAAATATACACATCATTTAACTGAAACAAGAAAAAAACAAAAAAAATATTTAGACAACAGGCCATATAAGAGTGAAAATAAATATAGTTAAGTTTTTGCAAGTAAAAATTATTTTTAATAGGATACACACTCTTAGGATAAAATCGGGCCCATTTGTTTTTACAGTGATTACAACTTCTTCTTTCTCACATTGCAACCTAAACATAGCTTCCAATACCACCTCATTATCACTGCCATTTAAGACTCTTACACCTGCTCTCATCCAATCATTAAATTAAAAAATAATAATAATAATTTGTGACAATAGCATGAAAAATAGAACAAGATTTTTGCAACATTTATCTCCGTAGGTATTAGACTCTTACATTTTGAAATTCCATATTCATTAATAAAAGGTGCATTTCGAATAATGAAAAAGAAATAATGTGCACTTGAAAAAACCTCCAAATTGAGGACTTCTTTCCCCCAATTCAATAGACTTGACGGATAAGTTCTCAATAAAACCCATCTTGTAATCATCAAGAATAAGTTGCAATTGATCCTTCAGTAAATATGACATTTGCTGCATTGAAAATGAAAATAAGTATATCAAAACCATATAAAAAGTTAAAACAACACACAACAATAATACATTTATTTCATGAAACTAAATATTTTTGTTCTTCCTCTTTCCCTCAACTTTGGTGCAATGACTATTCTATACTAAAGCTAAGAAAAATGAATTCATGAAAACAAAAAACTGAGTGTAGGGCACACGTAGGACCTGGGGAAGAAAAGATGGAATATTATGAAACATAGAATTTTTAACTAACGGACATATGAAAGTTGATTCCTTTGAAGGACTACATCAATGTTGTTATTTTAGAATCACATGAAATTAGTGAAGATGAAGCTCAAAATGTTGTTGCAAAACATGCAAGCTAGATTGAACATCATGCAACTTAATGTGCACAAAAAATGTTTGCATTTACTGTTGTTGTAAAGAATTTATTTTAGTCATTTAGGTTGTAACCTGAAACATTCAATATATCTGTGCTATGTTATGATGTATATAAACAATGAGATGTAAAATGCTGGGCCATTAGGAGATGATTGTTATAATTATTGTTCAACCAAGATAAAGATGAGATGTTTTACAATACTAAAGTTCGACATCCAATGGTGCTCAAGAGATTGTAGTGTTTCATAAACCATATTCTACATAAGAAGATTAGCATTATGAAATTTTTAAGAGTAATGATAGAAAATAATAAGACGTGCTATATTTTGTTAGTATGGTAGAAAATTGAAGTATTATCAACAAATAAAAAATGGAAGCATCTGGTGGAATTAGTATTGTGTAATAAATTTAAGAATATCTGCAATTTTGGAAGAATTAAATGTGTTACTCCCATTTTAATGTAATCTACTTTCGCTAATGACTCAGATAATCATATGCACACCTATTGCTAAGAACCATACTCAATTCGACTAAGTGAAAATTAGCAATGAACTATAACATAAATGCACAAGTATAAAATACATGCATACTCAATGGTATTGTATTTATATTCATCACCCTATGAAAGAGTGCATCATCGCTAATATGTGATCAATCATTACAAGTGATCTGTAAAACAGACAGTAGCAATTGCACGACAAAAAAAAGTTATCATTTTCAATCAAGAAGTTAAAAAAAATCATCTATTTCATTGCCATAACCAATTTCAAAGCCAAATGTCAATTCTAAATGCTGAAGATGATTTTAGGGTGGTCCAAAACATCTTAGGGAGGTTAGAAAATAGGGAAGCAGATGGAAAATGCAGTATTTTGGGGTTGACATCAAAACCGCCAGTTGTAGAGAGAGGAAACTTTGTAACCTCCTTGACATTTTTGCAACTATTGGTTGCAGAAACAGACGATTTAATAACCACCACAATGTTTTTGAAATCAACATTTTCCAAAAAGTGGTGATTTCATTTTCCCTGAATCTTTTATTTTCACTCTAGTGATTACATAACTATTGGTTTATCAAAAAGCAAGGATTTCATCATTTTGTCTCATCAGGGGCAAGGTAACGACTAAATGATGTCTATTCCATTTCTATGCAGCTATTGAGTGGAAAACAGCCTTTTTGAAGCACACAGGGCATACAAGCAATTTAGAAACAAGTTGCAAAGGCTGGCACTTTCTTCATTTTTAATGTTTTGTGCAATTTTGTATAGCAAGTTGTTGGACGGGATTTAATAGAGTTGCAAGCATGGAATGTATATGAAGCTTAATTGTACAAGGAAATGAGCTCTTTTGTCATCTTAGATACACTTTCATACATGCAATTGACTGAATTCATAGTGTTTGAGGAGTTAGAATAGCTCAATGTGGGTTTATTCATGGTAAATTTTTGTTTCACTCTTGTGTGCCTGTTTCCTTACTATTCCTTCATTTTCCTCAGCACTTGAATGTACTTTTAATGTTCCATGAATTATATATATATTTTATTGCTCTAACTTTGAGTTGAATATCATGTATGGAGAATTTGTTTGTGCTAGTGTATGATATCTGTAAGTGAGGAACTTTTAAAAGACTATACTCCACCATTTACTGATCAAACGTTAGTAGGACAAGGTTCAAATTTCTTGAAAACCAGATTTGTGCAATATAAAAGCTAGAAAAGAATGACTACAGGTTGTGCTCGTGCATAGAACAAGTGGAAGTGGAAACTTAGAACTAAGGTTGAAATTGGTACCCAAAATTGGAATAGAAAAGTGAGGACAATGCCTAAAAACATGGCCAAGAATATGGAAAGAGAAATGAATAAGGATGAGGCAAGGTTCCACAAATTAGAAGATGTTGCCCAGATTTCTCTATTAGCAGGAAAGTTAGATAGGCTAGACAATATAATTCTTGCATTATCTCAAAAACTGGATCATGCTCAAGCACAAAAGGAGAAAGAAGAAGAACCCAAAGGCAAAGAAACAGAATGAACAACCTTATTATAGTGGGAATAATTCTCTCTTCATGGTGGAAGAAAAGATCGATATTCAACCATTCAATGTAAAAGTTACCACAAATTAATTAGACAAATAGATAGTGTAAATGGAGTCTATTTCAGTTTGCATGAGTTGAGTGCACATCAACAAATCATTTTAAAATGCTAAATTTGTGAAGACGTTCTCTTACATGGAATAAAAGTTATGCCAACTTTTTGCAATTTGGTAGAGTTCCACCTAGTTTCAAATGGGAAGAATTTAGAGAAATGCTTAGAAAACAATTTCACCTCATATGCTATGAGGAAGAAAGTCTGAAAGAGCCATATAATGGCATTTTTTATTGGCAAAGAAAAGGATAAAATGTACAAGAATTCACTAGTGAATTCCAAAAAAAACTATTCAATTGAGAAAACATTCTATGGATTGAAAAGTGTTGATGAAGTATGTTGGGTGGCTGTTTGTGCACCTCAAAAAGCCCATGTTGATGGCTAAATCGAAGGATATTGATGAGGCTTGTGCCCAAGCATTTTTCCTTGACATGGATGAGAAAAAGATTCCATTTTATCATCAAAAACAGCAAGGGAAAAGCAAGGTAGATAATGTTAGAGTAATCATGCATTAGCTAATAATTAATTAATCTTTAATATTAATCTAATTTATTCTCATGCACTTAAGCTAAACTTAAGAGTGATTTTCTATGTTAACTAGAGAGCTATAATTAGATCATTTTGTCTCATTGCATGAAATATTGACACTTGTCATGATCTAATCCCTTTATCATTTAGGGTTGCTCCTATATAGCACTCAACCCTCATTGTATTATCATATACCTTTGATGCCTTTGATAGAATTTTCAACCTTTAAGGACTCTTGTTTTCCTTGAAGATTCTTGAGGTTCATTTTGTAGCTTTTTCTTATTGAGGAATATTGCATATTATTGTTTGCAGGTCTTTTGCGTGGAAGGTGTCTTTATTCGTTGTTCAATCTTATGGCTCGTGTTTTTCACAATTCTAACATGTTATCAGAGAGTGGATTCAGCGAACCCCTTCTCAATTTATGAGGATTTTTCTTCAACAAGGGTTACAAGATTCAAATTTGGATTCTCCATTGTTTTTTTTGCAATTTTTGGAGGTGGGCGATTTTTAGGCCATTTAGGTGCGACAAGGACATCATTGTTAGATTTAGGAGGCCAATTCGACGAATTTTGATATAAAATTCACCTTATTTTGGTGTCAGAAGCTTCTAAGGCAAAAAGCAAATGGCCCCTGTACAACCTATGCACACTATTCAAAAAAAATCTAAAAAAAAATCAAACATCGATTATTTTTTAACATTTATTTTATTTAGAAATTTGCAAAAAAATATATAAAACTCAAAATAAGTTCTTTTAAAAAACTTGTCAATGAATTTTTTTTAAAAGCAGGGGCATTAATGTAATGTTCCCTCCTCGTCTTTGAGCAGTGGAATTGTCCATTAGCCTATTCCAAAGTTCTTGTATGCTAAGTGGAGTTTGGTAAGGGAACTCAGTGCCAGTTTCTTTATATGGAGGTTTTCAATGTTTCGGGCAGGACTTTCTATTTTTAGCATTGGCCAATTCCATCACTTACTATTTGTAGTAAGTCGCATTGCTAATCAGTTTTTATACTAGTTTCGGTTTTCAATGTATTTACTATTTTTAGCAGTTGCTAAAAATAGTAAATCTATTTCTAGTAACTGAGCCCTAGCCAAGCTAGTTCAACAATGTCCTTTCCAGTTTGGGCTTTGGTTTTCGCTAAGGTTTGATTTATTCAATAATTATATTCCTCACTTAAGACGTTTTTATAAAGTTACTTTATACTTAAATTGAGGGGTCGGAGGGTCATTAAAAAAGCACCTTGGTGCCTAGTTCAATAACTTAAGTTGTTTTGAATGCAACAAAAGCAATTCTAAAGGTTGATTAGTGGGACGCCCAAGGGAGACGTAAGGGGAGTTAAAATATTTTATTAAAAAAGTAAATGAGAGAAGGGTGTAGCTTTTTGAAGGGAAAGTTATTTTCAAACTTGGTAGCCCTAATTCCTCCTTGACTCTTTATAACCTCATTTTGGACCTCATTTGTGTATCTCTCAGTTGGTTGCATAACAGGATGTTGTTGGATTTTCTCCAAAGGTGAAATATGCTAATCAATTTTTTCCTTAATTTCAATATCAATTACAATGCAACACACACCCGTTAAGGTTAGCTCAAAAACCAAAACGATGCAGAATAGTAACTCTAACCAAGAATGCGCCGTAAGACCCGATGAGGGAGGAGGGGCGGGCATATGGTCAGAGAATCCCTATGAGCTGAGTAACTCAATAATTGAAACTGATTACAACTGAAAGTGGAAGGATAAAACTCAACGCCAAGAATGTTCACCAAGATCCTTAGAAGGCGAGGTGATAGCATATGGCGGAGTAATTAAACAAAACTGGAATGTAGATAAGCGGTGAACCAGCCATGAAGCAAATTCCACACTACCACTTATTCAGTGGGGGGGAAACATCAAAATACAAAGCAAATCATCCACGAAGTGGGCATCCACTTAACAGTGGGGATTCGCCACTCAATGGTGGGTGAAAGATGAAATACAATGAACAATTTTCTCCACACTAGTGATAAACCAGTCAGGGGTGAAGGTGTTTGCATTAGGAAATCACAAGTAAATGCAGTAAGAACAATGACTGGATTAGTACTACTAATTCTCAGGCTTACAATGAAATAAATCTGCAATTTACATGTGCTACAATGATAAAAACAATGCAAATATTTCAAGGATGAATTTTTTCAACTTCTGAACCTCTCAAATGATGAAGAACAAGTCAAAACCTGAACTTATTGAAATCTGATAATAACAACCAGCAAACTGAGATTTCTTACCAATAACAAGCCTTCAATAATTTGTTCATATCTTTGCCCCAAAACCTCTTGTCTTCTTCTAATGATCTGCTCATGGATTAGTAGTATATATTCCCAAGAAATAATGCATAATTTGTGAAGAACATAGTCTGATATTAAATGCCAATAACTCCAAAATGCAGACCAGCATCATTACATCACATCAAAATACTTATTTCTCTCTCAAAACTCCTAAGTTGCACTCCAAACTGAAAGTGAGGACATACTAGAGCATGGCGACCAACTCCCATGAGTATAAAACACTAAGCAAACAAGAAATTGGAAGTATAACCTCCAATGATCAGCAAGAGAGATGGTACGGCCCTAGAGGAAGGGCGACCTTTCTCGTAAATTAGAGAGCTCACCAAAAAAATATGAAAGTTTGCACACAAGGGCGCCTCAAGCATAAGAATCAATGGGGCAAATACCCATAACCAAATTACAATCACCCTTAGAGCTGTTAATGATTTTCACCTACAGCCATGACAAAACCAGCAAATACAAAATTGGGAAAATCTCACCCAAAATCTTCACGTGATGCACAATATGCACTTCTAGATGAAGCACACTCTCAAACAGCTATCTAGGGAACCATAGTTGCAGGCCCGAAGAATGGAATAAACTTGCTAAGCTTTCTCTTAGCTGGATTCTGGATTTCAAACTAGTAGCATTTCGATATAATTTTCCAAAGATCCCAAATGAGAGAGCAAAGGCCTTCTTTTATAGAACTGAAGATGACTGTTGGCTTTCCATCTTCCTCCAAAAGAGACACCCATTTTAATTTTGCAATAATTTAATTTTTAGAACATTTAATTCACTTTTTTTCTCCTCTTCATTTTGGCGTCCAAGTTTCTTTAGGGAAATATTAAACATTTAAATGTTTAATTTGTTTATTTCCTTCATGAGGCGTCCTCCCTTAATAGCCCCCTTTTAAAACAACATTAAGTCATTAATCTTGGCCATGGGGCATAAAATGAAATTTAAAACATTAATGACTTAAAATAAATCATTTCACCAAAATGGGCCTCAAAATGCTGAAAGCCAATTATGCTCCAAACTGCACTGCCCGAAATGGAAACTGAGTTGACCGCTGATGCTACTACCCAAGATGGCACTGCCAGAAATAGAACTTACTAAAAATAGTAAATTCTGAAAAGTTGCCCAATGCCTTTGCATGTCATACCATTGTGAAGCTCTTTGAAAACCCAGAAAGAATCCGCAATCCAAAACTCGAAACTCCAATGTGCTGGCTAAAAATAGAAAGTTTTGGAAAAGGTTGTCAAATGGAGATGCATGTTACACCATTCTAAAGCTCTCCAAAAACCCAGAAAACTCCACGAGACATGCATCAAAAACGCATACATGCAAACCTTCAAAAATGCCTCAGAACCCCAATAAGATAGGAAACCCTAATTTCACCTCTGACAAGCCTACGGGCTTTTGGAAATAGGCTATCAATCACCGAAGAGCGAATGGCTAAAATGGGGACATTACAAAAGGTCTACTACTGCGTGTTGAGGAAAAAAACCCTTTTCATTTGGGAGTTGGTTTCCATGGTGAGACACGCACCCTAGTCGGGTTTGGTGTGATTCCACTCAGGGGCACCTTGTGCTTCACAGATTTATGATTTCTCAGTGTTTAATGCAAGAAACAATGAAGATATTTGAATATTTTTGAGGTGATGTTTTTGGTTTTTAGTGTGTTGAAGTTTTGGTTCTTTGGGTCTCGGTTTGGCATTTCTTTTCAAGGTGGATTTTAGAGGATTTGAAGCTGTTTTTAGAGTTTTCTGGAATTCATCATTTCCAAGACAGAATTTGGTAAAACGATCATAACTCCTTTCTGGAATGTGATATCATTCTAGGTGTTGGTTCTTTGGAAGCTCCTCTCCAAGGTGCCTCCTTTCATAGTATCATTTGCATTTATTGAAAGAGGCCTGATTTTATAGAGCAGATCGCCCAACCTAGGAGGGTCGCCCCTGTGGTGGTTTCTAGTGTTATTTTTGAGCATTCTGACCTGCTGTGTATAGGTTTGTTTCTGCTCAAAATCAGGGTTGGTTGAGCAGCATATTATAGGTTCAAGGGTTTTTGATGGCTTTCAAGTTGGTGTTGAATGGTTGCAAATATGGAGCTAATTGACTGTTTTTTGGAGGCTTTTTCCAGGTCTGATCTGAATATTACTAAGTCTGATTTCTTGTATGAAAAGTTTGATTTTCTGATATGATGTTAAAGAAATATATTCTGAAAGTTCTACTATATGCAAGCAAGTTCTTTCTATATTTCCTACTTTATGTTATTTATGTCATGTGTGCATGAAACAATGAATGGCATATGAAAACAATTAACAAACTACAGCAAAAAACATTCCAATCAGCAAAACAGAAACAAAAAAAACTAGGGGCAGTCATTATAGTGGTATCAGAGAAGAAATCATCCTGCCAGCCAGTCGGTAACACAAATCTATGATCATTAGCATAGTTTGAAAACTCGGACTCGGGACTCAACACGGACTCGGCAAAAAACTCGACACGGAATCAGCAATTTTTTTTGAAAAAAACCATGTTTTAAAGCTGAGAAAGCAGCCTCCAGCTGCAGCAAGAGTCCAGGCACAGGACTCGGGAGTCCAGGCACAAGACTCGGGAGTCCAAGCCAGAGACTCGGCTCACGAGTCCGCGCCGAGTCGACCCGGCCAGCTTGCAGACTCCCGAGTCCGCAGAGTCCGCGGTGAGTCCAGCAGAGTCTTCCAACTATGATCATTAGTGACCGAGAAAGAAGTATTGTGAGAGACTCAGGAAACGTGAAGAGGATTTGTGGGAACATCGGCCCTCTAAACACTCAGTAACACATTCAGTTGGATCATCTAGTTTAGAAAACATGGGTGATAGGGGTGAAGAAGCTGAGAGACAAAATTCTGAACCAGATAGAGTGATGCTTCTCTTGGATGCAGTGGTTAGAGGACACCAAGAAACAAATCAGCATCTAGCATAGTTGATTGAGGAACTTAATCGATTGGGAGTTTACAGAGGTAACAGAGACAATAATGGGCAAGGAAATGACATGGGTCAGCATGGAGGAGCCAATCAACACAATAGAGTAGCCATGGCTAGGCCTCTTACGCCCATATTTCCACCAAGAGTAGAGGCACAACCCAATCAAGAGTTGACTTTAGTTGAGATGCAAGACCAATTTAGACAAGATTGGATGGATGCAGGGCCTAGTTTCCAACATGACATATCACTTCGAGAGTATATGGATCTCAAAATGAAGCATATGCCCAACAATGGCAATAGAGAACAGAACAATGAGCTTCGCAGATAGGTGGGGAAACTCAATCTTCCTTACTTTGATGGGTCAAGAAAGATTTCAGCGAGAGCTTGGGTCCAAAAGGCGGGCACTTATTTCACTCTCAATCCCATGCCAGAGTTAGAGTCAATACAGTATGCTTCTATTCACTTCGATGGGGTTGCTCATGAGTGGTGACAGCATGGGATAATTACTGTGGGACATGCTCAGATTAACTCTTATGCAGAGTTCATAGAAAGATTGATAGAGAGATTTGACAAAAATGACCCAAAACTTCATTTTAAGGAGTTGACACAGCTGAAACAATGGGGTACAGTGGATGCATATGCTACTGATTTTCAGAGATATCAATTTTGGTGACCAATATTTCCGAGAGGAGGCTTGTATTGCTCTTCATTGATGGGTTATCCGATCCTCTTAGGGGTTGGATTAAAGCCTTCAACCCACCTTCTCTTCAAGAAGCAATCAAGAAGGTAAGACATGGAAACTTCCACCTCCAAGAGTAAATTTCAGACCAAAGGATTTTTGCATAAGAAGGATAAGGACAAAAAACATATCACAAAGGAGCCCAAACAGCCAAGAAAACATGTTACTAGGATCGATAGTGAGACACTAAATGACCTAAGGAAGAAAGGTTTATGTTTCACATGTAAGGAACCTTGGTCTCAAGGACATAAGTGTACTGCAAAGGGGAAGGTACACCAAATAGAGTACTATTCTACTGAGGAAAGTGCATCAGAAAAATCAGACCAGCAATTTGATTCAGAGGACAGCGAAGAGGAAAAGGCTCCAGAAGAGATTGGAAAGGAAGAGGACAAAGATAGTAAGCTTGCTCAACTACACAGCTTTCAAAAGAATGAGTCTCTTCGCATTAGAAGAGTACTTAAGGGGTAGTGGATGGTTGCATTCATTGACACAAGAGCCACATACAATTTCATTGATGAAGGGTTGGTTGTTCATAAAGGCATTCAAACACAAGAGGTGAGTGGTTTGCAAGTGATGGTAGCAGATGGATTTACAATCAACTGCACTAAAATGGTCCCATAATTGATCTTGCAGTTGAGGAACTATGAAATCAAGGATGACTTCTACGTGGTTAGTATTGGTGACACTGATGCGGTGATGGGGATACAGTGGCTTCGTTCACTTGGTGAGATCACTCTAAATTTTTAGACCATGGAGTTAAAATTTAAATCAGAGGGAAGAAATGTGGTCTTGAGGGGCATGTCAAATGGAGGACTTCATGTGGTATCTTTCAAACATATGAAGAGAATTTTAGGCATGATTAGGTTGAGTGTGTGATTATGCCTACGGTTACAGAAGAGGTGAAGAGGTCCTATCCACCTAACATATAGAGTTTGATTACCAAAAGAAGAAAAGTATTTAGTAGCATTCCTCCAAGTAGGCCTCCTGATAGAGGCATTGAGCATGTGATAGAACTAGAGGAGGGAGCCAAACCTGTGATTACCACCCCCTATAGCCATCCTAAGAGACTTAAGGATGAGATTAAGAAAACTATTCAGAAGCTTTTGGAGATGGGGCGCATAAGGCCAAGCAAGAGTCCATTTGCTTCTTCGGTTGTGTTGGTGAAGAAAAAGGATGGAACCATGCGCATGTGTGTGGATTACAAAGCATTGAACAAGAAGATAATTAAAAATAGGTACCCCATCCCACGCATTGATGAGCTGCATGGAGCAGTCTATTTCTCCAAAATAGACTTGAGATCAGGATATCATCAAATTAGAGTCAGAGAAGAGGATGTGGAGAAGACTACATTTAGATGCCACTTTGGCCACTTTGAGTTTTTGGTCATGCCTTTCGGATTGATGAATGCACTAGCTACTTTCCAGTCATGCATGAATAGGGTGTTCAACAAACAGTTATGTAAGTTTGTGTTGATCTTCTTTGATGACATCCTTATTATAGTAGATCATGGAAAGAGCATTTGAGGCACTTGGATGAGGTGTTGAGTATCCTTGAAAGTGAGTCTCTTTTTGTAAAGGAGTCCAAGTGTGAGTTTGGTATGACTAAGTTGTTGTATTTGGGGTATATTATTAGCGCTAATGGTGTTCGTGTTGATCTTGATAAAATCAAAGCAATACTTGATTGGCCTCCACCCACTAATCTCACTCAGCTTAAGGGATTTTTTGGTTTGTGTGGGTTCTATAAAAGGTTTGTCAAATGCTTTTTATAGGCCGTTGCCCCACTTACTGATTTGACTAAGAAGGGGGCCTTCTCTTGGTCTGAATCAACGCAGAAATATTTTGATTAGTTTTAAGAACTTGATGAGCTCATGTCCTGTTTTCGCAATTCCTGACTTCTCTAAACCCTTTGAGCTCAAATGTGATGCTTTAGAAGAAGGTATTGGGGCTGTCCTCATGCAAAATAAGCACCCAATTGTTTATGAGAGCAGAAAATTGAGAGGAAGTGAGAAAGGGTATTCTATTTATGATAAAGAGATGTTAGCCATAATGCACCGCTTTGGCTAAGTAGAAGTAGTACCTTGTTGGGGACAGATTTATTGTTAAAATTGATCATAATAATCTAAAACATTTCCTAAATCAAAAAGATTTAAGTGAAAGACAATAGAAGTGGGTTAGCAAACTCCAAGCATACAACTTTGACATCGAATATGTCAAAGGGAAAAAGAACATGGTGGCTGATGCACTATCTAGGAGACCTCATTTGTGTGTTTTTTTTGAGATAGCAGCAGATTGGAAGGAGAGTATACAGGCTGATTATGCCAAAAAATGCCTTTACCAACAACATTTTAGATGGGACTTTGCATGATGACAAGTATAGAGTAAGGGATGGTTTGATCTTCTAGAAGGAGAGGATATTGTTGATCCCTGAATCAAAGATGAAAGAGAAGATTTTTAAGACTTTTCATGACACTCCAATGGCTGGACATTCGGGGTTTCATAAGACTTATAAGAAAATCCGTGAGAGATTCTCATGGAAAGGGATGGAGGAGGATATTACCAAGTATGTTCCTGAGTGTCAAGTGTGCCAACAAAATAAAAACGAGCATACTTACCCTGTTGGTCTGCTACAACCTTTGCACATTCCTACTCAGAAGTGGGAAAGTATTTCAATGGACTTCATCACAGGACTTCCCAAGGTGCAAGGGAAGGATTGTATCTATGTTGTGGTAGACCGTTTGACCAAATTTGCTCACTTTTTTGCTATATCAGCTGGTTATACACTGTTACAGGTGGTCGATTTTTTCTTCAAGGAAGTGTTTAGACTTCATGGGGCACCAAAGAACATCATTAGTGACAGGGACAGCAAGTTCATGAGCTTGTTTTGGTAAGATTTGTTTAAATTATGTGGTACCGAGTTGACTCCTAGCACTAGTTACCACCCCCAAATAGATGGTCAGATTGAGATAGTCAACAAATGGGTGGAAGGTTACTTATGAAACTATGTTTCAGGATAGTAGAAGGCATGGGTAAAATGGTTGCATTTCGGGGAGTTTTGTTAAAACTCCATATTTCACATGTCTATTAGGATGTCACCTTTCATGGCTTTGTATGGTTATGAAGCTCCTAGCTTCATTGATTTGCTATTTGGTGATTATAGGGTGCCTAGAGCTAAGGAATTCTTGTGGGAGAGTCAAGACATTATGAGGTCATTGAGAAAAAACATTCAGCATGCACAAAATCGGCAGAAGTTGTACGCTGATCAGCACCGTATAGAGCAAGAGTTTGAGGTAGGTGACATGGTGTATGTGAGATTGCAACCATATAGACAGTCCACTCTCAAGAAGAGTGGGACGGAGAAGTTGAAACCTCGTTTCTATGGTCCATTTAAAATCACCAAAAGAGTTGGGGAGGTGGCTTATGATCTCAAGTTACCAAAGGGGAGTAAGGTGCATAATGTTTTTCATGTATCATACCTCAAAAAGGCGCTTGGACATAATGTGACTCCTTCAGCAATAATACCCCCATTGGATAGGAGGGCAAGTTGGTGCTTGTTCCAAAGGCAGTGATTGATTTCAGAGAGCGGATCATCAAGTGGAGAGTTATTACAGAGTACTTAGTGAAATGGCGAGATTTACCAGTTGAGGATGCCACTTGGGAGAGAGAGCAGATTTTATAGCATCCTGCATTGCGATTGCTTGATGACAAGCAATTTTGGGGAGGGAGGACTATAATGTCCCCTCCTTGCCTTTGAGCAGCGGAGTTGTCCATTAGCCTATTCTAAAGTTCTTGTAGGCTAAGTGGAGTTTGGTAAGGGAACTCAGTGCCAGTTTCTTTTTGTGGAGGTTTTCAGTGTTTCGGGCAGGACTTTATATTTTTAGCAGAGGCCAATTCCATCACTTACTATTTGTAGTAAGTCACATTGCTAATCAGTTTTTATGCCAGTTTGGGTTTTAAATGTATTTACTATTTTTAACAGTTGCTAAAAGTAGTAAAGTCTATTTCTAGTAACTGGTCCTGGCCAAGCTACTTCAACAGTGTCCTTTCCAATTTGGGCGTTGGTTTTTGCTAAGGTTTGATTTATTCAATATTTGCATTCCTCGCTTAATACGTTTTTATAAAGTTACTTTATACTTAAGTTGAGGAATCAGAGGGTCATTAAAAAAGCACCTTGGCCCATAGTTCAATAACTTAAGTTGTTTTTAAAGCAACAAAAGCAATTATGATGGTTGATTAGTGGGATGCCCAAGGAAGACATAAGGGGAGTTAAAATATTTTATTTAAAAAGCAAATGAGAGAAGGGTGTAGCTTTTTGGAGCGAAAGTTATTTTCAAACTTGGTCACCCTAATTCCTCCTTGACTCTTTATAACCTCATTTTGGGCATCATTTGTGTATCTCTCAGTTGGTTGCATAACAGTATGCTGTTGGATTTTCTCCAGAGGTCATTTGTTGCATGTTGAGGATGAAAACCCTCTTCATTTTGGAGCTGGTTTGGTGGTGAGAGACCCACCCTAGTCAAGTTTGGTGTGATTCCACTCAAGGGTCACATTGTGCTTCACAAATTTATGATTTCTTAGTGTTTAATGCAAGAAACGATCAAGATAGTTGAATATTTTTGAAGTGATGTTTTTGGTTTTTGGTGTGTTGAAGTTTGGTTCTTTGGGTTTTGGTTTGGCGTTGATTTTCAAGGTGATTTTTAGAGGATTTGAAGTTGTTTTAAAAAAATACATCATTTCCAGGATGGAATTTGGTAAAATGATCATAACTCATTTTTGGCACGTGATATCATTCTAGGTTTTGGTTATGTTGGTGTTTCAATTCGCACCTCTAGTGTGTATTGGAAACGGACAGCTATGCACAGTTAGATTACTCTTCAAATTCGGAGGGGAAACTCCCTCTTCGTAAAAAGAAAAAATAAACTAAATTCCTATCTTTTTATCTCAGCTGAGAGCACAAGGTTATAAAACTCTTTGTGTTGCAACTGAGGTTTTCTCTGGTTTTATAACTTCAACTACAACTAGGCCTAAAATTTATAACGCTTCTATTTGCTCAAGTAAATTCAAAGCAAGAGGATTTAGAAGTAAACAGGGAATGATTTGGTAAACACAAAACTTAGACAAACTTATTTCGAAAACACATCTGAAGGCTCATTGCTTTTTCAGATGTATGCTGAAATAAAGTTTATGAAAGTATAACATGAAACGATGAACTCTCTTTCAGAATTCCCTCAAAGAATCGTACTTTTGAGGTGTAGACTAAAATAAAGATTATAAACACAATATCACGAAAAAAGATCTTAAGACTTTGGATCAAAGCAAGGGTGGGCATATGATTTATTTCCTCAAAAATATCCAACAACAAATACGCGTTTTGGGACAAAAAATTGTATGAAGAAGACAAACATACAACATATGATCAACCAAAATACAGTAAACAGATATTGACTAGTAAAGGTTGAAGGCGCTAAGGCTCAACAATTTTTTTATAGTAATAACGGTTAAAATACAATGAGCAAGGTTGCTCTTATTTATAGACAAACACGGGAGTAGGGAACCCTAAAATCTCCTTGTGCTAACAATCAGTTCTTGCCAATCTACAAGATCTATTCCTATTTCTAAACAAAGGTAACTAGCAATTAGCTGGAAAGACTACCTCGACTAACTGATTCTAAAACTAAAACTAACTCCAACTATACAAGAGGTGTCCCCAAATATAGACATGCATGAAAGGTTGGTAGTCAGTTAACTTGGAAAAGGCGTCAAGTTTAACTATTGTTTTAAATCCTATCTTTGGAGATGGTTCCACGTCCCAACTGGTAGTTCACTCTTTGTTAGCAACTTGAGCAATCAAGTCCTCCAAGAAGTTGTTAAACTGCCTCTGCGTCTGGACAACTGATACTCTTCCGAATGATTTCATGCCTCTACAACATCACTTCGCCATCCATGATCTGAATCTGAAACTCTCTTCCCTTTTCAGCTGCTTCATCGAATTTTTTTGACACGGCTGCAACTTGAGTTAACTTGTAGTCAACAAGGTCACCGATAAAACTACTACGGACAAGGTCTTGAAATTTTGTCTATACTGCAGCGAGCTCAATGTACTCACCATCTTCACGTTGGTATTGGCAAGGAATAGATGTCACCGATATTCTTACAAACCTAAGTGCACTTTCCACCTTCTGTCTACATTTAGTCAAGTCTACAGAGATTGTATCGTAAGCTTTTACCTTGTAGACAAGTTGTTCTTTCCAAGTGAGAAGATTCTGCTTGTTCTCCTTTGCAGTGACTAAATCATATGCCATTCTCAAGTCTGAAATGGTGATCTCATCTCAAGGCTTCCTCTCTGCTATGCTCTGCTTTGATTCGTGGATTTCTGAGCGGAGGTTGTTGTTAGTGTTTCTTAGATCAGAGGAGTATCAGTCTATACTTAAGAACGATGTTTAGGATATAGTTCCTAGACCCAAAGACAAATCTGTGGTGTCTTCTAAGTGGCTCTTCAAGATCAAGCATGCAGCTGATGGGAGCATTGAGAAACACAAGGCTAGATTTGTGGCTAGAGGGTTCTCACAAAAAGAGGGAGTTGACTATGAAGAAACTTTTGCTCCTGTGGCTCGTTACACGTCTGTTAGAACCATCATTGCTATTGCTGCATCTAGAGGATGGAAGATTCACCAAATGGATGTAAAGACAGCTTTTCTGAATGGCATAATAGAAGAAGAGGTTTACATTGAGCAACCAGAAGGATTTGAGGTGCATAGGAAAGAGTCTCATGTCTGCAAGCTGAAGAAGGCCTTGTATGGTCTTAAACAAGCTCCTCGTGCTTGGTATGAAAGAATTGATCAGTATCTTTCAAGTCTGGGTTTCTCAAAGAATGATGCAGATTCTAACCTCTACTTCAAAGTAGTAAATGGTGAAGCATTAATTTTGGTTTTATATGTTGATGACTTGATCATTACTGGTGAAGAACATCTAATTCTAAAATGCAAGAAGGAATTAGCTTCAGAGTTTGAGATGAAGAATCTAGGTCTTATGCATTACTTTCTTGGCTTAGAAGTTTGGCAAAAGCCAGATGAGATGATTCTAAGTCAAGGCAAGTACACTGTTGACATTCTCAAAAGGTTTGGTATGATTGACTGCAAACCTATGTCTACACCCATGGAGACTAATTTAGATAAGTTGAAAGAAGCTGCAGCTAGTTCAGAACCAGTGGATTCTACGATGTATAGACAGTTGATTGGTTCATTGATGTATCTAGTTAACACTAGACCTGATATTTGCTATGCAGTGAGTGCACTTAGCCAGTTTATGTGTGAACCAAAGCAAATACATCTTGTAGCAGCTAAACATATCCTGAGATATTAAAGTGGCACAATTGGATATGGGTTGAGATATTCTACAAACGTGGATTTGGAGCTGCATGGTTTTACTGATTCTGATTGGGCAGGATGTGTTTCAGATCGGAAGAGTACCTCTGGTTGTTGCTTCAGTTTGAGGACTAATATGATCTCCTAGTGTAGCAGGAAACAGTCTTCAATGGCCTTGAGTACAACTGAAGCAGAGTATATAGCAGCTTGTGTGGCAGCTCGTGAGGCAATGTGGCTTCGTAAGCTCCTTGCAGGATTGTTTGGACAATCAATGGAGCCTACTATTATACACTGTGATAATCAAAGTTGTTTGAAGCTTTCTGTCAATCCTGTGTTTCATGACAGAACAAAACATGTTGAGATCAAGTACCACTATATTAGAGATATGGTGCAAAGGAAAGCTATACAATTGAGGTATATCAGCACTGAAGAGCAAACGGCAGACATTCTCACCAAGCCTCTCGCCAGGATTAAGTTTGTGTACTTCCGAGAGAAACTTGGTATGGTGGAGAATGCAGCCTTGACTGAGAAAGAGTCTCAGTAATCAGTGATCCTTGATTGATAATGCAATTCTCTGCTGAGAGAGAGTTGAGGTGCAAGCCCTTGATAATGCAATTCTCTGCTGAGAGAGAGTTGAGGTGTAAGCCCTTGATAATGCAATTCTCTATTGAGAGAGATTTGAGGTGAAATCCCTTGTTTCCACCCTCTGGAAGAAGCTATGGTGGATGTCATGTGTGTGACTCCATGACAACATCACGTGAGGGAATCCGTGATGACTTTATACCATCTATGGGAGTAGCAATAATGGTTAATATCACGTTGAGGTGATATTCTATTTTGTTTTCATTCTAATATGATGTGTCTCGCGCAGATGGAAGTTCATCCCTAGCTAAGAGGGAGTGTTGATGTTATGACAGCTTCGGTCTGCAAGAATGATTTGGCTGAGTTTGTGAAAACAAAAGTTCTCGAACCTGAGGAGGAAGAAGAGAAGTTGCAGTGGAGGAAGAAAGATACTAGGGCAAAGAAAGTGTTGGTTGATTCTGTCAAAGATCATATTGTTCCGATTGTCTTCAAGTTGGATACTACAAGGGAGATGTTCAAAACATTGGAAGAAATGTACGAAATCAACAACACCAGTCGTGCCCTAACCTTGAAGCAACAACTACTTCACATTAAGATGGTGGAAGAAGAGTTTGTCATCACCTACTTCATGAAGATTTCCGAATTGAGAGATCAACTCTCTACCATTGGTCATATTGTTGATGACAAGGATTTGACCATGATTGCTCTCAATGGTCTTCCACTTTCATGGGAGTCGTTTATTCAAGGAATCAGTGCAAGATCTAAACTTCCCAAGTTTGATCGATTGAGGATTGACTGCATTCAAGAGGAGTCGAGACTAATGACAAAGTGACCTTGTATATATACATCATAAGGCGCCTCTTGACTTAGGTTGGCCTCTTTAGGAAAATACAATAAATGATAATTATAAGTTAAATTCGGCTCAAGCTAAAACAAGAATATGTGAATCATAAAGGGTCGGCTCTTGCATTTATTAATATAGTGAACATGAATTAAATAGCCGAAGGCTATTCATTTAATTCATGTGTTTCTTGTGCGAGTGAAGGGCAGACCATAGCTGCTATAACATCAACACTCCCTCTCAACTAGGGATGAACTTCCACCTGCACAAGACACATCATATCAGAATGAAAACAAAATAGAATATCACCTCAACGTGATATTAACCATTATGGCTACTCCCATAGATGGTATAAAGTCATCACGGATTCCCTCACGTGATGTTGTGATGGAGTCACACACATGACATCCACCATAGCTTCTCCCAGAGGGTGGAAACAAGGGCTTTCACCTCAAATCTCTCTCAATAGAGAATAGCATTATCAAGGGCTTACACCTCAACTCTCTCTTCAACAGAGAATTGCATTATCAAGGGCTTGCAACTCTCTCTCAGTAGACAATTCCATTATCAAGGGCTTGCACCTCAACTCTCTCTCAACAGAGAATTGCATTATCAAGGGATTTCACCTCGAACTTCTCTCAAAGAAGAACTCATTAAACAAAGGAACACTGATACTGAGACTCCCTCTCGATCCTGGCTTCAGAGATTGCAAAGAAGACTTCTGGAGATGTACTCCCTCTAGCCATCAACTCAGTCCCTCTAGTGTTTACTCCCTCTTGATCATTTCTTTGGTTGACATGACTTCTTCACAAGATGCCTCAAGCTTTTCATCACTAAGTAATCTCTTATCCTCTTCTTCCCCCTAAACCTGTCCAGGAAGTATTTTAGATAGAGATTACTAACAGTCCATAATTATCCAAAGAATTATCAAGATTAGAATCGTACAAGTTATATCATGAATGAAATTTTTCCAAAGATCTTATGCTAGTGAACACAACACAATTCAAGAGAATCTACTATCTCTCTTAATTACAAGATCCAAAGAATAAATAAATGATATAACTCAGCAACCAAAGAATACTTATCTTTTTAACTATTCTGATAGGTCCAAATGTTGGACATGATACGTTGTACTTGAGCTCAGATCAATCCATACCCTTCACAGTTTGAACACAATGACGACTTGAAAGGTACATTGACTTCAAGAGATATCTCCAGCCATTAATGTAGTCCAATGATTGCAAGCTATGACTCCAAGCTTGATCATTTCTTCATTTGGTAAGACTTTGATATCCAATCTTTCCAGATGCAGATTGCTAGATGCTCAGGATATCTTAATGTAAGAGCCTCTTAATAATTACAAAAACAATTCATGAACATTATTCAACCATGCAATACTTATCTCATGGATTTCAAAATCTCCTGAGTAATAAATAATTAATTCATTAATCATGACATGTCTTTCTTTCAATTTCACAGAAGAGCTAATCTCAACAAAACAAAATACAAACTTCACAAATTGGCATGATCCTACTTGCAATGAATAAATCTAAAGAATCTTATTATAGTGATCACTATTTACTAGTCACACATAATCCTAAGTAAACAATGTCAGATTTGCATAACTAAACAAATTGAATTTTACCCTAGAATAGTAAATACAATAAAAAAACAAAGAATACTTATCTCTTAAATATTCAGAAGAGTGGACACAGTATGATATGTTGTTCTTGCGCTTAGTACTCAACCTTCACAGCTTGAACATAGGCCCATGACTAGAGTAGAAATTCACTAGAATCATTTTGGGGAGAGATCTCAATCACATCCGCAAATGAAGCATGCTGATTAGGCCTGGTAGGACAATCCCTCGCATAGTGACCAAATTTGTCACATTTAAAGCATTGAACACAAGAGAGGTCCCACTTCTTCTTGAATGCAGGAGCACCATCTGACCCATTATCTCGATTCCTTTTAAAGAATCCTTTCTTCCAAACTTTTCCTTTCTTCGATGAATGAGAGGCGAGAACATGTAAATCTTCATTCTTTGAACTTTGACCAATGCCCCTTGCCGTTAGTCTCGACTCCTCTTGAATGCAGTCAATCCTCAATCGATCAAACTTGGGAAGTTTAGATCTTGCACTGATTCCTTGAATAAACGACTCCCATGAAAGCGGAAGACCATTGAGAGCAATCATGGTCAAATCCTTGTCATCAACAATATGACCAATGGTAGAGAGTTGATCTCTCAATTCAGAAATCTTCATGAAGTAGGTGATGACAAACTCTTCTTCCGCCATCTTAATGTGAAGTAGTTGTTGCTTCAAGGTTAGGGCATGACTGGTGTTGTTGATTTCGTACATTTCTTCCAATGTTTTGAACATCTCCCTTGCAGTATCCAACTTGAAGACAATCGGAACAATATGATCTTTGATGGAATCAACCAACACTTTCTTTGCCCTAGTATTTTTCTTCCTCCATTGCAACTTCTTTTCTTCCTCCTCAGGTTCGAGAACTTTTGTTTTCACAAACTCAGCCAAATCATTCTCTTCCAATGTGAGCATGATTCTGAACCTCCATGATGTGTAGTTAGAAACTCCTTCGAGTCTATCCTCGATTTTCAGACCGTTCACCATCTTGAAATTTGAAATAGGAGATAGACTGAAAAAGATTAGAGTGAGTGCTGCAAACTAAATCTGATCACGATCTTTTTCAAACCCGCTCTAATACCATGTTAGTGTTTCTTAGATCAGATTAATCAATAAAGTACTTAAAAGAATTGCAACATATAAGACAATGAACACAACAAGATACCCTGGGAAAACCCTCCTCTTGAGGGAGAAAAACCCAGCAAATGATCTCTTCTATAATGTAGAACAACTAGCAGAAATCTCCTTACAACTCAGGCCCAGCAATGGCCAATGCTTGATACAATGTATTCGCCCTTCTTCTAAATACAAACAATGCAATGACTATGAAATCCTCCTTGAATCCAAGCTGCTGCTATAAGGTGCGAATTCTGCTCATAAAGAATAGTGCAAACTTGCTTGAGATGGAATGAATTACAATGACAAAGTGACCTTGTATATATACATCATAAGGCGCCTCTTGACTTAGGTCGGCCTCTTTAGGAAAATACAATAAATGATAATTATAAGTTAAAGTCGGCTCAAGCTAAAACAAGAATATGTGAATCATAAAGGGTCGGCTCTTGCATTTATTAATATAGTGAACATGAATTAAATAGCCAAAGGCTATTCATTTAATTCATGTGTTTCTTGTGCGAGTGAAGGGCAGACCATAGCTGCTATAACATCAACAGTTGTGGGCATTGTACCTCAATTGGTACAGCTCTGCAAGTATGAACCCGCCCCTAGTGACGAACTCTTCCACCCAGTCTCTCAGGTGTTTTCCATAAACAACCAACTGACTTAGTTGATTTTGTTCTGAAGGTAATTCCAGCATTTGTGGAAGCAAGGCGGTGACATGTGAAGTACCGTGAAGGAGGTTGGAGATATATTACCACAACTGTTGATTTTCAACCTTGAGGGCTGCCTTGTCTTCACCATCTCTGACCACTCTTTCCTTCAAGCTAACTATTGCAACCTCAAAGAGGTTTACATCAGCTTCTCATGTACTTCTACCAAGGTTGGCTTTGAGCAATATGAAATTATCGGCCTCAACCTCATTGTCGTTCTTGTCAACTGGTGGCATAGCAATCTCGATGACAATCTCGTTGTGAGCAGTCTTCTCCATGTGAACTTTTTTTTTGAGCTTCTAGTCAAATGTGTCTTGGTAGACATCATCAAACTGTGCAAAGTCCAATTGGTAAGACGGATTTCTCCTCTTCCTACCCAATAGGTTCTCAAGCCAAGACGAAGAGTCTTGACTAACTTCGTTGGAAGGATTAGTTCTCGTCTCATCAACTCTTGACGAGTGAGCCAGTGTGGAGATGTCATAAATCGTTGAATCGGGCTCCAATTCAATGTGAATTGGAGACTATTGCGGTGGTGACGGAGTAGGAGGCTCTGCTTCTACTTCTAGCGTTGTTTCAGCTATATCTGTGGTTGTATCCATTGGTCATTCTTGCTAATTTGCATCAGCAACCCTCATCTTCTCCTTTGAATTCATTGGAACCCTCATTTATCTGCTCTGTCTTCTTCAAGTGTGGCTCCAATTTTCCCTCACACTGATTGAACAAACCTCTCATCAACAAACCAGCAGTAGAGGAGTTCTTCCCTTCTTGTTCATGAATGTTTAGTAGGAAAGATAGGACGGAATTTGGAATGTCATCCAACTCTTTGATAATCAAAACTAAAATGTTTCTCATTGTTGCAACTACATCCTCCTTTTGTTCACTTCAAGTTGAAATGAAGAGGTAACGGATCAAATAATATATTCGATCTTGCATACCCAAGTCAACCTGCAACTTACTTGTTTTGAGTTCTAAAAAGATCTTTAGTATAGCAACTCTTCTGGAATACTGATTGCTATCAGTTTCATCAAGATCTTGAAAGTTTTCTATGAACATATGAAGAACTCTTTCCATAGTATTATCATCATAGGGCACCAGGGGTGCCCAAAATCTCATCACTTCACTGAGGCATGAAGTAACCAGCAGATTGATCTTATCATCCAGATGCCACAACCAATAAGGACATTTCAAGAAAGTCACTGCAGGCACCAACGCTGTTTTAATTATCCCTGAAGGTGACTGCTTCACCTAGTTTAAACATTTTTCCAATGTAAGAAGTATTCTCAATTCTTCTTCCCTTGTCTGGCATTCATTAATGAGCCTTGCACCCGCAAAGTGCAAAGATCTTGCCAAATCTTCTCTTTATCTGAAGCCATAGCTTAAACGGCAAGACAAGGTTTCTTAAAACCTTTGAAACAGTGTCAACTTCAAAATCTTTTGAAGCTGAACTAAACTCTGTTCTGCTTACTGATGTAGTATCGGTCTTCTCTGACTCTCATCTGATAACTGAAGCGCTGAAACTCACAGGATGGCAGGAAAACAGGCTCTGATACCACTGAAATGTTCCCCTTAATTTTTTCCCTTGTTTTCAGTTCACATCAATGCAATCAAAACACTGCTGAAACAACTCTAACCAAGAATGCACCATAAAACCACTTAAGGAGGGGTGGGCATATGGTCAAAGAATCCCTAGGATCTAATAACTTGATAACAATTGAGATAGAGAGCTAAACTCGACACCAAGAATGTGCACGCAAGATCCTTTTGCAAGGCGAGGTGCTAGCATGTGGTGGACTGCTAGTTATAAAACTGAAAATAACACTTATTCTGCTGATGTAGGCATCCACAAACGGTGGGAATACTCCACTTATTTAGTGGGTGTGATTATTACATTTATTTGAAGGCGGCAAGCCAGCCATTTAACCTCACTTCCACTTAAACGGTGGGGGGTATACAATCCACATAGCCACTTAATTTTGTAGGGGGAATACAATAAACTAAATTGCAGCAAAGTAAACAATTGTTGTTAATACTACTATATAGCTTCCAAACAAATGGGATACAACTGCAATACAACAAAGTTAAGCTTCCAAAACATATGATAGTTAGAGTAACACTTCCTCTAATATTTACAATGCCTAAATGATATAGAAAGAAACTTAGAACAGCATTATAACAATTTCAAAGTAATCTGATCAGAAACATGAAATACAGAAAATCAGATCAGCAAAGTGAGAATTCACCAAATTGGACATATCTTCTTCAATTCAGCTCGGAAAGCTCTCAAACCACAGCCAATCAACAACTAAGAGCTAGGCGTCCAACCTCCATTGAGAAAATGAGCCCAAAACAGAGAGAAACAGTTGGCACGATTCCCAAGGCAGTCAAGAAGAAAGGTACGGCCTCCATGAAGGGTCGACCTTCTCCCAAAAATCAGAAACTCAATGATAAAATCTGCAAACTTGCAAAAAGGGGCGCCCTACACAGTGGAACAGCATGGGCCAGTACCCAGAACGATAGAAAATTCGATGGCGAAGCTACGAACAGAAATTCGCTTCAGCCATGAACAAACCAGCAACTCAATAACAGGTTATACAGCAGCAACTTGTCAAATAACATCAGAAATAAAGCTCCATTTGCACTCCTGTGTGAAGTACAGTCTCAAAGACCCACCTAGGAAGCCATAGTTTTAGGCTTGAAGGATGGATTGCAAAATGCTAAGCTTCCCCTTAGCCAGGTTCTGGATTTCAAACCAGCAGCATAACTTTACTTTCAAATTTCCCAAGATAATCAGCTCTCCACAAAGCATCAATATATAAGTTTTAGTTGGGCAAATGAATCAACTGTAACTCCCACAAAGAAAACTCTTCAATTCCTTCATGGGACGCCAAACACCACAAAATGCACTTTTACATATTTAATATTTAAACTCTTCATTCTCCTCTCCAAATCATCCCACTTTAAAAAGAAATAAAATATTAAATGTATCCACTTTATGGCCCCAACTTAAAAACAACTTGAATTCATTAAGCTAGGCGTGGGGTACAACTTCAAAACACAATTTTAACTAAGCATGGAACTTAGTCAAAGGAGGTAACGGAGAGCAATGCTCAAACTGCAACTGGTTACGGCTAAAAATAGCGAACTGACATTAGTCAAGCTGAACCAAGCTGATAAAGATGCCACTGCCACAAATGGACTTACTAAAAATAGCAAATGCCAAAAATAGTAAGTTCATTGCAAACACCACAGAAAGCCAAACTAAACAGCCACACTGAACTGCAAAAGGTTGAACTGTTGCTAGAATGATACTGCTATAAATTGACTTACCAAAAATAGCAACTGCTATAAATAGTAAGTTTGTGAAACATCAATTGAACACTAACTGAGCAGTAAACAAGACTCACTATAAATAGTAAGTGTTTCCAAACGCCTTCTGAGCACAAACCGGGAAGCCAACATGACTTACTATAAATAGTAAGTGTCTGGAAAGGTTATCAAATGGAGATGCATGTTACACCATTCTGAAGCTCTCTGAAAACCTAGAAAACTCCCAGAAACACATTTCCAAACTCCTGCATGCAAGCCTTCAAAAATGCATCTAAAACCTCCTATAAAATAGGAAACCCTAATTTTCCATTCTGCTTAGCCTACGAGTTTCCGGAAATAGGCTAAAACCGCAAGAAGAGCATAGGGCTAAATTGGGGACATTACAGTAAATCTATTGTAATTGTGTCTGCGTACTTCGAACTCGTTTTCACAACCGAACCAATTATCCTCCATGGTAGGTTTATGTGAAGAATTGCTACCAAGGCGAGCTGCCAAAAGACCCCAAGGGTCATATGAGTGCTTTTCTATGAGAAACTTAACATTACGCTTCGTCATTTTGTTCCTTATTGACTTGGCATCAGCTGCTGATCTACACCTATATATACCCATCTAAAACGGAACATTAGCAGCATACTTGCGTTTATTACACAGAAAAGTGTGTAACTCATGCAATTGCCTTAAGAACTCCATGAATACCACCTTATCTGATAGATAATGGGGTAGCATGGCTGGACTGCCTGAGAAACCATATACGCGAATGTAGGAAGATATGGGGAATTGGATGAACCAATCGGCCCAATCTGGCTTCTGGTGAAATGCGTATATGTAACTCGTGATCAAGATCCCTCACTGTGTGCATCAAGAACAAGTCATTTAACCACTTGAAGTGTCGTTCTAATTGTGAAAATTCAAGCTATGAGAAATGCTCATGAACTAGCTACACACCCAAAGTCCCAACAGTATTCTACCCTCTAAATTGGCCTTGAAAGGCTATCAGATATACAAGATATAAAACCATATGGAATTTGTGGGCTTTGAAGAATTTTGTCATATGGCTGTGAAGAGTGTTGCTGATCAAAGCAGGCCAATCGTAATGTTCTTTGTCGTGGACAAGTTGAGACATCATGTAATACATCCATGGTTGAAACTTGTGCCCTTTTGCTTCACCCGTGACACGGTTGAGTAGAGTAATCATGATTGCATACTCATCTTTGAATTCCCCATGTCCGACATTCTTTGGAAAATTGTTTCATTTCTCTTTGAGCCACCTTTCTACCATTCTTTTCTGACATTGTTCCTTTATGTTGTAACACCTTTTCACTTTTTCACATTCTTCAATTGACACAATCAAGTTGCTTGCACATGGTGGAATAGCAAGACACCTTTCAATGTCCTTTGGCTTGAGGCTGCAAATTACTCACCCATCTATCGACTGAATCTCCCTAGAAGTGGGGTTGTAATACTTTACACAGGCGATTACAAAGTCCATATTCTCTATCGAGATGGGAAAAGAGGCTTGTTGTACCCAAAATTATTTTTTGGCATTTTGCTTAAATTGAGCTAAATCATGTAAAAATGTTGTCAAAAGTATGTTTTAGGTCAAACCAAACGTAGGGTTTTTGTGGGTTTATGTCAAGCAAGATACTTGCAAAATTCTGAAAATTTGAAAAATAGGGTTTCAAACCTCTGTTCTTAGGAAAACCCTAAAAAATAGGACTTTTTCCGAAATTCATTGAAAATGATTTTGATAGGATAATTTGACTCCACGATCACACTGATCAAGTCAAAATCACCAAAAACATTGTTTTACTCTAGTGGGTCTATTTTCATTTTTCAGGAGGAAAGCTAGGACCTCTGCAACCATTAATGGTAGATTGGCCAGTATCAGGTGTTGAAAGCTAAGCTTCAACGATGAATCCATGGTGGAAAAGATTCTCTATGACGGAGGGGATTTTCAAAAGTGGAAAAAGCTGAAAATTGGCTGTCTAGAAAATGCACGCCTTGCTACCAAGGAGGCTATGTAGTTGAATGCCTTAGCCATTTTTCCAACACCCGTACACGCAACATGTTGGAGGTGTTTGCTAGGATGCACGCGTCGTCAACAACAATGATGAAATCACTAAACAATGCACAACGAACATGGAGCGTGAGGATATGAAGATTTTCAATGCAAATGATGAAACTGCACCTAAAAGGAGCCCTTGAAATCAAAGGGTCAAAGACAGCCATCAATTTTTTCCAAGGCAATCATCCTTTTCATGATGTTGTTGGCTTTCCAACACATCGTCAAGTCAGATCACCTGATCCAGTAGTGACCGGCAAATGGAAGCAGAAATGAGGGATGTTGAAGACACAAATCAGTGGAGAATCAGTGTATAACAAGGCAAAAGCACCCCAACTAAAGAAAGGTGCCCTTGAATCCAAGCCACCTGATGAAGCTTCCAACAACTACTTTCCACAAAGCATTTTCTCAGCTTCACGATTTGCACGTCCACAAGACCTGTCACGCAATCAGAGGCAAAGATCAAGCAAAAGACACCTAAAGGTAAAAGTTGAAGAAAGAATATGAAGAAATTGGCTAAGTGTTAAGAAAAGACGCCCCTGATGAGAAAAGGCGCCCATCTTTTTGGGTAGTCAAATGTTGTCTGCCAGCTGAGGGTCCACCAACATGACCTCCTCACTTTTGATCAAACTCAACAACAACATCGTCAGTGAAGACAACAGACAAATCAAACACTTGACAACAAAGATCAAACTAGGATCATTCTTGAACGCTTGCAACATGAAAATCATGAGTTCAAAGCCAAAGGCGCCCTTGCTGAAGAAAGGCGCCCATGCTTTTGAAGGACTTAAACTAACTTTCAAGATCTGTGAAACCAATCATCCTTTCCAAGACTAAGTTGGTTATCCATCCTAGGTTTCAGCAAGATCATCAGATCTATCAGTCAATGGTGAGCTCAGATCACAACACAGAGGGTCAAAATAGTAAAATTCAAGAATAGTCAAGAAATTGGCTAAGTCTGAGGTCAAAAGTGCCCCTGCTGAGAGAAGGTACCCTTGATTTGAAGACATCAAATTCAGTCTTCGGGCTTTTCAGCTCCCAGGCACACTTAATCAGGTTTGTCCTATCTCAACAATGGATCTATCAACAAAAGTTTAAGATCAACGAAGCAACCTAAAACGAAGATCCAACAAAGGCACTTCAGCATGAGAAAAGTATTCAACACTCAAAAAAGGACGCCTAAAAGCTCAAAGCAAGATCCGTTGACTTAAGTTAGACATATTGAAGGCTTCTCATGTCTAAACATCCCACAATTAGTGGAAATGAGGGTTGGGAACTCCAAATCAGGCCAATTTACTCCTCAATCATGAGTCGGCGCCCATACTTGATGCATTCAAGCATCAATCATTATATAATCAAGCATAGGCATCCCAATTCATTATTTTTTTTATAGGTTGAAGGCTAAAACAGCAATTTGCTATACAAGACGTCTTTTCAAAATCTAATAGAGGGTTTTGACCATTCATATTTTTTGAAGATCAGTTGCACAGAAAGATAAATTCTCAGAGGTTGCATCCAATGGTATATTTTTACAGAAGGGCAGTGTTGGCGTTTCAATTAGCACCTCTATAGTGCTTATTGGAAACGGATAGCTATTGCAAGTGTGTTAGTACATGCTCTTCGGATTATAGAGAGGAAGATCCTCTTTGCTGATTTTCTATGTAAAAAAGGGCGTACTAAGGTTCCTATCTTTTTTACTCAGCGGTAGGACACAAGGGTGTATAAACACAATGCACCGTAGCTAAGCTTTTTCTCTGGTTTCCACAGATCTTAACTATGACTAACTAGCTTCTAGACTATCCTACCTCCTCAAGATAAACAGAGCATGAGGGCGTAGGAGCGAAATGGATGGGTTGGATCACTTGAATCCTCCGTCTCAATCGAATATGGCCAAGGCTTTGAACTCTCGGATATATACCAAGATAAGGCTCGATACAAGTAAACACTCTTTTATTATAAACTGGATCTAAGACTTGCCAGGGAGGAGGAACCCCTATCCGAGGTGTAGGCTTGGAAATAGCTCACTGCAAACAACAAGGTACGATGATCCAACTAACAGGATTCTCAAGGAGGTGACGACACCTGTCCAAAGTGTAGGCTGAAAGACAACTCATTAAACAACATCATACGATAATAATCGATAACAAAATATTCAAGGAGGTGACGACACCTGTCTAAGGAGGAGATTGAAACAATACACTATTTGAAACAAGACTTTGAAAGAACTCAAGTATTTAGATCAAGCAAGAATGTGCCATCTGATTTATTTCTTCAAGTTTCTCCAAAGAATTACAAAGGTCAGGATAGCAAAGGCACGAAATCATGCACAATTACGATCAACCAACGAACTCTCATCCAAGAGTGAATAGATATAAACAAGCTAACTCTGGCAACAATGGAGCAGCAATTTTGCTTAGCAAATAAAGGTTAAACAAATAATGAGCCAAAGCTCTTATTTATAGAAACTCAAAGGAGTAGGCAACCCTAAAATCTCCTTCAGTTAACAATCAGTTCTTGCCAATCAACAAGATTTATTCCTATGTCTAAAAGTAGGTGAGCAAGCAGTTAACTAGAAATCTACTTCAGTTAACTAAAACTAAACAAAAGTCAAACTGGGAGTCTACCTTAGTTGACTGACACGTAACTAAAAGTGAACTACAATTACAAATGTGTCTCCAAATAGACATCCACCTTTAAAGGAGATCTGAGATCCACAAATCGTGGGAGTCAATTAGACATCCTAGATTAGTGGCATCTGACATGCATGATATGTGGAGATCTGGAGTCAACTTGGAAAGGGACATCAAGTTGACTTAAGTTGTATTTATTGCTATTTGGAGGGTAGGACGTCCTTCCTTGGTGCTTTACACCTCTTCACCACTGGTCAACAAAGTCTCTATCCAGTCATTGACCTCTTCAGCTTCCGGGCAATTAATGCTTCTCAAGATGACTATGTGGCGTCTAAGCATTTCTTCACCTGTCAGAAGTTGCTGCTGATAGTTTATGCATTGGGCAGCTACTTCATCCAACTGGATAGACATGGCTGCAATTTTGGCTAATTTGCAACCATTGGGATCTTCAAGGAATGAACCATGGATGACGTCTTGAAACCGTGTTTGTACCGTCTCAAGCTCAACATATTCCTCTCCTCGTTGATATTTTAACTCGGGGAAGGATACTACCAACGCTCTTGTGAAGTTGATAATATTAGCAACAAAGTGTCTATAGTCAATCAACTCCATTGAATTGGCATCGTAGGCTCTCACCTTGTATGCCAATTGTTCTTTCCACTCAAAGAGATGGTGTTTGTTCTTAGTGGTTGTAACTAACAGGTATGCATGTTGTAGATCAAAAACTGTCGCTTTCTCTCTCGGCCTCTCTTGAGCTGCCTTCAAACCTGACTACTGGATTTCTAATCGAAGACCATGTGCTCTATCTCTCAGCTGATATGCTTCTGCTAATACACACTGTCCTCTGACGACAAACTCATCCACTTGACGTCTCAAGTTTTTTCCGTATGTGATCAATTGATGATGGTTTCTTTCAGCTGGGAGATCCAACAGTCCTTGAGGCAAAGTTGAGGAGTTGGGAGTGTCATGCATCAAACTAGAAATGTACAATCTTAGTTGACCATTTTCAGCCTTCAAGGCTGCTTTGTCTTGTCCATCCTTTGTCATTCTTTCCTTGACGCTCGCTGAGGCGATTCCGAGAAGGTCTGCCTCCACTTGTCGAGTGGTATTTCCAAGGTTCACCTTTGAAAGCGTGAAATCCTCAACCCTCACATTGTGTATGTCTTTATCTTCAGGCGGGGCAGCAGTCTCTATGACAACCTCATTCTCTGCATTCCTTTCTACATGTGTCTACTTCTTCAACTTCTTTGCCGGCATGTCTTGTGGGACATGGTGGAATTTAGAGAAGTCAAGCTGATAAGAAGGTCTCTCCCTTTTCCTTCCAAGCGAGCTTTCCAGCCAGATAGAATCTCGGCTAGGATTGCTGGGAGGAGGAACATAGGCCCCCTGAATGTTGGAAGAACGAGACTATGTCGTGGCAATGCCTCGTGGTGGCAAGTCCAAATCAATGGGACTTTGCGACCTCTGTGATGGTGGTGAAGTCAGTGGCTCTGTTTCTATCATAGGCACCGCTTTTGCTGCAACTTCTTCTACAATAGATTTCATCTCTGCAGCGATTATTTCGATCACTGGCTCTGGTGTAGCTGCAGCATTCCCAACTGTTTCAGGTAAATTGGTGGTTGTCTCCACCTATACCTCTTGTTGGCTTGTACCAGCATATCCTCTTCTTCCCCATGTGCTCCTTGACATTCACATTCCTTCTGGAAGAATGCTCATCTTCTTTTGTCTGGGTTTCTTCCTAGACGAGGAAGGTAGTGTAGACTGAACCGTTGGCGGCTCTAATCGGGGAAGTACTACCTTCCTTGTCCTTTTACTATCAAGGAAGAGTTGACTGTGTCGAACTACTCTACCAGTTCTTTCTTCGATAGACGTACTCTCTTTCGCGTACCAGTCTACTTTGCCGAGTGGTTGCGCATCTACTTGACCCGTGAAGAAAGAAGAAAGAATGACCTCTTCTTCGTCATCAGATAAACCCTCGATGTCCTTTGAAATGAATTCTACAATTTGCGAGAGCTTGAATCTGCTGTAGTTCTTTCTTCTCACTTCGAACTCATCTTCACAATTGGCCCAAAAATCCTCCATGAAAGGTTCATGTGATGATCTTTGCTTGAGATGTGCCACGAAGATTCCTTTGGGATCATATGATGACCTCCTGTCAATAAGGTATTTCAGATTAAATCTCACTATTTCCTGGCTTATCAACCTAGCATAGGCTACAGTCCTGCATCTGTAGAGTCCCATCTGAAAAGGGAAGTTTGCAGCAGACTTCTTGTTTTGGCGAAGGTAAGAGTGAACCTCGACCAACTGCCTCAGGAATTCTATGAACACTACCCTATCTAAGGAGTAGCGCGGCATCATGGCGGGGTGGCCATTGTAGCCATACACGCGTATGTAAGTGAAAGTGAGGAATTGGACCAATCTGCCCAGTCCACCACTGTTGCCTTAGTTGTTGGTGAAATACGGACGTGCATCTCATGGTCTAGCTCACGCACGGTGTGCATAGTGAAAAGGTCGTTTATCTTTTTGAAGTGCCTTTCCACTAGAGTGAACTCAAGGCGAGGAAAGTATTCTTGGACCTTTTGCACACCCAAGGTTCCCATAGTGTTTAGTGTTCTGAAATCGCTTTGGAAGGATATCAGGTATACCAGGTAGGAACACATGTGGAAACGGAGCTCTTCTAGAAACCTGGTAAATTGTTGGTGGAGCATGTCACTGATCAAAGAGGCCCAATCGTAATGTTCTTTCCTGCTGATTATTTTGCCAATAATATAGAACATCCACAGCTGGAAGGATTTTCCCTCTTCTTCTCTAGTGACTCTGTTGAGTAGAGTGATTAACACTCCATACTCATCTTTGAATTCTCCTCGCACAACCAATTTGGGCAAGCTGGTTCTCTTCGTTTTTAGCCAATATTCAACCATTATAAGTGAACACTCATCCCTTGAAGCCTCGAATGCCTTTTCGCATTCTGTCAAAGATACGACCTTCCTGGTTACACTCATGGTGGAATTGCAAAGCACGTCTCTATGTCCTTCGGCTTTAAGCTGCAAATCACCTTTTCGTCCACTGACAGGATCTCTCTTGTAGTGGGGTTGTAATGCTTTGTGCAAGCAATTACAAGCTCAATGCTTTGTAAAGTGATAGGAATGGAAGCAGCTTGGAATAAGCCGGACTCTTCAATGTTCTGCAGTGTAATTTGGTTCATGCCCTCCAAGTCCTCAGAACTGACTTCTGGATTTTTCTGCCATAAGTCTATGACAGTTGTTTTCAGATAATCATGGTACAAGACCGTCTTGGTCTTGTATTGTACCTGGGAGTACTGCATTCTAGAAGACTTAAAGATTGACTGGGCACTTGACCTTGTTCTGACACTTTTCCGAAACCCTTAAATATAGCATCTACCGAGAAGTATTTTTCCAGGGAAAATCTGGCATGTGGGTTTTGTTCGTGCTTGGAAGCTGAATAGACCCAGTTCTTTGGATTTTTTATTTGAAAACTTTTCTGAAAAGATCCCTAAAAAAAGGGCAGCAACTTTGCTAATTTTGGCAAATCTGAGAAGATGGGTTTTGCTGGAAAAATGCGCTAATCATACCCAGTTGATCAGATCTGAGGTAATTTGTTGTTTCCTATGACATGCAAAGAAATATAGACAAAAATAGAGGAAGTAGACAAAAGGTGGATTGCAAGTTATAAACTGCCACTTTGCTATAATCTGCTTCTGGAAACAATCCTCGGGGAAGAATACTTTTACTGCCACTGATCTTCATAAATATTGAAGATCTGTCCAAAACCTCTGCCAGATCTTGAAAATGTATTCTTGGGAGCTATTTGTTGTTTTATCCTTCAACTTGCAAAAGAATAATGAAGAATGCGACGCCTAGCAAGAATATATGGTGATTTGAATTGAGATTCACCAAGTATGGATGCCAACTCATGATTTAAGTCTAATTTGGAGTTCCAAAAGGTGATTTCCATTGATTGTGGAGTGTTTGGCCTCTTTTTGGCTCCAAATTTGCTAACTCAAATCAACATTTTTGCTTTGACTTCCTTTAGGCGTCCATCCTTGGAGTTGGTCTTTTTTGTCCATTTTGCAAGTTGAGGTGCCTCCGTTTGATCTTTGATTCAGGTTACTCAGTTGATCTCTGGCAGTGGCTGGCAGTTCTGTTGTTGAGGTGGGATCAACTTGACGAGATAAGCCTGGGAGAGATTAACTCAGAAAACTTAGTTTAGGCCTCCGGAAAGAAGGGTGCCTTTCCTTGAGAGGGGCGCTTTTGACAATGCCTTAGTCAATTTTCATTGACTGTTTTTCGTTTTGACCTTTTTAGACCCTCTTTGCTTTGATCTGACGTTCTCGATGCTAGATGAATCAGATGACTCTACTTGATGATGCATCGAGTAGCCAGCTTGGTCCTATTCAGGATGACTGAATTCTCAGTTGAAGATGGCAAGTTTTGGTCTTTCCAACTTAAGGGCACCCCTGGCCAGCAAGGGCGCTTTTAGCTTTTGACTAGTTTTCCACATGCTGTGAACTGTTAGGCTTTGACCTCCTCCATCAAATGATTGATTTGTCGGAAGTTCTTGCTGATAGTTCCACTGACGAGACAGGTCATAGCTAAGAAGGTCATTCTGGGAGGCAGTGAAGATTTTGACTGAATCTGGATGCCTTCAAGAAAAGGGGCCTTTCTTCAAGAGGGGCGCTTTTGGCAATGCCTTAGCCAGTTTCTGGCTTGTCTTTCCAATTCTTCAATTCTGGCTTTTTCTGCTTGATCTCAGTGTGTGATCGTTTGGCGTGTCTTGTGAACCTGCTGTCAAATTGATCACATAGCTAGGAGGAAGTTGGAAAGATAACATGTATAGAGTTATAGCAAATGGATTCATCTGGTGCCTGTAACTGAGGGGCGCCCCTGGCTAGCAGGGGCGTTTTTACCATGAAGCTCTCTGATTTGGCATCTTCGTTGCTGATGGATCCTCCATACTTTGTTGACGATTAGTCAATGATCCTTGAATCAGATAATTTTGTTGATTGTTTTGTTGTCGAGCCAGCACGAAAGTGAAGAGCATGACTGAGCTGAAGATGTAAAGTGACTTGATTTTTCCTTTGAGATCTAAGGGTTCTGTAGAAACCCCTATTCTCACTGTTTCTGAAACTGCCTGTTTTTTTATTGTTTTTGAGTGTTTTGCGTTTTTTGTGTTTTTTGCATACAGAGATAAAATGCGATTTTGAAAGAAAATGCTTGTAAAAATTAAATAAAATATTATGAAGCTGAAACTGGTAGGAATCACTTGATATTTTATTGCCAGATTGTCTATTAATCTTCTAGGCTTATTACATCTAAGATCGGATAACATGCAAAGTAAAAAGCAACAACATTTGTGTGAATAAAACCTGATTATTGCAGCAACCTGAGATGCCTATGAAATGGTACGGCCCTTCAAGAATTTACTTCTCCCTCCGTCTAAGGTTTGCAGATGAATCCAGAAGAAAGTACGTCCTTATTAGTGAAGCCAGAATGCTCAAATAATAGGCGCTTTTCCCAATATGAAAGGTACGGCCTTGTCCTTGCAAGTACGGCTCAACAACAGCAATAAAGGATATGTACGACCCTTGTAAGAAGTGTCCAGCACTTGGAAAAATGGACGCCAAAAGGAGAACCCTTCTTGGAAGAGTTTCAATCCAAAACCCTGTAGATATCTCAAATGATGAAGCTTTGTGATAACCTCTGGATGAAGCTATCTCTCTGACAAGCAATAGATCAGCTGATATTTCATAGCCTCTGAACTGCAGACACTGAAGATGGCTCGTTCTCCAATGCAGAATGAAAACTGGAACCTTTGGCTCTGTTCTCAGAAGAAGTACTTAACAAAAATTCGATTTCATAACATAATCTCTTTCTCACAATGAAAAACCCTTATATTCTCAAGAGGGTCGACTTTTCTCAAAAAGACATCATTTAAATAAAAGTCGAATTCTTCTTTTAATATTTCCATAGTTTCGAATGCACTTTTAATTATAAAATATAATTAAAAAGTGGCCCCTTCTTCATGTTGGTCGACCCCTTCCTTTAAGTCACTTAAGTTATAATATTTAATTATATTATAACTTTATAATAGAAGCCTTTAAATAATTAATATTTATTTTAGCAAACAAATATTAATATCTCTCTCGAAACAGGTCCAAATGATGAACCGTCTTAAGCCAGATGATAAGTGACTGAATCCGCATACGACCAAACCATACTGCTAAAAATAGCAGGGGTGCTCTGCTGAGTGTCTCCACTTACTAAAAATAGTAAGTCAAGCAAATGATGTCCGAACGACCCCGAACAAAAGCCAACTGAAAGTTTCTGCCAACTGAAGCCAAACCAAACCTCAACCAGACCCTCTATCCACCCTATCAGCCTACGAGGATCGCATAATAGGCTAATCATAAACACTGAGAGATGTCAATTGGAAGGGGACATTACAGTCCGCCCCTCCCGAAATTGCTTGTCCTCAAGCAATCTCAACTCTGGATGCTGCAAAATATCCTCACTCTCCCACGTAGCATCCTCTACTGGTAAATCCCTCCATTTCACCAAATATTCCCTGATAGTCCTCCTGCGCAACTGTCTCTCTCTGTACTCCAGGACCGACTTAGGTACTAAGATCAACTTTCCCTCATCATCTAAGGGAGGTAATACTGCCGAAGGCACCACACGATGTCCTAACGCCTTCTTGAGACGTGACACATGAAAAATGTTGTGTACCATACTATTCGCCAGAAGCTCTAGCTCATAAGCCACCTCTCCAGCACGCCTCAGAATCCTGAAAGGACCATAATACCGCAACTTGAGCTTCTTTGACCCACTCTTCCTGAGAGTAAACTGACGGTAAGGCTGCAGCATATGATATACCATGTCTCCCACCTCAAAAGACCTCTTTGTCCTCTTCTGATCTGTGTACTGCTTCTGCTGATTCTGTGCCTTAGCAATATTTTCCTTGAGAGCCCTCATAGTGTCCTGACTCTCTTGTAATAAGTCTCCAGCACTCGGCACTCTACTGTCACTCAGTAGCAAATCCAAAAAACTAAGCACCTCATAACCGTACAATGCCATGAAGGGGGACATTTGAATGGTCATGTGATAAGTAGTATTGTAACAATACTCACACAAATATATCCACTTGACCCATGCCTTTTGCTGCCCTGCAATATAATTCCTGAGGTAACCTTCCACCCATTTGTTTACTATCTCCGTCTGACCATCAGTCTGCGGGTGGTAACTGGTGCTCGGTGTAAGCTCGGTCCCACAAAGTTTGAACACCTCCTGCCAGAAGTGACTCAGGAACCAACTATCCCTGTCGCTAACTATACTCTGAGGCAATCCATGTAATCTGAAAACCTCACGAAAGAAGACCTCTGCTACCTGTGTAGCTGTATAAGTGGTGGTAATCGGAAAGAAGTGGCCATACTTCGTCAGTCGATCCACAACTACATATATACAATCCCGTCCTTGGGCTTTAGGCAAGCCTGTAATGAAGTCCATCGACAGGCATTCCCACTTCCTGTCAGAAATCGGAAGTGGCTGCAATAATCCTGCCGGATACGTGTTCTCCTGCTTGTTCTGCTGACAAACAGGGCACTCACGCACATACTGAAGAACATCTGCCTTAAGTCCTTTCCATGTGAATCTCTCCCGAATCTGTCTGTATGTCTTGAAGTACCCGGGATGTCCTGCTGTAGGTACATCATGAAAGGCTCGCATGATAATGTTCTTCATCTCTGATCCTGGGGTCAAATAAATCCTGTTCTTGTAAATGATCAAGTCGTTCACAAGCGTGTATCTGGTGTCAACCATTGATCCCTCAACAATACTAGATGCCCAAGTATCCTTGCCATACTCTGCCACAATCAAATGCCTCCAATCCTCGGTAATGTGAACCATAGAGTTCAGATAAGGCCTGCGTGAGAGGGCGTCAACCACTACATTCTGGGTGCCTTTGATATAAGAGATATCAAAGTCATATGCCTGCAATTTACTCACCCACTTCTGCTGACGATCATTGAGATCTCGCTGCCCCAGGAAATGCCTCAAACTGTTGTAGTCAGTTTTAATGCAGAACTTACTGCCCAAGAGATATTGCCTGAATTTTGCCAAGGCATGCATTATAGCTAGCATCTCCTTATCATAAATACTGTAGAGCCTCTCTGGCCCTCTGAGTTTACGGCTCTCATACACAATAGGGTGCTTGTCCTGCATAAGCACCGCTCCAATGCCCTCACCAGAAGCATCGCACTGAAGCTCAAAAGGCTTCGAGAAATCTGGCAGTGCCAACACTGGACACATAGTCATCGGCTCCTTGAACCTCACAAAACACTCCTGTGCCTCAGGAGTCCAACAGAATGCACCTTTTTTCAACAGATCTGTCATAGGTGCTGCATGTCGTGAATAACCACTCACAAATCTGCGGTAGAAACCACACAATCCAAGAAATCTTCGCAGCTGTGTAAGGTTCGCCGGAGTAGGCCAATCTATAATAGCACGGATCTTCTCAAGATCCATCCGCACTCTCTCTGCACTGATAATATGACCTAAGTATAACAATTCAGTCATTCCCAAATCACATTTGGATTCCTTGGCATACAAGGACTCCCTCTCCAAAATACCGAGTATTGTCTCTAAGTGACCCAAATGCTCCTGCCATGTCCTACTGTATATCAAGATGTCATCGAAGAAGACAAGTACATATCTCCTCAACTGCGAATGAAAGACCCTGTTCATGGTGGACTGAAAAGTCGCAGGCGCGTTGGTTAGCCCAAATGGCATCACCACAAACTCAAAGTGTCCACAATGACAATGGAAAGCAGTCTTCTCAACATCCTGCTCACGAACTCTGATCTGGTGATATCTTGATATCAAATCTATCTTCGTGAAATAGCATGCACCATGGAGCTCATCAATAAGCTCATTTATACGAGGTATTGGGTACCTGTTTTTGATAGTCCTCTTATTCAAGACTCTGTAATCTATGCACATGCGAAGAGTGCCATCCTTCTTCTTCACCAGAACAACTGAAGAAGCGAATGGTGATTTACTAGGTCGAATGTGACCCATAGCCAGCAACTCCTTGATAGTCTTCTCTATCTCATCCTTCAACCTCTTAGGATACCTGTAAGGAGTAATCATGACAGGCTTGGCACCCTCCTCAAACTCTATAATGTGCTCAATGCCCCTTTCTGGAGGTCTCCCTGGTGGAATATCACTGAATACCTTCTCATGTTTGACTCTCAACTGCTGAATGTTAGGATGATACTCAGTCTTGTGCTGTCCCTCCTGTATAGGTGCCAATGTGCACTCAACAGCCCACTCTACCATGTCATGTCGCATGAGCCTCTCCATCCGACGAAAGGAAATAGTCTTGACATTGCTGTCCCGAATGGCCTTCAGGATATGTGTCTTCCCATCGACATCAAAACGAATCTCCATGTCTTTGAGACGAAGAGTGACTTCCTCAAGGGAATGAAGCCACTTCATGCCCAAGACTAAATCAATATCCCCCATGTTCACCATGTAATAATCAGCCTTGAACTCATAGTTGTTCAAGCGCAAGGGGAGATCCTTAATCATTCGATCACACCTGAGAGTGTAACCGTCTGCCACCTTAACTCTAATGCCTTCGAATTCCTCGGTAATGAGTCCACGCTTCTCCACAAATCTAGCATCGATAAAATTGTGGGTGGCTCCTGTATCAAGAAGGGTAATGACCCTTTGTCCTGCCAAAACTCCACGAAGTCTAAATGAACCTTCCTGCTGAATGCTAGATAGTCGTGCCTCCTGAATCTGAAGCTCTGACTCTGCCTCTTCCTTAGGCTCTGAAGCCTCTGACTCTGACTCCTCAGAACTCTCCTGCTGTTCGGAACTCTCAGATTTCGACTCCTCGTAATAAGCCCACATCACTCGATTTGCCTTGCCCTTAGGCCACAAAGGACAATCATGGTTGGCATCATAGGGACCTTTGCAGTAGAAGCAAAGCTTCTTCCTGCGTAGATCATTAAGAGCCTCGCAATCCAAGGGTGGTGCTGCTGATTTTCCCTTTGAATCATTCTTAAAATCTGATTTCTCTTTGTTAAAATCTGATTTCTCTCTGTTTTTGTTGAAGCCCTTATTGTCCCTAAATGAAGAATTGTTTCTGGAGTTGAATTTGCTGGATGGTGCTGCAAGTTCCATACTGCGTGCCTTCCTCATAGCTTCCTATAGCGAACGCGGATCAAATGCCTTGATCCAACCTCTCAAGGGTTCCAACAATCCTTCAACGAAGAGCACAACTATGCGCCTCTCTGATATGTCGGGAACCATCACGGACAATTTTTGAAATTCACTAATATAACTCTCCAGGCTGCCAATCTGCCTAAGTTGGGCCAAATCTCTGAAGTAAACTTCTGGGTCCTTTTTATCAAAGCGATCCACCAATCTGTCCACGAACTCCTGATAAGTGGTAATACGATCATGCTGCAGTGTCACCATTCCCTAATACCACCAATCATGGGCTGCTCCTTTTAAATGTAACGTGGCAAACTTGATTGCCTCTTCCTCAGACATAGGTCGAAGTGTCAAGAAAGTGTCTAGCCTGTGAATCCAAGACTGTGTTGTTACCTTGCCACTGCCATCAAAATAGGGTAGGTTGATCTTGCTGGAGGCATGCTTCAAGTCTCTATTTTGGTTTCGAGGCCTATTCCCTTGTCGAGACCTATAATATTCAACTCTCGAATTCACAAATCGATCAAAATGCATGCGCTCGCGCACTTGTGGTGTCAATATATCCCACTCCTCGTTGGCTGCCATAACTGCATCAGCATATAATATGTTCCCAACCTCTTCAACATTCTCCTCAACCTGTTCTCCTCTTAGGAAAGTGGGTCTAGTAGGTCTATTTGTTGTTCGTGAAACAATCTTGGGTACCCTCTATGAACATGCATCACTCCTGTCCTCATCACGATGTGGTGATGGTCTCCTTGGCGTATCTATCCTCTGTATAGCCATGGTCAACTGCTATAATACATCAGTTACCTGCTGCTGACCTGTCCGCAAATCTCTAAGAGTCTGTCTAACCTCTGCATCTTCCTCTCGAGGATCTCGAGGAATCTCTGTTCTGTCACCCATGCCTGTATCCTGTATAGATGCTCCAAATGAAGAACCAGACTGAACACCTATCAAACCTGTAGCCGTCTCACCTGCTGGAATAAGTGGTGGCTGCCAAGTTTTTATGTTTTCCCTCTGATAATATCTCTTCTCTCTATCACTCTGGTGCATGAACAAAACGGTTTTCAAACCCAACAAGGATGGTAGGAAACCGCTCTGATACCACTGTAGAAACCCCTATTCTCACTGTTTCTGAAACTGCTTGTTTTTTATTGTTTTTGAGTGTTTTGCGTTTTTTGTGTTTTTTGCATACAGAGATAAAATGCGATTTTGAAAGAAAATGCTTGTAAAAATTAAATAAAATATTATGAAGCTGAAACTGGTAGGAATCACTTGATATTTTATTGCCAGATTGTCTATTAATCTTCTAGGCTTATTACATCTAAGATCGGATAACATGCAAAGTAAAAAGCAACAACATTTGTGTGAATAAAACCTAATTATTGCAGCAACCGGAGATGCCTATGAAATGGTACGGCCCTTCAAGAATTTACTTCTCCCTCCGTCTAAGGTTTGCAGATGAATCCAGAAGAAAGTATGCCCTTATTAGTGAAGCCAGAATGCTCAAACAATAGGCGCTTTGCCCAATATGAAAGGTATGGCCTTGTCCTTGCAAGTACGCCCCTACAGCAGCAAGTACGGCTCAACAACAGCAATAAAGGATATGTACGGCCCTTGTAAGAAGTGTCCAGCACTTGGAAAAATGGACGCCAAAAGGAGAACCCTTCTTGGAAGATTTTCAATCCAAAACCCTGTAGATATCTCAAATGATGAAGCTCTGTGATAACCTCTGGATGAAGCTATCTCTCTGACAAGCAATAGATCAGCTGATATTTCACAGCCTCTGAACTGCAGACACTGAAGATGGCTCGTTCTCCAATGCAGAATGAAAACTGGAACGTTCACTCTGTTCTCAGAAGAAGTACTTAACAAAAATTCGATTTCATAACATAATCTCTTTCTCACAATGAAAAACCCTTATATTCTCAAGAGGGTCGACTTTTCTCAAAAAGACATCATTTAAATAAAAGTCGAATTCTTCTTTTAATATTTCCATAGTTTCGAATGCACTTTTACTTATAAAATATAATTAAAAAGTGGCCCCTTCTTCATTTTGGTCGACCCCTTCCTTTAAGTCACTTAAGTTATAATATTTAATTATATTATAACTTTATAATATAAGCCTTTAAATAATTAATATTTATTTTAGCAAACAAATATTAATATCTCTCTCCAAACAGGTCCAAATGATGAACCGTCTGAAACCAGATGATAAGTGACTGAATCTGCATACGACCAAACCATACTGCTAAAAATAGCAGGGGTGCTCTGCTGAGTGTCTCCACTTACTAAAAATAGTAAGTCAAGCAAATGATGTCCAAACGACCCCGAACAAAAGCCAACTGAAAGCTTCTGCCAACTGAAGCCAAACCAAACCTCAACCAGACCCTCTATCCACCCTATCAACCTACGAGGGTCGCATAATAGGCTAATCATAAACACTGAGAGATGTCAATTGGAAGGGGACATTACAGGTTTCTTTCTTCAACAGGGGCACCTTTTTCACGTTTTGACTATGTTTTGCCTTTCGTTGGAGCTTTCAAGGTTTAGCTTTCAGCACCTAAAACTGGCCAATCTGCCATTAATGGCTGCGGAGCTCCTAACTTTGTTCCTGAAAAACAGGAATAGACCCACCAGAGTAAAACAGGTCTTTTGATAATTCTGACTTGATCAGTGTGATCGTGAAGGCAATTAACCCTATCAGAATTATTTTCAATCATTTCCGGCAAGGTCCTATTTTTAAGGGTTTCCTTAAAAATAGTAAAACCTTAATTTTCATATTTTCAGAATTTTAACCATAGGTTCCTTAACAAAAACCCACAAAGACTTCATGTTTGGTTTGACCTAAAACATACTTTTGATGGCATTTTTATATTGTTTAGCTCAATTTAAGCAGAATGCCAAAATTTTCATTTTGGGTGTTACAGGCAGCAAATAACTTCCAATCTTCCTCTTGTCTTCTTCCTCTTTTATGTCTTAAACTTCTTGCATGTCATAGAAAACAGCTGGCTATCACAAATCTGACCAACTAGGTATGATCAGCACAGTTCTTCAGCAAAACCCATCTCTTGAAATTTTTCAGAAACAACAAACTTGCTGCCCCTATTTTTAGGGATTTTTCCGAAAAAGTCAGATTCAAAAATCCAATGAACTGGGTTTGTTCAGCATTGAAGCACGAACAAAACCCATGTGTCAGATTTTTTCTAGAAAAATATTTCTCGACAGGTGCTATTTTTAAGGGATTTCAGAAGTTGTCTGAACAGGGTCGTGTGCATAGTTGATCTTTAAGTTTTTCAGGATGCAGTTCTCCCAAGTACAATACAAGACCAAAACGGTCTCGTACCGTGATTTCCTGAAAACAATAGACACCGACTTGCATCAAGTGCACCCAAAGGTCAATTCAGAAGATTTAGAGGGCATGAACCAGATCACGCTACAAAACATCGAGCAATTCGGATTGCTTGAGGCTGCATCAATCCTCATCACATTACAAAACTTGGAGTTTGTAATTGCTTGCATTAAGCATTACAACCCTACCACACAAGAAATTTGATCAATGGATGGGCAGGTGTTTTTCAGCCTTAAACCAAAGGATGTCGAAAAATGTTTTGCTATTCCACCATGTCCAACCAATGTGGCCATATCTGTGAAAGAGCATTCAAAGTGGCAAAGGACAAGTGTCAACAGAGAATGGCAAAAAAATGGCTAAAAGTGAAAAAGGCCAACTTGCCCAAGAATGTTGGGTGAGGAGAATTCTGAGACGAGTATGCAGTGATGATCACTCTATTCAACCGGGTCACTGGACAGGAGGAGGGGAACCAATTTGAATCGTGGATGTACTACATCATCGCTAAGATTGTCAGCAACAGAGAGCATTACGAATGGGCCACCCTCATCAGTGATACACTCCACCAGCAAATGACTGGGTTATTAGAGGCCCACAAGTTCCACATGTGCTCCTATCTTCTATACCTGATTTCCTTCGAAGGCCAATTCAAAGTATTAAGCACTGTAGGAACCTTAGGTGTGCAGAAGGTCCATGAATATTTTCCGCAACTTGAGTTTACTCAAGCAGAACGACATTTCAAGCAAATAAATGATCTTTTCATTATGCACACTATAAGGGACCTCAACCATGAAATGCATGTGCGTATATCACCAGCAGCCAAGGAGGCAATGGTGGACTGGGCAGATTGGTTCATCCAATTCCCCACCTTCACCTATATACGCGTATATGGATACAACGGTCATCCTACCATGATGCCCCACTACCCTTCAGATAGGGTAGTATTCATGGAGTTCTTGCAGCAGTGGGCCGAAGTTCATTCTCATCTACGCCTCAAAAAGAAGACAGCTGCGAGCTTTCCTATCCGGATGGGAATCTATATGTGTAAAACAATGGTTGATGCCAAAATCATGTGCCAAGAGACGATGGGACTCAATCTCAAATGTCTCATTGAGAGGCGATCGTATGATCTAAGAGGCCTTTATGCAACAAACGTTGAGCAACACTCATCACATGAGTCTTCCATACAAAACTATTGGGTCAACTATGATGATGAGTTTGATTTACAAATACGGAACTACAGCCAGTTTAGGCTCCCACAAATTGTTGAATTTATATTAGAAGATGTGGAGGGCCTATCTAATGATGACAAGGAGGTTATTCTCCCTACATTGTTTGTGGATCAAGTAGACTCACAACCACTTGGAAAAATGGATTGGTACACCAAGGAGAACACATCTATAGAGGAAAGAACAAGTAGGGTTGTCAGAAACAATCAACTCTACTTGGACAGCAAGAAGACGAGGAAGGTAGTAATTCCTTGCACGGAGCTACCACCGGTTCAATCTTCACTACCTTCCACGTCAAGGAAGAAGCCCAAACGAAAACAGTGCAGTAACCCTCCCAAGGGATGTGAATGTCAGGGCACACATGGGGAGAACATAGATTGCTGATACAAATCAGCAAGAATTATATGTGGAGACAGCCACAAACATGCCTGAGATAGTCATGTTAACCACTGCAGTTGAGCCAGTGATTGAGACAATCATAGCCGAAACAAAGCCCATAATAGAAGCAGTTGTAGCGGATACAGTGCCTGTGGTAGAGATAGAACCTCCTACTTCACCACCATCGCAGCAGTCACAAGTCCCCATTGACTTGGACTCTCCACCACGAGACATCACTGCAACACAATCTTATTCATCAGGCATTCAGAGGCCTAACATTACTCCTTCCAGCGAGGCTAGTCAGAATTCAATCTGCCTTGAGGGTCTCCTAGGAAGGAAGAGAGAAAGGCCATCCTACCAGCTTGACTTCACTGAGTTTGATCATGTCCCTAAAGATATGCCAGCGAAGAAATTGAAGAAGCAGGTTCATGTAGGAAGGAATGCAAATAATGAATTGGTCAGAGACAGCTGCCCCACCTGAGGACAGAAATATATACAAGGTAGAGGTTGAGGACTTCACATTATCAAAGGTCAACCTCGGTAAGACAACTCATCAGGTGGAGGCAGATCTTATTGGAATTCCCTCAATGACTGTTCAAGAAAGAATGGCTAAGGACGGCCGAGACAAAGCAGCCTTAAAGTCTAAAAACAAACAGTTGAGGATGTACATATCTAGCTTGATGCACGGTACTCCAAACTTCTTTGCTTTGCCACGAGAGTTGCTAGACCTCCCCACGGAGCTGATTACATATGCCAAACACTTGAGAAATTAAGTGGAGGAATTTGTTGTCAGAGGATGGTGTATACTGCCAGAAATATACTAGTTGAGGGACAAATCACATGAGCTTTGCACAGAGATTCAGCAGTCATAACTAAAGACAGCAGCGAAGAGGCCTAGGGATGAAATCACAGTCACATATTTGCAATTGGCGTACCAATCAGTTACCACTGCAGAGAACAAGCAACATCTCTTTGCTTGGAAAAAACAGTTGGCATACAAGGTGAAAGCCTATGATGCCAATTCTGTGGAACTGGTCGGGTACCAACATATTGTGGCAGATATTATCAAATTCACAAGAATGTTGGTAATATCCATCCCCTGCATTTATCAGCACGAGGGAGGTGTGTACATTGAGCTAGGCGTAGTACAAAAAACAATTTCAGCATGTCATCCGTAGCACATTTTTCGATGACCCTGATGGTTGCAAGTTCAGTAAGGTTGCAGCCATGTCCACCAAGTTGGATGACGCAGCTACCAAGTGGATAGAATATCGGCAGCAACTTGCGAATGGTGAAGAGATGCTCAAACGCCACGTCATCATCCTACAAAGCATTAATTGTCCAAAAGCTGAAGAAGTCAATGAATGGATAGAAGGGCTATTGACCAATGGAGCAGAGGTGTAAAGCATCCACCTAGGATGCCCTACCCTTCAAAGTAGCATTAATGGTGACAAGATTTAACTTGATGCCTCATTCCAAGTTAACTCTCTGTAATGTCCCCTTCTAGTTGACATTGACATATCAGCAGGATTAGCCTATTAATGGCTCTCGTAGGCTAATGAGGCATGGTGAGGAAGTCGTCTGGCAAGCATTTGGTGATTACTTGGCTCAGTATTTGATTGGAGTAAGGTTTTCCATCATATATCACTATTATTTCTATTTATGGAAACCTTATTTTATAATTTGATGTTGAGATGCACTTTATTAATAATATTATATTTTTATATTTTATAAACTGCAAATAATTTAAAATATATTGGAATCTTCTAAAAGTCAAAAAAATAATATTATTTTGTTGAAGCCGACCTCTAGAGGAAATGCATAAATAGACATTGAGGTCTCACTCTTGAGCATGCAGATTTGATGTTGATGATTGGTGATTTCTTCTTGAGCATTTGTGGAGCCAAGTGGTCTGCAGATAATCAATTGATCTTTGGGAACGAAAACTCCCATTGATTGCATAACTGAGGGAGTGAAATATCTCTTGAAGGGTTGCAGATTGGAGGTGATATTTCAGTCACTTCATTGAGCAAAATTAGTGGCCATGGGCCAATTTTGAAGACTACAATTATAGGAGATGATTTGCATTGAAGGGTAGTATTCGTGGCATCAATTATTTGAAGGGAAATGACAGATTTCAATTGGGAAATTTCTGATGCTAAGTCTGAAGCAAACAAGGACGCCATTGGAGACTTATTTTAATTCATTAGAGCTCATATATGCATCGATTCTTCTTGGAGATTGGGGTGCTTCTTTCCTTGGTCATTGCTGATGGTGTTTGGAGTTAGTGGAGGCTTGTAAACATTGGGAATTATTTTATTTTAAAGAACAGATCAGAACAGGGGCGATTTTGAAGAAGGGCTCAATTTGCTTACAAGGAGGCACCTTTTGCTGATCTATTGATTGCTCCATCATCTCCAGCCATAGGCGACTTCATTCCAACCAGGTTTCCTTTGTTTATCATTCAATTTAGCCTTGTATTTAGGAGTTATAAGCTACAGCTGTAGGTGTGCATTCATATCAGCAACTATCATATTTTATGTCAATGTACTTTGCCAAAAGTCTTGGCTATTTGATATCAGCATTGTATTAAGAGAGGAGTAATAAGTAGTTGATCAAATAATAGTTGTGATTGTGCAATCAAAAAGCTTTGTAATCGGATTAAGAGTTTGCAAGCCAAATGTTTGTAAAAATGTCTTTGGCTGTAGATGCATTTTATTTCTTTAGTACTTCATTTGAATGCATTTAAAATTGAAAGAGAGCATAGTATTTCATTTAGAAGCTTGCATAGTAATTGTAGAAGTTTATTTAGCCTTCAAAATCATTTGGCATTAGCTCTTGCATCAAACAACAAACTGAAAAAAACAACATATCAGCCTCTTCATATACTGTATAAAAAGTGTTTTCGAAATTGCAAAGTAGATATTGAAGTGTTTTAAGGTCAAATTTGAGCAAGGCTCATTACAGTGGTATTAGAGCGGTTTCCTGCCATCCTTTGGGTTAGAATTTGTCTTCATTTATGCAACAAAGTGACAGGACCAAGAGATATACAGCTAGAGAAGAAAGGAAACAAACACAGTGGCCACCACACCCTGAACAAGACACCTTATCAGCAGCTATTGCAGCAAGACACCAAGAGATTGGTGACACCATGGAGGAAAGAAGAGAAGGTGATCCTCCTAGAAATGAAAGAAGGAATGGGGATAGAAGTGAAGAATTATTGGAAAGAATGGCCCAAGCATTTGAAGGATTTTCAGCTTCCTTGCAGCAGCAGATTCAACAGAACAGAGTTATTTTGGAAAATAGAACAAGGAATAACAGGGATCAAGATGAGGACAGGAGTGTAGCTGGATCAAGGAGAGGGCAAAGAACCACTTCTCGTACTGCTGATAGGCCATCACGACCTACCTTCTTAAGGGAAGAGCGGACTGCAGAAGAGAATGTTGAAAATGTTGAGGAACCTACCTTCGCTGATGCATATATGGCTGTTCATGATGAATGGCAACTATTGACACCAGAATCCCGAGAGCTCATGCATTTTGATCGTTTTGTACAAACAAGGATGGATTACTACAGGTCTCGACAGGAGAGGAGACCTCGGAATAAGAATAAGGATCTTAAGCAAGCTACTAATAAGCTTACATTGCCCATGTTTGATGGTAGTGGCAAGATTACTGCACAGTCATGGATTCATAAGTTGGATACTTTCTTGGCTCTTCAACCCATGACAGAAGAAGAAGCCATCAAGTATGCCACTTTGCATTTGGAGGGTGCAGCACATGAATGGTGGTATCATGGTTTAGTAACATTACAGCATAATCAGATTACATCCTATCAAGAGTTTGTGGACAGACTTGTGGAACGCTTTGATAGGAAAGACCCAGAATCATACTTCAAAGATTTGGCCCAACTCAAGCAAGTTGGAAGTTTGGAGAGTTACATTGGAGATTTCCAGAAATTATCAGTGATGGTTCCTAACATCTCCGAGAGACGATTGGTGGTATTATTTATTGAAGGATTAATGGAGCCCATGAGAGATTGGATAAAAGCCTTTGATCCTCCTACTCTTCAAGAGGCTATGAAGAAGGCTAGGAGTATGGAGTTGTCAGTACCACAGAATAAGTTTGAATCCAAAGGATCTTCTCCATATCGAGATAATACATCCTTCGCTAAGAAAAAGAACAAACCAGACTTCAAAGGCAAATCAGTAGCACCTTTGGATCGTGACACACTCAATGATTTGCGGAAAAAGAAGTTGTGTTTCTATTGTAAGGGGCCTTATGATGCAAACCATGATTGTCCCTTGAGACCGAAGGGAAAGGCTAATAGAGTAATGTGGGCATATTATCAGGATTATGAATCAGAGAGATCAGATCAGCAATCTGATTCTGAAGATTCAGGGACCGATCATGAGGAAGAAAAGCATGAAGGTGAAGAGGAACATGAAGGAGCAACAAGGCAACATGATGCACACATCACTAGCATCCAACGGGATGGTTCATTTAGGATGCGTGGGGTTCTAGCAGGGCAAAAGATAATCACTCTTCTTGATACATGGGCAACTCACAACTTTATTGATGCTCGTCTGGTTGATAGGAGAGGCATCAGGATAGAGGAATTTGAGGGGATAAGAGTTAAGGTTGCAGATGGTTATACCCTCAAATGTGATAGGAGAATTCCAGACTTGCCCATACGCTTGAACAACTATGAGTTCAAGACGGACTTCTATGTGGTGAACATGGGTGATACTGACATGGTCCTTGGTATGAGATGGTTACATGATATTGGGAAATTCACCCTTGATCTCAGAGAGATGGAGATGTCTTTCCAGGTTGATGGAAAGACTCATGTTCTTAAGGCAATTCGAGATTCCAGTTTCAAGATGATCTCATTCAGGAGGATGGCGAGGCTAGTGAGACATGATATGGTAGAGTGGGCAGCAGAATGTGTGTTGATGCCTACACAAGGGGAACAACAGAAGCCAGAGTACCATCCAGATATCCAGGAGTTAAGGATTAAGCATATGAAGGTGTTTAGCGAGATTCCTCCAGGTAGACCTCCAGATCGAGGGATTGAGCATATCATCAAATTGGAGGAGGGTGCCAAGCCCGTAATAGTCACTCCATACAGACATCCCAAGCGACTCAAGGATGAAATTGAAAAGACAATTAAGGAGTTGTTGGCCATGGGACATATTAGACCAAGTAAGTCTCCTTTTGCATCTTCAGTAGTGTTGGTTAAGAAAAAAGATGGTACATTGCGGATGTGTATTGATTACAGACTCTTGAATAAGAAAACAATTAAGAACAGATATCCCATCCCTAGAATTGATGAGTTAATAGATGAGTTACATGGTGCCCATTTCTTCTCTAAGATTGATCTAAGGTCTGGTTATCATCAGATTCGGGTTAGGGAACAGGACATTGAGAAGACCGCATTTAGGTGCCATTGCCGGCACTTTGAGTTTATGGTTATGCCATTTGGGTTAACCAATGCTCCAGCAACATTTCAGTCTACAATGAACAGGGTCTTCCATTCACAGTTGAGAAGGTATGTGCTGGTATTCTTTGATGATATTTGGGTATATAGTAAAACATGGGATGATCATATAGCACATCTTGATATAGTATTGGGCATTCTGGGGAAAGAGTCCTTGTATGCCAAGGAGTCCAAGTGTGACTTAGGGATGATAGAGTTACTATATCTTGGTCATATCATCAGTTCAGAGGGAGTACGTATGGATCCTGAGAAGATTAAGGCAATTGTTGAATGGCCTAGACCAGAGAATCTTACTCAGCTTAGAGGATTTTTGGGGTTGTGTGGATTCTACCGCAGATTTGTTAATGGTTATTCACGCTATGCAGCACCACTCACAGATTTGACTAAGAAAGGGGCTTTTGTTTGGACACCAGAGGCGCAGGATTGCTTTGAAATGTTCAAACTAATTATGACTACATGCCCAGTGCTTGCTATGCCAGATTTTTCTAAACCCTTTGAGCTACAATGTGATGCTTCAGGCGAGGGGATTGGTGCAGTCCTTATGCAGGACAAACATCCGATTGCTTTTGAGAGTCGGAAGCTTCACGATCCAAAGAGGGGATATAGCATATATGATAAGGAAATGTTGGCCATTATGCATGCATTGGCCAAATTTAGACAGTATTTGGTGGGCAGCAAATTTGTAGTGAAGACAGACCACAATAGCTTGAGGCACTTCCTGGGGCAACGGGATCTTAATGATCGTCAACAAAAATGGGTGAGTAAGTTACAATCATATGACTTTGACATTTCCTTCATTAAGGGAACACAGAATGTTGTGGCCAATGCTTTATCACGACGTCCACACTTGAGTTCTATGGCTGGGATTGCGGAAGATTAGAGCCACCTGATTGTGGCAAAGTATGTTAAGGACAGTTGGGCTACAGGGATTGTTGATGGATCAATTCAGGATGAGCGATACACAGTTGTAAATGAACTTATCATTTACAAGGGAAGGATCTATTTGATTCCAGGATCGGAAATGAAGATCATCATTTTGAGGGCCTTTCACGATGCACCTATGGCAGGACATCCCGGCTATTTCAAAACTTATAAACAGGTACGGGGGAGGTTTACATGGAAAGGCCTTAAATCAGATGTGCTACAGTATGTCAGAGAATGTCCTGTTTGTCAGCAAAATAAACAGGAGCACACACACCCTGTAGGCCTACTACAGCCACTTCCAATCCCTGACAAGAAGTGGGAGTGTTTGTCGATGGACTTCATCACTGGCTTGCCTAAAGCCCAGGGGCGGGATTGTATCTATGTGGTTGTAAATCGTTTGACTAAATATGCTCACTTCTTTCCGATCACATCTGCATATTCAGCTATTCAGGTAGCAGAGTTGTTCTTCCAGGGGGTATTTAGACTACATGGGTTACCTCGGAACATTGTCAGTGATAGAGATGGCTAATTTATGAGTCATTTTTGGCAGGAGCTATTCAGGCTATGTGGGACAGAACTCTTTCCGAGCACCAGTTACCACCCACAAACCGATGGACAGACGGAGATAGTGAATAAATGGGTGGAAGGGTATCTTAGGAATTACATCGCAGGACAGCAAAAGGGGTGGGTCAAGTGGTTCTATCTTTGCGAGTATTGCTACAATACCACTTACCATCTCTCCATTCAGATGACACCATTCATGGCCTTGTATAGATACGATGCACCTAGTTTCTTGGATCTCTTGTTGAGTGACAGTCGTGTGCCTAGTGCTGGTGATCTCTTACAGGATAATCAGGACATTATGAGGGCTTTACGGGAGAATATTCAAAGGGCACAAAACCAACAGAAATAGTATGCAGATCAGAAGAGGGTAGAGCGCTCCTTTGAGGTTGGTGATATGGTGTACTTGATGTTGCGGCCTTACAAATAGTCCACTCTTAAAAGGGGCGGTGCAGAGAAGCTTAAGCCACGTTACTATGGTCCTTTCAGGATTATCAGGAGAGTAGGAGAAGTGGCTTACGAGTTGGAGTTGCTTGCTGACAGTAGCGTACATAATATATTCCATGTGTCTTGCCTCAAGAAGGCGTTAGGACATCGTGTGGTTCCCTCCACGACTTTGCCTCCATTGAATGATGAGGGGAAACTGATTTTGGTGCCAGAAGCTATATTGGATGTTTGTGAGAAGACTTTGCGGAAACGAGTCATCAGGGAATACTTGATCAAGTGGAGAGACTTACCAGTTGAGGATGCGACATGGGAGAGTGAGGAGATCTTGCAGCATCCTGAGTTGAGATTGCTTGGGGACAAGCAATTTCAGGAGGGGCGAACTGTAATGTCCCCTTCTAGTTGACATTGACATATCAGCAAGATTAGCCTATTAATGGCTCTCGTAGGCTGATGAGGCATGGTGAGGGAGTCGTCTGGCAGGCATTTGGTGATTACTTGGCTCAGTATTTGATTGGATTAAGGTTTTCCATCATATATCACTATTATTTCTATTTATGGAAACCTTATTTTATAATTTGATGTTGAGATGCACTTTATTAATAATATTATATTTTTATATTTTATAAACTGCAAATAATTTAAAATATATTGGAATCTTCTAGAAGTCAAAAAAATAATATTATTTTGTTGAGGCCGACCTCTAGAGGAAATGCATAAATAGACATTGAGGTCTCACTCTTGAGCATGCAGATTTGATGTTGATGATTGGTGATTTCTTCTTGAGCATTTGTGGAGCCAAGTGGTCTGCAGATAATCAATTGATATTTGGGAATGAAAACTCCCATTGATTGCATAACTGAGGGAGTGAAATATCTCTTGAAGGGTTGCAGATTGGAGGTGATATTTCAGTCACTTCATTGAGCAAAATTAGTGGCCAAGGGCCAATTTTGAAGACTACAATTATAGGAGATGATTTGCATTGAAGGGTAGTATTCGTGGCATCAATTATTTGAAGAGAAATGACAGATTTCAATTCGGAAATTTTTGATGCTAAGTCTGAAGCAAACAGGGACGCCATTGGAGACTTCTTTTAATTCATTAGAGCTCATATATGCATCGATTCTTCTTGGAGATTGGGGCGCTTCTTTCCTTGGTCATTGCTGATGGTGTTTGGAGTTAGTGGAGGCTTGTAAACATTGGGAATTATTTTATTTTAAAGAACAGATCAGAACAGGGGCGATTTTGAAGAAGGGCTCAATTTTCTTACAAGGAGGCACCTTTTGCTGATCTATTGATTGCTCCATCATCTCCAGCCATAGGCGCCTTCATTCCAACCAGGTTTCCTTTGTTTATCATTCAATTTAGCCTTGTATTTAGGAGTTATAAGCTACAGCTGTAGGTATGCATTCATATCAGCAACTGTCATATTTTATGTCAATGTACTTTGCCAAAAGTCTTGGCTATTTGATATCAGCATTGTATTAAGAGAGGAGTAATAAGTAGTTGATCAAATAATAGTTGTGATTGTGCAATCAAAAAGCTTTGTAATCGGATTAAGAGTTTGCAAGCCAAGTGTTTGTAAAAATGTCTTTGGCTGTAGATGCATTTTATTTCCTTAGTACTTCATTTGAATGCATTTAAAATTGAAAGAGAGCATAGTATTTCATTTAGAAGCTTGCATAGTAATTGCAGAAGTTTATTTATCCTTCAAAATCATTTGGCATTTGTTCTTGCATCAATCAACAAACTGAAAAAAACAACATATCAGCCTCTTCATATATTGTATACAAAGTGTTTGCGAAATTGCAAAGTAGATATTGAAGTGTTTCAAGGTCAGATTTGAGCAAGGCTCATTACATGATCATGCATGTCAGATCCCACTAATTATGGAAGTCTATCTCAGATCTCCACTAATTGTGGATCTCTATTTTGGAGGCACATTTTGTAATTTAAGTTCACTTGTAGTTTAGTTTCAGTCAACTGAAGTAGATTTCCAGTTGACTCTTTGTTTAGTTTCAGTTAACTAAAGTAGATTTCCAATTGACTGCTTGCTCACCTACTTTTAGACATAGGAATAAATCTTGCTAATTGGCAAGAACTGATTGTTAACTCAAGGAGATTTTAGGGTTGCCTACTCCTTTGAGTTTCTATAAATAAGAGCCTTGGGCTCATTATTTGTTAACTTTTATTTACTACGCAAAAATTTTGCGCCATTGTTGCCAACAAGTTTGAAAGTGCATATATGTTCACTCTTGGATGAGAGTTAATTGGTTGATTGCAATTGTGTATGATTTCATACCTTTGCTTCCCAATTCTTTGTAATTCATTGAGAAAGCTTGAAGAAGGAAATCAAAAGGCACATGCAATTTGATCTAAAGATTTGAGCTCTTCCAAACGTCCTATTCTTATAGCTTATTGTTTCAGTCTCCTCCTTGGACAGGGGTTCCTCCTCGGATATTTTGATGTTGATAGTTATCGTTTGATGTTGTTTAATGACTTGTCTTTCAACCTACACTTTGGACAGGTGTCGTCAACTCCTCGAGAATCTTGTTAGCCCAATCATCGTACTTTTTTGTTTCTAGTGAGTTGTTTCCCAGCCTATACCTCGGACAAGGGTTCCTCCTCCTTGGCAAGTCTTAGATCCATCTTACCGTAAAAAGTGTTTGCTTGCATAGTACCTTATACCAGCGTAGATGTAAGAGTTCAGAGCCTCGACATATTATGAAGAGACAATGGATTCAAGTGATCCAACCAATCCATTCCAACTCCTATGCCCTCATGCTCTGTTTATCTTGAGATAAGATAGATTAAAAGCTACTTTAGTTGTAGTTGAGATCTATAGAAACCAAAGAAAACCTCAGCTGCAACGCATTGTGTTTATGCACCCTTGTGTCTTGTCGCTCAGTAAAAAAGATAGGAACCTTAGTTTACTATACTTTTTACGCAAAACATCAACAAAGAGGGATCTTCCTCTATAATTCAAAGAGCAATACTAAAACACTTGCAATAGTTGTTTGTTTCCAATAAGCACTCCAAAGGTGCTAATTGAAACACCAACAGTTTTCTAGCACCCACCATGGGGCAACGAGGCATAAAAATTCAAGAAAAAGCTAACGCTTTTATGTCACGGAATGGGCATCTGGCGTCCTTGGGCCACAGTTGAACAACTTGATCTTGCTCCAGCAACTCTCCAACCAGATCTTACATTCATTGAAGGAGAGCAATCGGACATCATCAGTTGCTTGCGTACTTTCATCTTCGAAAAGAATACATCACCAGCTCAGTGGAGAGTCGCAGCTATTACTTTGGACGAAGAAGAAAGAAAGGTTGGTCTTGCAGCTGAGAGGCTAGAATTACCACCACCTGCATGGCAGGAACCATCCTGGCTCACTGGGTATACATAAGGAGGAGAACCAATCCTCTCTTTCAAGAAGACGTCAGAGAAGCATCCGACATAGAGAAAATCTTCGAAAAATTCCCTGAGCATTTTCTAGAAGAACAACAACAAGAACCTCCAACTCGAGCGATGGTGGACAATCGCATCAACAACGGCAATGCCAACAACGACATTGGCAACAATGGCAATGGCCGTAATAATGGTAACAATGGCAATGGCAATGGCAATACTTGTATTTCATCAGTCAATACTTGTATTTCTTCGTCTTCATTTACATCGTTTGTTGTTTCCTTCTCAAGGTTCCTTGCATCCTCCTGACCAACATTTTCCTTTCCGTCTTCCATTTTATTTTTCTTTTCTTCAGGCTCTACTTCCATGTCAACTTCACAATGCGACAAGGCTTTTCCTTCTTTCAAAGCAGCCATCTTTTGCCCTCTTCTTTGCTTGATAATCATCTGCACAGGCCACTTCAACTTCTTTTTCAATGGCCAACCCCAATCCTATTCTTGACTTCTTTCCTCAATCCGTTGCTTAACCAATGACTTGCAACTCTCCAAATCTCTTCTCAACTCTACATCATGTCTTATCTTGTTGACCTTCAACTTATCCTTTTGTTTGAGTCTTTCTTCTTGATGCATCTTTTACTTTCTCTTCTCCACTTCATGATACCTCACCTAGGGCTTCTTTCCTTTTCCTCTACCCAATCTCTTGATACCCAAGTTCTTCACATTAACCTATCAATCTGCAATACACATCTCTCCAAGAATCGATGAATATAACTAACTTTGAAATATTCCAAACCAATTTTTTTTTTGATTTTTCAATTAACGGATTTCAAACAATGCACCCGTTAAGGTTAGAAGATAAACCAAAACGTGCAGAAAGCAACTCTAACCAAAATGTACACCAGGATCCCGATGTGGGCAAGGTGTGAGCATTGGTCAGAGGATCTGAATTAAACTGCTTATGCAAAAAGCAACTCTAACCAAGGATGCCGCCGATGATGGCGAGCATATAGTCAGAGGATCTTCTTCTCTAAATATAGAAAGGAACTCAACGTCAAGAATGTGCTTTCCAAACCAAGATGGAATGGGAGCTACCATATGACGGAGATGCTAACTATGCTGAAAGTAAACTCAACACCAAGTATGTGCTACCCAATTCCAGAGTGGAAATGAGGCGACCATATGGCGGAGATATACAGAAATACAATGCAGCTTCAGAATGTAAAGTAAGATTAAGAGAAATGCTGACAGTACTACTGTTCAGCTTACAAAATATCAGAAGATGCCTGCAATAAACAAGATTAGAAGCTCTCCACTGCTGCAATAATAGATATGATCATTCCAAGGTTAATTATGACCTTCCAGATACAACTCTTCACCAAAATACAAATTACTCAAGACTGATATAACAAAACAGCAACGTAATATGCATAACCAGCAACCCTAGAATCCACTAAAATGCTCACAACTCACTCAATACTTGCCAGAATGACATGAGACCTGATGCAAACGAAAGCTATAATGATGGCAATGAGGACTAGACCAAGAAACAGCTAACAAATCGAAGTATTCTTTTTTCTAAACATTTGCCAGGCAGACCAGAATGGTGCGGCCAATAGAGAGAAGCGATTTTGCTTTTAAAAAATGAACACTCAATATTAAAATCTGAATCTTTGCAAGAAGGGTCGCCCCTATCAAGGAAACTCAATGAATCAATACCCAGAACGACTGTATTTTTATTTTCAGATTTATGAGTGAAACTACAGATTCAGCTTGACTTCAGCAACTTCAAAATGAGACTGAAATGCAAATCTAGAACTCCAAAAATGCAAGATACTCAACTGAAATGCAAGATAAACCTATTACAAACTATCTCTCAACTAGTTGCTATCTTTCAAGCAAGAAGAAGAGCCAAGCTAGGAGGCATTCATTCCTCGAAGCAATCCCAAAGCCATTCCGGCAGCATAACAATATTATAAAACATAAGATCCCCAAAATGATGCACAAGACTCCTCTTTATAATTTTCGTTTGACTTCACAAAACCCTAAAATCAGCTTTTAGGTCAAAACCTCTCATCTCCTCAAGAGGGCGTACTTCTCCTTTATGGCTTTGATTTGATATTTTAAATAAACATCATGCTTGATAAATTCGCCCTTCATAACCTTGCTTTGACTTTGCAATAATTAAAATATTCTTTTAATGAGGGCGCCACCCTCAAAGACCCCCTTTTTAAAACATCTTTAAGTCATTAATCTAGGCCCATGGTCAACATTAAAATATAATATTTAAACGTGACTTTTTTAATTAGATGACTTAGCTTATCCCTCCGGAGGTGCCCTGAAGCCAATACTGAGCCAAACATCTGACCAAACTGAAGCAGGAAGTCAACCTAGCTGAACTCAACTGGAAAGCTGCCAAAAATAGAATTTACTAAAAATAGTAAATTCCAAAAAGTGCTCTGAATGCCGAGATGAACATACTGCTGCGAAGCCCTCTGAAAACCCAGAAGGAATCCGCCATTGAATCCACCATCTCAGAGCCAAGACCTCCTCAAAAATAGGAAACCCTAATTTAACCTTCCGACTAGCCTTCGGGTTTCCAGAAAAAAGGCCAACGGTCATATGCACGATCAGGTTTGAGAAGGGGACATTACAAACTTCTTCATCAAACCCATTTGAAACTCTCAACTTCCTCTTCCCAAACCTTTTAGGCTCTAATACCAATTGATGACTAAACTGACTTCCCCTCTTTCTAAAAAACTCCAATTTCACACAACAAACGCAACTCTACCAAAATTGCATCACACTAGTTTTTCACTGGCATAAATGTACACAAAGACATTCAATTTAACGACAATGTGGCATTCATATACTCAAGTGTGTAACAATTGTCTACAACAATTTATTTATATTAATCATTTTAATAACCTTACATATCAGCGCGGCCTCCTGAGGTCTTAACCCCTCCTAACGCCGCCTTCATCTAACGCTAAGTTGAGCTTTCTTCTCTTACTCACGACTCCCTTTTGCACAACTCAATAGGCATGTTCTTCATCCTTAACTTGGCATTTGCAATCTTTAAAATCAGCACTCCCCTCCTACTGTGAATGGACACAACATTAGTGAGCTTAATCTGCAGATATTAAATTGTTATGCCATCGTTCTCCCTCTCCTCAATAAAGTTGTTTCTATATTTTTTTATCACCTACGCCTTTCCTTTTCCTTGGCAGAGTCGACCTGCCCCTCTATGTTGTCATGTTTCCTTGACTCCAACCACATGTCTTCAACTTCCTACCATCGTTTTTCTTTCTCACTCCCAAAAAAACATGCGATGCTCTTTGGCCGCCAAAAGAAAACCAATTGATCCTTTTCTTGGTTCAATTTCTTCTTCAAAAACTGTTTCTTTTTACTGGCTAGAAGTACTCACACAAAGGTGGAAAATCTTCCTCTAACTACCTTGCATCATGATCGAATGGATTTACTTGAATCAAGAATGTATGGCTCGAAACTTGTTTTCCAATAGCTGATTGATGCCTGACAAGAATTTGCCCCAACCAAAATAGCATCACAATGCAAAAATAAAGAAAACCAAAAATTAAAGGCAAAATTGAAGATGCCCCTACATTAGTTTCTTAGATTTATCTAAATGAAATCAACTAGGATTGGTCCACTATATTTCTTATGGGTCCAACTTATTTCAATTGAAGAACTAGTTTATTTTGTAATGTCCCCATTTTCCAATCCGCCTCACGGACATGAATTAATTTAATTATTTAATGTTTCCTAGCAAAAACTGCATTAAATAATTATATTAATGAGGTGAAATAAAGTGATGCGAAGGAATATTTAAAAGATATTTTAATAAAGTGCTAATAAGTTTGACAGGACAATTAAAAGGAGTTATAAAAAGGATGTAAGAGCTCATTTGTGAATATGTTGGATTATTAGTTTTATTTGGTTTTTGGTGGATCTCTTCGGAGTCTGAAACCCTGGGTGGGAATTCCTACGAGTATCTAGTTTCGGTGGTGAAAGATTCCACCCTAGCTAGATTTTGGTGGATTCATTCAAGATTCACACTTGCACGATAACGCAGTGGTTCCAAATTTGTGAGTCTCCTGTGGAGACAAATTTGAGAGATAACGATTGATATCTTTGGCACATTTTGAAGATTGAAGGTAATATTCAGATTTCAAGCTTCATGTTAAATATATATTGGTTTCCATTTCATGGTGAACCAGGCTTGGTTGATGACTCCATATTCCTTCCAAATCTGGCAGTTCATATTGAAGAGTTGATAAGGTGAATGGTTGGCTGTGACTAAGTCAAATCGTGGAGTTAATCTTGGGGGTGTTGGTTATTGTATGCTTCATACTGATGCTAGTCGCTAATTCTGGAGCTCATATTGCCCTGTATATTCACTGAAATCTAGATGGCATGTATTGGAAGGCAAACATTCGATGAATGAGAGCATTGGTTACCATTCCAGTTGGCACTTAACTGCTGCAACTGTTTCATTCCCATGCATCCATTATTCTATCTCGTTGGTGGAATTTTAGCAATATATGAGCCATGGAAGATATCCTAGAACGTGGGCCTGTAGCTGCATATTGTCATAACTAGCATTGTTGCCTTCTTTGCTACCCATGGCCTATGTGTTGGGCGTGTGGTTTATGCTAGCGTCGCTACTTGTAGGTGGACATCTATTCCTCCAATGTCTAATCTTCTTCCTCAGTTGTGGTCACATTGTGAGGGGCGTGGCAATACAGAGAGGTCTGCAATATACTCATTCAACTGTTAAATGGCATTTTGATATTCCATTGCATTTTGTATATTTGATATAAGTTGTTAATATTGTTGTTGAGCAGTAGTAATACTGCAATTGGTCATTTTTGCCATCTTAATGTATTGAATGAATACATACATGCAATCTAAGATAGTAATGTATTTTGTTACATTTAATGTATGTCAATTGTGAAACCAAACCTCTGAAATTACTAGTTCAGTCAACATGCTATATATTTGACAAAATGTTTACATATGTCAAATTGGAAAAATAAATCAGAAAGTATTGTGCATTCCCAAGCAAGACAATACAGTGGTATCAAAGTTGTGCATTCTGGCAGCTGAGGGTTATTAGTGCAAGATTGTTTCAGATTGCTTGTTGAGTAACGAACACTCATCCATTTCAGTCTCAGCAATTTGTTCTTTGGGAAAATGAAGACAAATCAGGAACTCATGGCAAAGTTTTTGCATGTTTTTCAAGGGTGTCAGAAGAATCTAACAACATTGTTAAAGCACCCTAAGTTGTTGGAGCCTCATTTATCAGTTGGGAAGAAAGATGAGGGATAAAAATCAGTAGCTTTTGGTGACGAGGATGCCATATCTCATGATGGTTGTTTGACGGAATGCCAAGATAACTCTTTGGATGTGCCTTCATCTATTCATATAGAGGATGTGTGCAATGAGGTGGACAAAATGGCAATCTTTAATACACCATTAGAGCTATCCTATGAGGCTGACCACACTAGTGCACATGACAGGCATATTGATAGCACACATGATGATGTTTTCCAATCAACGAATGATGATGATTCAACCTCTTATCAGAGTGATGATCCGGGTGTGTTAGCACCTACGCATGATGAAGATTTGGTGATGGATAAATTTCATCTAGATGTTGATCTAACTTCTTGGGAGTTATGCACAAAGGATGACAAAGAGGAAGCTGATTTTGGAAAGCATGGTGTTGATTACAATCAGAAAATTTGTAAGTTGATAGTTCCCATGAGTCCCATCATTTGGCAAGGCACTTGAAGGTAAATGAAGACAAGATTATTGCAGCCATAAAGCATTTTGATGATACTTAGAAGTTGATGGCAAATTGTTGTTGGAGGACTCCAATAACACATAAGATCCATGATGGAGAACTTTCCCTTGCAGATTTTCAGGCACTCAGAGAAGCATTGGTGGTCATGAAGTCTAGCTACCTACACCTACTTGCAGATAGAGATCATCTTCTCATGCTTGATGAGATTTTTTACGATGCGCTAAAAGGGAAAGAAGAGGAAGTTGATAAGCTTACTTATGAGCTTAAGGTCACCATGGATTCCTTGAAGAGCACTCAAATAGCCCTTCAAGAATCAGAAATTCAGGTTGACGAGATTTGCTTGGAGTTAAGCTTGGCTTAATCTTCATCATCCACAGCTGAAATTCAGTCATCTATGACAACCATACTGTTAGTGTTTCTTAGATCAGATTGAATAATGAAAGCACTTAAAATAATTGCAACACATAAGACAATGAACACACAAAGATACCCTGGGAAAACCCTCCTCTTGAGGGAGAAAAACCCAGCAATGAATCTCTTCTATAATATAGAACAATGGCAGAAATCTGCTTACAACTCAGGTCCAGCAATGGCCAATAATGAATGCAATGAGGTCGCACCTCTTCTAGATACACAAGATACAAATGAATATGTTCTTCCTTGAAATCGGACCTGCTCTTCTCAAGTGCGAATTCTGCTCTTGAATAATAAATGCGAACTTCTGCTCTTGAAGGATAAGGTGCGAACTTGCTTGAGATGAATGTGTATAATGACATAAATGACCTTGCCTTTATACAAGTGAGGCGTCTCTTCACTTAGGTCGGCTCATATACAAAATAAATAATAAATACATAAAGTCGGCTCAAGCCAAGACTAAAATATGTGAAGCAAGAAGGGTCGTCCTTTTAGCATTTACATTTATTGTTTGGTATAAATTAAATAGCCGAATGGCTATGCATTTAATTTATCTTTTCTTCTTGGAATTTGTGTGATGAAGTGCAGACCGTAGCTGCTATAACATCAACACATACCTCATGAGGATGATGGTCGTACTCATGATTTGAGGGAAGAGCCTCTTGTGATGGTCAAACATGAGGAGCATGAGGAGCATTCAGATTTGCATGGGCTTGAGGAGAGGTATGAAGATGATGTCATAGAGGTACTTGATTTCGAGAGGTACATGCTCGAGTTTCAGATAGACTCTGGTTTATGCTATGGAGATAAGCATCAGGGCAGAGGTATTCCAGCCCTAATCCATTGGTTTCTACCTCATACATTGTTGGTGGATGGCTGTCCTACTTTGTTGGTTAGGGAGTTTTCAAGGTATACCTTGAAGACAGCAACTGTTTGGACAGATTGGAGTGGTTGGGATCACTACTTTTGCATTGGAGGTCGGCCTGATGATGAGTTCCTATCCTATGACATTGGAGATACCTTTTTCTCCATCATAGATATGATTTCCAATTTGTGTCATGTCCCAGAGACCTCGACATTAAAACACAAAATTAATCTTTAAAAATATTTGATTTCGTTTTAATTATGATTGTCAAAGACAATATCATAATTAGATTAAAATATCAATAAATATCAATAAATTGTATATATATATATTAGCTTAAATTAAATATATATATAAATATCAATTAATTTTATATATATATATATATAATTATTAGCTTAAAAAGCAATCGATTACATAGCAATAACATTATATATCACTCCCCGATAAATGAAGTAATTGTAAGCCTAAGTATATCAAAATATGTAATAAAATAATTAAATGTTTACTTAACATCATAAGTCGAACCATTATACATAAGAAAGGAACAAATAACTATTAGCGAGGAAATGGAAGGTCGCAACGCATGCAAGAGGTTGCAAACTCCAAACGAAGATATATGAGATGGCCACGGAATGTGAGGGAGGGGGTATGCAAGAGTTAGGAGAGTAATCAAAGAACCACGCGCCTAGACACAAACACCCAGCCTCCATCAACCAACAAAGAAGGCTCACGTCACAAATGCTCAGCCAAAGACAGAGAATCATCCAAGGCAAGCATGTGATTAAGGCACCGATCAAGGAATAGCTACAAAGAGGGCAAGGACGTGCGGCTACAGGTAAGGCACCTGAACCGAACAACTCCATACCCTGTTTTATGTAGCGTAAAGAATTTATATGTATAAGTATGAAATGCAAAAATTTATCAAATCAATATGATAATTCTCTATACTGGTTGTGAACCTCTCAAACACAATAATGTTGCTTACAGCAATTATTGTGACCCTGTAAGCGTCTGTGATTCTAGTTCGAATAATAGATTCAACCAACCAGCTCTTCGTTAAAGCTCACCAGGGAGAGGATGGTTGTGGAGGGAAAGGCAGGTAAATTCGATAACATGATGGATGTCCCAAGATGGGTGATAACCTTGAGGGAATCCTCTTGGAGATTGGTCACGCGCCCTCGGCACTATAAGTTTGTCGCTCCTCCAATGAGCCTAGACGAGGGATGAAGGCCAAATCTATTCTGGGTAGAGCACAGCGAGTTAAGATAAAATATGTTAAGCATGTACCTAGGAAATTCATAACTTGTGCATATGTTGATGTTAAAGATTATCTAATGCATTATTTGCGTTTATTGATTAAAGAATCTCTTTTTATTATTTCTCTTATTCTCGAGTGTAAGTTGTATAAATCCATAGTTGTTATGAACTGGTGATGTAAACTGATCTTTAAGAAAAATCTATAGAAGCTAAATTACCTGCACATAAACTAAACCCTCACTCTGACTTATGCACTTTCTCTATTTCTTAGGACAATTTTGTAATGGGACATTACAGTTTGCATGGTGGTGTCCTGATTTATACCAGCAACTTACTACAGGGTGGTATGTGTTTCTATGCACCTGTGATGGGCATCTTTCACATCCATAGGAGATCATTCAAAGTGGGATGGATAGTTGAAGACGTGGACACATCTACTTTGGTTACAAGTTCAATTGTCACTAGTGGAAGTCCAATGTTACCCCAAGTTTCCAAGACGGGGACAGTAGGGGACGGCGGGACGAGTCCCCAAGTTTCCAATTTTTCAAGCCAAATTTAGGGACGACAGGGGGAAGGCTATATAAAATATAGAAAAATTTAAAATATATAGGGAAACTTTGAATATTTATATGAAAAAATGGATAAAGCATGCATATATACATTATAGAAACTTAGCATATGACATTTGTGTTAAGAATTCCTTGTCAATACTCAATATGCATTTAGAATTCAGAATTCATTATGTGATAATAAACATAGTACACTGTTGTCGTCCCCTATCCCTAGGACATTTCCAAGACAGGGACGGGGGGTTTAGACCCAGGGACACATCTTGAGTAACACTAGTTTAAAATCCTATGTTCCACCAAGTTTTCGATATGGGGGGATGGCAGAATGGCAGGACAAGTTTCGGGGACGACATTTTTTTGAGGGGATTTTTGGGGATAGGGGGACGGCTATATATATATAAATTTAAAAATATAGGGAAATTTCAGATATTCATATGAGTAATGATAATCATAACAATGAACATTCATAAAGTTGCAAATGTAATCACCAATCATATTGACATATGCATCATAGAGTTGAACAAATTAATACTACAGCTACCTAATTGCTTCCATGGACCATAATTCATGTCAAACAGTCAATGTGCATATGATATAAAATAATAAAATGCCCAAAGGCTACAAGTTTGCACTACAAATGTCAAAATGAAAAAGTCACAAGTGTTCAAAACATAGTAATAGAAAGTATTATGGCTGCCTCTACTCAACATGTAATGTCCCCGTTTTTAGCACTTCATTTTTCAGTGATTGGTAACCTATTCCCAGTGTGCTATCGACAAGTCAGTGGCAGAATTAGGGTTTCCGGCTATTTGATGGGTTCTCTTGAAGATTCATGATTTTGTTTGTTGGAGTTTGGATGTTTGTATTATGGATTCCTTCTGAGTTTTCAGAGAGCTTCGCAAAGGTATGACTTGCAACAGCTTCTGCAACCTTTCTGAACTTACTATTTTTAGTAAGTTATGACAGCTACATCTCGGAGTTTGGGAGTTTGGATTGCGGACTCTTTTTGGGTTTTCAGAAGGCTTCGCAATGGTGTCGTATGCATTACATTCCGAGCAACTTCTTGAATTTACTATTTTTAGTAAATTCTATATTTAGCAGTGGTCCAGTCAGCACCAGCTCAGTCAACTTTCCTCTTTTGGCAGTTCATTGGGTAATTCTCATTTTTGGCTTAAGGGGTTCATTTTGGAGAAATAAGTTATTTTAAGTCAAAACGTTTTATTTTATAAATACCCCTTGGCCTAGTGATATAACTTAAAAGTTGTTTTAAAGAAGGGGACCTTGAGGGGTATTTTCTCATGAAGTAAATATTTTTATATTTCTAAAAGTCAATAATTGCTCAAGGGAAAATGGATGCCAACTTTTGGAGAAAAGATGATTTTAAATTAAAGAAAATTTGCCTTCATGAAAAGGGACGCCATTTTGAAGGAAGACTGGGTCAAAACCCTAAAAGCATCTTGAAGTTAGGGTGCACCTTCTGGAAGCTTCTAGAGGGTCTTCTCAAAATTATAAAAAGGGAGCCTTGGGTCTTCATTTCTCATCTTATGTTTGGAATATTGTTATGCTGCCGAAATGGTGCTGGATTGCTTCGAGGAATGAATGCCTCCTAGCCTTGGCTCGACTTCTTGCTTGAAAGACAGCAACTAGTGGAGAGTTAGATTGTAGTTGAGTGAGATTTGTAGTGAGATTTTGCATTGTAGAAGTTGTTTTGCATTTGTAGTTCGGTTTCTTGCATTTTAATCAAATCTGGAGTTGCTGATTTTTGTATTGCAGATTGAAGTTTATACTCATAAGTCTTTGGGCGAATTTATTTTGGTTCTGGGTAGTTTACCCATGCATTTGCTAGCCTTGGGCGCCCCTCTATGCCAAGTTGCAGATTTTTTAGAGGTGTCTTGGATTTTATCTTGTTGGTAGAACATTTCTTGAGGCTCTACCATTCTATTTTGCCTGGAAAGTGTTTAGAAAAAAAAATACTTCAATTTTTCAGCTGTTTCTTTGTCTAGTCTTCATTGTCATCAACCTAGCTTTCGTTTGCATCAAGTCTCATGTCATTCTGGCAAGTATTGAGTGAGTTGTGAGCAATTTAGTGGATTCTAGGTTTGCTGGTTATGCATATTAAGTTGTTGTTCTGTCATATCAGCTTGCGTAAAGTCTATCTTTTGAGTTGGGTTTGGGTTGAAAGTCTTTGGGATCATTGAAGAGACATTATACTATATTGCAGCATGGTTAGACTTTCTTATGCTATGTATTTGGCAGGCAAATCTCTAATTATTGTAAGTTGAACAGTAGTATTGTCAACAATCTTACTTTTTCTCTGTTATTTCATTGTAATACCCGCTGGATAAATGGAAGAGGCTGGCTTGCCGCCTATTTACTTTGATTTGCATTGTAATATCTTACATCTCCGCCCTATGGTAGCTCCATTCCCACTCCGGGTTTGAAAGCACATTCTGGGTGTTGAGTTTACTTTCAACATAATAGAAGATAGGGATCCTCTGACCATATGCTCGTCGTCATCCGGCGCATTCTTGGTTAGAGTTATTTATTCAGCATTGCTTTGAGATCCTCTGACCATATGCTCGTCGTCATCCGGCGCATTCTTGGTTAGAGTTGAATTCCGCATCGTTTTGGTTTAAGTGCTAACCCTAACGGATGTGTGTTGCTTTGCTTACTGTTATTGAAAATTTGAACAATTTGGCTCGGAATATTTTAGTGGTATCAGAGCCAAGATCCTGCCATCCTGTGCCCATCAAGGTTCAGTTGACAGTTGAATGACAGAGAAATCAATTTCTACACCTGAGGTCAGAACAAAGTTCAATTTAGCTTTCAGAAGTTTCAAAGATGTTGCGTTTTCTAAGGTCCAGGGATCGTGAGAAGTCATATTCAACTATGGTATCTGAGGAAGGAAAGGTTAGTTTTGCCGTGAGGGATTTCATTGAATATGCTAAACAGTATAAAAGACAATGTGAACATGAGGCTGCCAAACTCCGTGAGCCATATCAAAACATGCCAGATGATTATAAGTACAATGTTTCATTTGATGCCCATTTGAATTGTGTGGCATTTTTGAAGCCCGAAAAGTCGGAGATGGTGGACCACATTAGGAAAATGTTAAAAAGGGAAGCAGAACAAGCTTTGGTTGAAGAATCAAAGAAGGAAGAAGATGAAGAGCCTATTTGTGAATTGCAGCCCACAAATATGCAAGTTGAAGAGAAAAATCAGCCATTTAGCAGTGAAGATGGCACAAGCAAGGTGCACATATCACATCAAAATGAACGTGAGTTCGATAAGGATACCTTGGCAAGTGAAGAGTTAAGGGTAGAGTCCCATAATACTTCCCTTGACTTGCATGTAATAGGAAGTAATGAAGATCAACTTGGTAGGACTATTGTTTGCGATGAGTTCGTTGAAGAAAAGGAAGGACATATTAATGATATTGGAAGCGAATCTCATAAGTTCATGCATACTCATTTTGAAGATTTGATGAAGAAGGATTCTCTTCTTGTTGCTGACACAACTTCCCAAGAAGTTCCACATGAAGAATTTGGCGACATACTTTTCCATGAAGGTCCCGAAGAAGATAGGGATGGTGAAGTTTTCAAAACAGCAAGTATAGAAGGTTCTTCACTCCGTTTCCGTGGTGACGTTATTGGACTTGGGTTTGACCAGCAAACCGAACCATGGGAAAGAAATATTTTTGATGATATCAGCTTAAGTGATTTGGGACTTGACTTATTCAAAGAGTCATCACTACAAAGGGAGCATGATAAGTTTTTTACGGTTGATCATCCTAATCAACCCACTAGCATTTGGGATCCGGGTGTGTTGGCACCGAGAAATGAAAGAGAACCATTGTGGGATGAATTTCCCTTTGACCCTGATGAAGACCAAAGTTTCGTTTGCATTGCAAGCCATAAGGAGGGCACAGAAGGGAAAGTTGTCTTTGATGAAGTAGCTCGCTCTGAAAGGTTCCATGGTGACCCCGTCAAGTTGGTTGCAGCCACCAAGGAGGATGTTGTTACTTCCGAAACTTTCAGAACAACATTCAATGATTCTTCGTTCAAGTTAGGGGCTGTCATAGCCTTTGATCAAGAAGATGGAGAGGTGGATGAAGAGCTAGAAGACCTTATGGCTCTTGAAGAAAAAAGGTTTAAAATGGTTTTAGAACACAAGGCTGATTTACCAATTCAAGAAGCTGATTGCAAACTGGGGGTCAAAGAATCTATGAAGTATGATGCTTTTTATGACAATAAGCATTCTCCTCTAGTCAATGGTGGAGTTCATGAATGTTGGAGCAGCAATGAGGGCAACAAAGACAAGGGACAAGGTTCTGATTTTTAGTTGCAGCCTATCAGCAGTTCATCATCTTTGAATTCTCATGATTGGGACAGACAATTCAAGGTGTCTGTTGACAAGGAAGTGCAAGCTCTATCCCTGTTTGATCACACACTTAGCTTGGTTGAAGGGTTGTACTGGAAGGCTCAACTTGAAGAGAGACAAAGAGGAGTGAAAGATGAAGTTGCTCTTCCCAATCTGCAATTTATCATAAGCTCTTTGGTAACCTTGAAGTCCGAGTACATGCACTTGGTCGAAGATCGTGATCATGCCCTTGAAGTTGCAAAGAAGACCATTTGTGCTTTTCAAGATAGAGAGAAGAAGTTTGATGAACTTTATCTGGAGTTTGAATCAACAAGAGCTACTCTGGAAGAAACTCAAATGGCATTAATGGAGGTAGGAAATCAGTATGCTGATTTCAAAATTTTCACAAAGCAAGAGAATGCACATAAAGCCGAAGAAATCAAGCAAATAATTTGTGAGCTTGATAGTCTTCGAGAAGAGTTTGACCTTGAAGGTCTCACAAGAAGGACTGAAGTTACAAGCGCAAATTTGGATCAGCAAGATAGATGGAATAACTTTCAAGTTTTTGACAATCCTCTCTTTGAAGAAGGTGATGAGGAAGATTATGACAATCCTCTCTATGAGATGGAAGATGAAACAGAGAATGAGACTGAGCATGGTTTCCAGTGCTTGGATGCTTTGATATCACTCCATGAGGAAGTGCCACGTCCGTTGATAAGTAATGAATGCATAAGTGGGCTCAAGGGTGAAGATACCATATGCGAGGTGTCGAAGCAAGGTAATTTCAACATCAATGACATCAAGATGTTGATGAGACAAGTTGTGGTAGCTGCTGGTAACTTCATTACAGCAGCAAGGAGTGATGATTTCAGATCGACTACTCATGAGGAATGGAGGAAGAGTAGACCTAAAACTGGTGTTGGCACTCTTGACAATATATCCCTCGGGTGGAATGATGTTTGGGCTCATACTAGTCAATTTCGGGAATTGAATCTGAAGTCATTCTATGTTACATACTCCAATGTGGTTGAAGCTTTCATGGTTGAGCTTCAAGGGGACACCAGTTTCGTGAGAATGCACTCGGTTCTCACTAGCACTTGGAGATGCGTTGAGATTTCTTGGCAATGTGTTGAAAATATTTTTCAATTGGGTATCCATGCTTGGGATCCTCAACATGGGTTGATGGAGCCTATTGCTTGTGGAAAGAAGAACTTTTGGAGGGATAAAGATCAAATTTCTAGATTTGTTGAAGTTGTTCCCTTCTTTTCCAGCTACTTGATGGTTTCGTTTGTTCATCAACAAATGGATTGGAGAGAAATTTTGAATATGGGTTGGAGAGTTCAATGATAGGTAGTTCTTGGGAGTGTCTTTCAACTCAGACAAGAGCAGATTCTGAGACACAAGCTTGCTGGTTGGAGGCAGACCAACCACCTTACTTATGGAGTTACTTTCATTCAGGAGAGTTGGTTCCTCACTCCCGATCAAAGAAGTGGTAGTTTTTTGATGGAGATGGCTTTAGCATGTTTTTCAGCCACTTTGGAGACTCTTGGGGTTGGAATTGTGAAAAACTTCTTCAGACTTCGTAGTTGTGCCATGATAATTCAATTGAGGCATAGGGAATTCATGGGGAGTCATGAGTATGAATTTGTTGCGCTCTTGCAAAGGATTGCCTTCCTCTTTGCAAGAAGATTTGAAGATGTCACATTTGCAGTCATGGTTCCGTTTGTTACCATGTGGAGGTATGCTGAGGAGTTCGATTTTGAGTTGAGTAGACTATCTTTCCTATTGCTTAGAATTGTGATTGACAGTAGTATGGTTGAAACTGTTAATTCGGGGCATTGTGGACATGAGATGTTGCATGATATTGATCTCAGTCCTTTAAGATCTTTCAATTTGAGTATCATGGATGGTAACACTTTGGGGTTACAAGGAAGGTTAGTGCAGCATTGGCATGATGTTTTCACTGATGTGATCAGAGTGGTGCAGCATCGGCATGGTGGGTCCTTCCTGAGATGGGTTTGGGAACCTGGGATCATACTTGTTTTGGTATGGATCAGTCTTAAGTTTTTTGGAGTTATGGTGGTATTGCTTGAGGACAAGCAATTTTGGGAAGGGCGGACTGTAATGTCCCCGTTTTTAGCACTTCATTTTTCAGTGATTGGTAACCTATTCCCAGTGTGCTGTCGACAAGTCAATGGCAGAATTAGGGTTTCCGACTGTTTGATGGGTTCTCTTGAAGATTCAAGGTTTTGTTTGTTGGAGTTTGGATGTTTGGATTCTGGATTCCTTCTGGGTTTTCAGAGAGCTTCGCAAAGGTATGACTTGCAACGGCTTCAGGCAACCTTTCCGAACTTACTATTTTTAGTAAGTTATGACGGCTACATCTCGGAGTTTGGGAGTTTGGATTGCGGACTCTTTTTGGGTTTTCAGAAGGCTTCGCAATGGTGTCGTATGCATTACATTCCGAGCAACTTCTTGAATTTACTATTTTTAGTAAATTCTATATTTAGCAGTGGTCCAGTCAGCACCAGCTCAGTCAACTTTCCTCTTCTGGCAGTTCATTGGGTAATTCTCATTTTTGGCTTAAGGGGTTCATTTTGGAGAAATAAGTTATTTTAAGTCAAAATGTTTTATTTTATAAATACCCCTTGGCCTAGTGATATAACTTAAAAGTTGTTTTAAAGAAGGGGACCTTGAGGGTTATTTTCTCATGAAGGAAATATTTTTATATTTCTAAAAGTCAATAATTGCTCAAGGGAAAATGGACGCCAACTTTTGGAGAAAAGATGATTTTAAATTAAAGAAAATTTGCCTTCATGAAAAGGGACGCCATTTTGAAGGAAGACTGGGTCAAAACCCTAAAAGCATCTTGAAGTTAGGGCGCACCTTCTGGAAGCTTCTGGAGGGTCTTCTCAAAATTATAAAAAGGGAGCCTTGGGTCTTCATTTCTCATCTTATGTTTGGAATATTGTTATGCTGCCGAAATGGTGCTGGATTGCTTCGAGGAATGAATGCCTCCTAGCCTTGGCTCGACTTCTTGCTTGAAAGACAGCAACTAGTGGAGAGTTAGATTGTAGTCGAGTGAGATTTGTAGTGAGATTTTGCATTGTAGAAGTTGTTTTGCATTTGTAGTTCGGTTTCTTGCATTTTAATCAAATCTGGAGTTGCTGATTTTTGTATTGCAGATTGAAGTTTATACTCATAAGTCTTTGGGCGAATTTATTTTGGTTCTGGGTAGTTTACCCATGCATTTGCTAGCCTTGGGCGCCCCTCTATGCCAAGTTGCAGATTTTTTAGAGGTGTCTTGGATTTTATCTTGTTGGTAGAACATTTCTTGAGGCTGTACCATTCTGTTTTGCCTGGAAAGTGTTTAGAAAAAAAAAATACTTCAATTTTTCAGCTGTTTCTTTGTCTAGTCTTCATTGTCATCAACCTAGCTTTCGTTTGCATCAAGTCTCATGTCATTCTGGCAAGTATTGAGTGAGTTGTGAGCATTTTAGTGGATTCTAGGGTTGCTGGTTATGCATATTAAGTTGTTGTTCTGTCATATCAGCTTGCGTAAAGTCTATCTTTTGAGTTGGGTTTGGGTTGAAAGTCTTTGGGATCATTGAAGAGACATTATACTATATTGCAGCATGGTTAGACTTTCTTATGCTATGTATTTGGCAGGCAAATCTCTAATTATTGTAAGCTGAACAGTAGTACTGTCAACAATCTTACTTTTTCTCTGTTATTTCATTGTAATACCCGCTGGATAAGTGGAAGAGGCTGGCTTGTTGCCTATTTACTTTGATTTGCATTGTAATATCTTACATCTCCGCCCTATGGTAGCTCCATTCCCACTCCGGGTTTGAAAGCACATTCTGGGTGTTGAGTTTACTTTCAGCATAATAGAAGATAGGGATCCTCTGACCATATGCTCGTCGTCATCTGGCGCATTCTTGGTTAGAGTTATTTATTCAGCATTGCTTTGAGATCCTCTGACCATATGCTCGTCATCATCCGACGCATTCTTGGTTAGAGTTGAATTCCGCATCGTTTTGGTTTAAGTGCTAACCCTAACGGATGTGTGTTGCTTTGCTTACTATTATTGAAAATTTGAAAAATTTGGCTCGGAATATTTCACGACATCTGCCAACATTGCATCAAAATCATACTCTGAGTCTGAGTCACTGTCACTATGAGTATGAGAGGCTGGCTCATCTAATGTAATGTCCCCAATTTAGCCCTATGCTTTTCATTTGGATTTAGCCTAATTCGGGGAACTCGTAGGCTAAGCAGAAGCTCGAATCAGGGTTTCCAAACTTCTTGGAGGATGCTTTCGTCTTTTTGCGGGGCTTGCACTTGGAAATGTTGAACTTGGATTTCGGATTCCTTCTGGGTTTTTTGAGAGCTTCGCGTTGGTGGTTTCGGTTCGGCATTCTGAGCACCTTCAAGAATTTACTATTTTTAGTAAATTCTATTTTTAGCAATGATCCAGTCAGCATCAGCTCAGTCGACTTTCCTCTTCTGGAAGTTCATTGGGCAATTCTCATTTTTGGCTTAAGGGGTTCATTTTGGAGAAATAAGTAATTTTAAGTCAAAATGTTTTATTTTAAAAATACCCTTGGCCTAGTGATATAACTTAACAGTTGTTTTAAAGAAGGGGACTTTGAGGGGTATTTTCTCATGAAGGAAATATTTTTATATTCCTAAAGTTTATAATTTCTCAAGGGAAAATGGACGCCTATTTGAAGGAGTTTATATTTTATTTAAAAAAAGAGAAGTGATTTATATCTCTCAAGGAAGGTACGCCATTTTGAAGAAAGAGTTTTGGTCAAAGTTTAAACCTAAAAGCAGCTTGGGATTAGGGCACACTTTCTAGAAGCCTCCAGAGTCTTCTCTTCATTCTATAAAGGAGGTTCCTTCTCTACTTTTGGATTATCTTTTGTCTATGCTATTGTTATGCTGCCAAAATGGTTGCTGGATTGCTTCGAGGAATGAATGCCTCCTAGCCTTGGCTCGACTTCGTGCTTGAGAGATAGCACCTAGTGGAGAGGATTGCTTATTTTGAGTGAGTTGTAGTGAGGTTTGCATTGTAGTGTTGTTTTGCCATTAGAAGTTCAGTTTCTTGCATTTTATGTCATTTTCTGGAGTTGCTGATAACAAGGCTGAATCTGTAGTTTCACTCGTAAATCAGAAAACAAAAATAATCTCATTCTGGGTATTGTGTCATTGCATTTTATTGGTAAGGGCGCCCTTTCATGAATATTTGCAGATTTTAATACGAAGCTCATGATTTTATAATGCAAATCCGTCATTCCTTGAAAGCCGTACTTTCTGGAGTGCATTAGGATTCGTGTCAGTAATTAATAACCATTTTTAGATGCCATTTCTTATTACTAAGTTAGGCGCCATCATTTTGAGGGTCTATTGCATTAGATTTGAGATCATTTGGGTGAGAAATGAGAGAGTTATGAGCATATGAGTAAATTCATAGGTTGCTGGTTTTTCAATTTAAAGTGCAGATTTGTGATAAACCAGAATTAGAATCTTGATCATTGAAGAGTTGTATTGTTTTGGCACTCTATCCAAGCTAAGGAGAGTTCTTTATGATGTATTGTTAATCTTTCGAATTCCTAAGCTATTGGCAGGCGGATGATCCTCATTTTGTAAACTGACAGTAGTACTGGCAGTCATTTTCAAATCTGATTTGTAATGCTCTCTTTCATTATGAAGTTGTTTTGTAATAGATACATCTCCGCCCTATGGTAGCTACTTTCCCACTCTGGGTTAGCAAGCACATTCTGGGTGTTGAGTACTTTCAGCTTTTCAGTATTTCTTTCAAGCATTGTACTCTGTAACACTCCGCCATATGGTCGCCCCTCACTCCATACTGGATTGGGTAGCACATACTTGGTGTCGAGTTCCTTTCAGCACTTAGTGTAGAAGATCCTCTGACCATATGCTCGCCATCATCGGCGCCATTCTTGGTTAGAGTTCCTGCATAAGCAATTTGATTTAGATCCTCTGACCAATGCTCACACCTTGCCCACATCGGGATCCTGGTGTACATTCTGGTTAGAGTTGCTTCAGCACGTTTTGGGTTTAGCTGCTAACCTTAACGGGTGCATTTGTTTCTAATTTGTAATTTGAAAAAACGAAAAAATTGGCTCGGAATATTTCATCTAATGGAACTCCAACCAATCCCTCCTGTCTCTCATCCTCATCAATTTGTGCGACGTCTTCTGGATCAACATCCCACCGTAACGCTAGAGTTTATTTATACTTAGGAGTCTGACAATCCCGGAGTTGCAGAGCCCTATGCACAGCCACTAATTTCTCTGCCCGTCTAGAGGTCAGCCTATTCCTCTTGATAGAGTGAATAAAGTCATATGTTGACCAATTCCTCTCTGCAGCAAAGTAACTAGCAACCTATGAGAGGAGACAAAAACTAAATTAGTAATTTACTAATTAGGACATTTAATTTAAATTATGATTATATAAATGTTCAACACTAATCTAAATCAAATTATGTTAATCTAATGTATTACCTATGAAAGGAGGCGAATAGCAAGCATCCTCAATTGTGGTGCATCCTTCCCATGCCATGACCACCATCCAATAGGATCCCTTTGAGCTACTGTAGTTCTATCAACCGTGGCCTTTGGTTTTCTAAATGTTGGACCATGAAGATTAACAAAGTTAGTGATTTGTGTACGAACTAGACTCGCCTCCTCAACTGAATACATTTTTGCAAGGGCCCTCATAAACCCTTCTTTCATCTCATCGTCATCACAAGGAGGCATCCTACCAAGACTTGGTACATACATTTGGGATTAAGAGCAAAGGCTGCCATATGAAGCGAGGTGTTCATAGTGTTCCACCACCGCATCACAATGGGCTTAATTTTTTGCTCATATAATCCCGAATTAGGATCCCTATCAGATATTGCTTTCTTCATTTTTCCAAGCATGGAGTCAAATATTTCATAAATCTCTCCAAGACTTGGAGAGTCTGTATCAGCATATCTAATGACATCCACAGCTAGTGAGATGATGGAGCAAATATATCTGCAAACAAAAATTTGAAAAAAGACAAGTTAGAACTTAGAAAATCAAAAAATAATAATATTAATAATAAAATCATATTAACAAATTATAAAATGAGCAATCAATAACAAATTAACAATTTTTTTACCTCACATTGGACCACCAAGTATCATCAAAAAAAATTTGTTTGATGCTTCTCCCTTCTCCAGTGCTTGCCATAGACCATCTATTCCACTCCGAATTAACCATCATCAACTGTAGAGCCTCCTGCACCTCAAGCATCCTCTCTAACAAAATAAAGTAGTTGGCATACCTTGTCACTACAGGCTTGAGAAATTCTTTCCTCGAAAATGTCCTAAAGAGGGCAAGTGAGGTGTGATAGTTGCAAATAAACATCTAGATCTCTCTAGCCTCTACAACCACCTGGTGCACCCAATCTGTCTTCCCTATGTCTTTCAATGCATTGTTCAATGCATGAACACAACAAGGGGTCCAAAAGATGTACTTGTAAGCACTTTGAACCATCAAACCTACTAATTTGCACACACATGTTGAATCAGTAACCACTTGCACAACATTGGCTGCCCCAACCTCCTCTATAGCCTCTTTCAAAATATTAAATTGGAATTTTGCATCCTTGCACTTCCCATCCAGTTGAACATGTGACTATGATGTTTATAAGTGGTCGTTGTCTAATATCAGTCCACCCATCCATGATAATAGAGTAGCCTATCCTAATCCAACACTGCCTCATGTCCTCCATCACCACACTCACCTTAGAATATTTTTGTCAAGGAGTGTGGTGCATAATTTATTTTTTCAGGGGGGACGAATGAGGTACCAACAGCTACCACATCTCTAAACATTTGTTTGAAGTAGGGAGAACGTGCTACATGGAATGGGATGGCATGGGCATAGAAAAATTTGGCAATGGAGGACTCTGCCACATCTCGTTCTTGCACATTGAACATACTTGCAACTGTATTTTGCTGCTCACTAGAAGTACTAGCCTTCCTCTTCCCTATTGTGGAAATATGACCACCACCCACATCACTACTACCACTACCAACACTAGGACTACCAAGCATAGAGGGCATAGGTGAGGTTGAATGTGCGGATTGAGTTTGCAATGGCTGCTCCATAGGATTTCCTTCGGCCTCCATGTGCAATCTATAACACTCTACCCTCTCAAAATATTTTATGTCTAGACAAGCCTTGACCCCATGGCCTACAAAACCCAATAGATGAGAATAGACCCTTGTGTAGCTCCCATAAAATTTATCTTTGTAAATGTAACATAGCCACAATCTACTACCCCCCTGTGTTTTTCCATTTGCCTTGCTCTATATGTGATGCTAATTGAAGAAGAGGATTTTTAGGATTAAAAGGGCCTTTTGCAGATTTTTTCAAATCTTCAAAAGGGATATCATATGGGTTTGTTTGAGGCTGCCCCCTTTCAATTGATTGGGTTTCTTCTCCCTTCTCAACATGCCCACTAACTTCACTACTGCTGCTCAATTTGTTTTGTTTTGGTTTTTGCAAACTGAAAAAAAAAAAAAATTTAAAAAATCATACATTTCATCATTGAAACTTAGAAAAAAATGGAAAAAAAATAAAAAAAATAATGGAAGAATAACTTACCTCTTTCACTTCTCTTGCTGGTTGTTGCCTTAATGCTCTCCTTTTTGCCTTCTAAATGCTAGTTTTCCTTCAAACCCTCCTCTTTCTCTTCTCACTTTGCTCTTGGCTGCAATTTTTGTTTTGGCAAGTTAAAATGAGGTCAAATGAAGGTAAAAAGAAGTTTTAAGTTGCCATATTAGGGTTGGAAGGGCGTGGGGTCCACAAACAAAAGCATTAAAAAAAAAAAATTAAATTTGGTTTTTTTTGTGTTAAATGGTTGCTAGAAAAAAAGGGACGATCGGCCATCCCCGAGACGGTCGAGGAACAGCTGGGCATCCCTTGACCGTCCCCTGGATGGCTGACCATCCCCCAACCGTTTCTGAAGCATTTCTTCAATTAGGGGACATCCCCCAAAAAAGGAAACTTTTTAGGGACAATTGTAAGCCGTCCTTGAGACGTCCTGGTACTAGTACAGTGGGCAAAAGACTAGGGGACGCGTCCCCATGTTTCCTTGGTTTAAACAGGAACAAAATGAAATAATGGGTATCCACTTAAATGAACCATCTAGTGCATCCACAATTGAATTGGGCACAAAGTCTCTATATTGGTGATGTAGAGATTGCTATTGGTAAGCCTTGTGAGGAGGAGGTGGATTCTTTTGAAATTTGTATGTTAAATCATAATGCTATTCCATCTTCTTTACAGGAAGATTGTAAAGGGAATCATCTAGTAGGGAAAATGTTATTCATGATGATATGTTTCCTTCTCCTGAAAGCAAATCAAAAAATTCATTTTATGCAGTTGATTGTGATCATTAGCATAATGAGTCACATGAATGGAAGGATCAGCTGGAGGTTATTGAAGATAAGGTTGTTCAAACCTTAACTCTCTTTGATAGCATGCACAAGTTCATCAAATACCTCATTTGGTCAACTCAATTTGAAGAAAGGCAAAAAGGGGTAACTGTTGGAGCTTCTATCCCAAGCCTACAGACTATCAAGCATGCTTTAGAGGTAATAAAATCAAATTACCTCCATTTGCTTTTAAACAAAGACCTTGCCATCAGGGTTGCAGAGAAGGCTTATAGAGTTGTTGCAAGGTCTACTCATAATGATCTAAGTTGTGAGACACCTTCTGGTGGTGGTGGTGAAGTATGGAATCCACGTGACTATTCTAGTATTCCATTGGCGCGAGCAGGTGAATTTCACATTGATTGCATGGTGAGTTGTGTTCATCAGTTTTCTTTCAGCCCACATATGCATGATTTGACCATATTTTTGATGACACATAAAAGAGGGTTGGATATAGAGTTGCCTAGTTCACTCCGGTACGATGTGCTACCATCTTCAAAAGATGAATCCAAATTTTGCAAGTCTCCTACTTTGCTTCCTCCAGATGGTTGCTCACAAAAACAAGAATCAGAGACTTGGCTCGTTTGGATTCCAATGGTTATTAGAGTGCCACAACGGAAGTCAGTAGGTGTTGGGGATGATGGACTTCCAATTTGGCTATGGGATCCAAGATTTTTTATGATTGGTAGATTGCTTCATTTTACAACAAGGATTAACGGAGCTGCTGAGTATTATGGTATCAGTGGTATCAGGTTGATGCAGCAAAGTTTTGGTGAAGCATTCTGCAAGCTCATCTGGGATCCTAGTATCTCCATTGTGTACAGGTGTGGATTGCTTAGAGACAAGCAATCTTTGGGAAGAGAGGACTGTAATGTCCCCGTTTTCCAACCCGCCTCATGGACATTAATTAATTTAATTATTTAAAGTTGTTTGGCAAAAAGTGCATTAAATGAGGTAATATTAAATAATTATATTAATGAGGTGAAATAAAGGGATGCCAAGGAATATTTAAAAGATATTTTGATAAAGTCACTTTATAATAAAGCACTAATAAGTTTGGCGGAAAATTAAAAGTAGTTATAAAAAGGATGCAAGAGCTCATTTGTGAATATGCTAGATTATTATTTTTATTTGGTCTTTGGTGGAGCTCTTCAGAATCTGAAACCCTAGGTGGGAATTCCTACGGGTATCTAGTTTCAGTGGTGAAAGATTCCACCCTAGCTGGATTCGAGCGGATTCATTCAAGATTCGCACTTGCACGATAACGTGGTGGTTCCAAGTTTGCAAGTCTCCCACGGAGACAAATTTGGGAGATAACAATTGATATCTTTGGCACATTTTGGAGATTGAAGGTAATATTCAGGTTCAGGCTTCATATTAAATATATATATCAGTTTCCATTTCATGGTGAACCCAAGCTTGGTCAATGACTCCATATTCCTTCCAGATCTAGTGGTTCATATTGAAAAGTTGATAAGGTGAATGGTAGGCTATGTGACTGAGTGGAAGCATGGAGTTAATCTTGGGGGCAGTGATTATGCTGCATACTGATGCTAGTCACTGATCCTGGAGCTCATATCGCCCTATGTATTCACTGAAATCTGGACGGCATGTATTGGAAGGAAAACATTCAATGAATGAGAGCATTGGTTACCATTTTGGCTGGTGCTTAACTGCTGAAATTGTTTCATTCCCACGCATCCATTATTTTGTCCCATTGGTGGCATTTTAGCAGTATATGAGCCGTGGAAGATATCTTGGAACATGGGCCTATAGCTGCATGCTGTCATAACTACCATCGCTGCCTACTTTGCTACCCACAGCTTCTGTGTTGGCTGTGTGGTTTATGCTGGCGTGGCTACCTGTAGGTGGACGTCTATTCCTCCAATGTCTAATCTTTTTCCTCAGCTGTGGTCACATTGTGAGGGGCATGGCAATACAGAGAGGTCTGCAATATACTCAGTCAACTGTTAAATGGTATTTTGATATTCCACTACATTTTGTATATCTGATATAAGTTGTCAATATTGCTGTTGAGCAGTAGTAATACTGTGATTGGTCATTTTTTCCATCTTAATTTATTGAATGAATATATATATATGCAATCTGAGATAGTAATGTATTTTGTTACATTTTATGTATGTCAATTGTGAAACCCAAACCTCTGAAATTACCAGTTCAGTCAGCATGCTATATATTTGACAAAATGTTTACATATGTCAAATTGGAAAAGTGCATTCACAAGCAGGACAATACATATTCCATATATCTGTTTCAAATCCAAACTAGTAATAAGTCCAGATTATTTTGAAATAGTTCTCGATAATAATGCATGTACATACAATAATGTAAAGGCTAAAAATCATCAACAGTCAATTAACAATGTATAATAATGTGAAGATCGTACCTTGCTGAGAAATGGCCAAACTTCTGCAACCTCCTTATTTAACCATTCGATCTAGAACAACCAATAAAACTTTAGTATAGAAGCATTATAATAGCATATAATATCAAAATAAAAGAAAAGGTGTTTTCTAATTTAATTTTAATCTCTAATAAATTAAACGATTACAGAAAATTTATATTCTTATTACATAGAAGTTACATTTTTATGCTTAAAAGTTTCCAAAATATGATCGATTAGAATAATCTCTATGCAAACGGATTTGCATTACTAAGGCTCGAGCAAAGATAATAATATAAAAAGAATTGAGACACGAAAAATCAATACTTCATAGAAAGAGTGAACACTAATTATTTTTATAAATTGTAACAAACCATTAAGAACTTTTTACTATAGAATTTTGTTATAAAATCCTTAATGAGAAGAGCACCTCACTCAAATGAAAATGTTTCTCACCAACCTACAAAGTGGTAACCAATGAAATTATTTCTCACCAACCTACAAAATGGTAACCAATGTATTATTATTGAGCCAAATCATAAAAAAATATGCATCCTTGATGTATTTCAAAGATGGTTTAAGATTTTCTAATCTCAAACCCAATTTTCAACACCACTGACTTCAAAGTAAGTGTCATGTCATGTCCCCTTTTCATAATTAAAATAGAGGGACTTGTAGCCTTTTTCTTTATTTCTTGAAGGAAAAGGGATAAAATCCAGGAAATAATTTAATAATAATATTTTAAGCTAGTCCCAATAGCTTTATTTTAAAACATTATAAAAGCACAACAAAATATTATTATTATAAAGTGGGTCGTCTAAATGGGACATTATAAGCTCTCATGTAATATTTTATTAAATTGTTTTAAGTGAACACTTTTTGGAAGGAGTTTTCAAAGAGAAAAAAGAATTCAAAATAAAAGGGGCCAAAATGGAGTTTATAAAAAGGAAGAGAATTGCTGAAAGGAAATCTCAAATCATCTAATTTGTATAAAATTGAAACCTTTTTACTATAGCTTGAGCATTTGTGTTCATCTATTGCATTTGAGGACAAAAACCCTTGGAGTGTAGGATTGAAAGACAAAAACCCTCGTCCTTTGAGGTGATTTCATTCAAAAATCATGTTTGCACTAAAGATTGCATTAAATTCCACTTTTCAGATTTGTAAGGAAGTGTTTAAAGGATTGACAAAGAAAGATTTCAGTGTAGGGTTGTCGCTAGCTTATTAAATCTAGCATACCTATTGTTGTAGAACCATCATTGTCACTATTGTGCATCCATTATATAATTTGAGGGGCGCCATACAATTCTAAAAGTTATCATACATCTACGCTCCCAACCACACCACCTTCCAGTTGCAAAAACAACTATACCGCCTCCTACAGCTGCCATACAAATCTTCACCCTTCATGGCCATACAACTTGATTGCAGATTTCAATCGCAGTAGTCAATTTATTCATGGTGTTATATATTTTTGCAATTTTGGGTGGTAAGACTTGCGAGTTTTGCATTTTGTTATTCCATCTATTATTGATGTAAGTTTTGAATAATGAATGCATAAGTGACGAGCTAGTTGCCTTAGTATTTTGTGAGTAGTTTTGCAATTATAATAATACCAATTGATAGACAAGGAATATCAATAATTAATATTGGCAGTTATTATTGTCATTTTGTATTTCCTTATCCTATTATTGCATAGAAAAAAACCAAAATATTATAGGGTTTAATAAAAAACTCAAAAAGAACAATATAGTAGTATCAAAGCCTTGATCTTGAAAACCTACAAGGTTAGAGCTCACAAATTTAATGCAGTCCAATGAAAAAGTTGCAAAGTCAAGGTGAAGAAGTAAAACTGAGGGGAAAGTAGGAAAATTCTAATAGAAAAAAAAATCAATATAATACTATTGTCAACATAAGCCAAGGCCAGCAACAAATAACAAATCTCATGGAACGATTATTGCAAACAATACAAAAACTAAGTATTCCAAGTCCAATTCAAACCCCTACAAGTGAAGGAAGTGTTTATGCAAATTAAAAAACCGTAGTTAGTTCTGCATCTAGGCCTTTTCCAACCTAAGTTCTTACAAAGAGAAGAACCAAAGGAAGAAAAGAAAAATCAAAATGTAGATAACTTGTCATGTTCCCTTTTCAGAATTAAAATAATTGGGAGGACCCATAGCCTATTTCTTCATTTCCCATAGGCTAAGGGATAAAGTTAGTGTAATGTCCCTTTATAAAGAGTAGTCGGAAGAGTCCATTTAGCCTATATTATTCCCATAGGCTAATGTCGAAATTTAAGGGAATGAATTAAATTAATTATTTAAAGTTGTCTAATAAAGTGATATTTTACAAATAACTTTATTTTAATTAATTTGATAAAGTGATTAAAAAGAAAATTAAAAGGAAATGTCAAAAGTCAATTTATTAATGTACTTTAATCAAATATTTAAAAACGGGAATTTGAAAAGTATTTCAAGTTTTCTAAGGATGTTCTAGGGGAAAATATAAAAGTGAATTGGAGAGCTCATATGCTCATGCTTGATTTTATTTCTCTATAGTGGATTTTGAGAGCTTCTTGTGGAGAAAAACCCTCAGGGGAATCGGTTTCAATAGTGGAAGATCTACCTTACCTGGTTGCAAGTGGAATCACTCAAGTTTCACGTAGGAGATTTAACGATTGAGATTTGTAAATTTCGACTGTTTACAAGCAAATGGAAATTTATTCTAAACCTATTGGAAGTAAGGAATTATTCATTATATGTGATTTCAGCCTCGGGTAATTTTGGAATACCAAATCTGTAGAATTTGCAGTGAAAGGAATATAAATATTTTATTTTGATGTGCTGAGCAAATCACCCAACTATTCCCAAACCCTATCGTACTAATAGTACGTGGTAGTAAAAGAGGTCAATAATATTTATTTAAGGCTTTCTTATCCTTCTCACACTTAAGCACAGCCTATTAAATATACTGCAAAAGTGAATCGCAGCAGTCAAAAAGGAGCGTCATACCATGAATGGGAGTCAAAGCAACTAACATGGATTTCAAAAAGACAAGAATTAGAAAAGAAGTTGAAGCATTTAATAGAGGCTTGGAAGAATTCCAACACAACTGTAAATTGGGGTTCTACGTTAGCGCTGAAGTTATATTGGAATTGGCGATTGCATCTCTTTATTTGGAGTCATGCTACCATTGAAAGGTTGTTGTACAATTTAAAGGTGAATAAAGGAGAATGTTGGGTGAAAATTGAAATCTCCATAATCCAGGTCAGACTTATTGGTATTTAAATAATATTCCAAATGAAACCAACCTGTTATTTAGTATTTCTATAACACCTCTGTGTAAGCATATAAAGAATATTGCTATTATGAGTTTCTTGTGTTGAATTATAGTTTTTTACAGTAATTGTGAGTTAGAAATTTATATCATGATGAACCCTCACAATATTCTTTCAAGAAAAACCTGAAACAATCTCAAAGCAGCTAAAAACAAACTATTTGACAAAATGCTTGTGCATTGAATCATATTAAAACTTGCAAAATTTTGGCATAAAAATTGGTTAGTACGTTTCAATGGTATCGAAGCTATTGATTATAACAACGTGGACGGTTGTGAATTTATGGCATGACTACAATTAATTTATGAATCTGGAAGATAGAGAGTTTATCACATACAAGAGAAGGCAACACTTCCTTGGTTCAGATTCTGAAGAAGAGAGCAGTATGGGTGATAGGATTGAACAACAAAATCCTAGTACCATGCAGATTTTGAACGATTTGGCAAGAGGGCAAGAACAATTGGTACAATTAATGACCCAAATGATGCAAACTATCAACACCAATAACAATAACATGGGCAATAATGGCAATACTAATAATGGAAACACGGGTGAAGGGCACAATGGCAACAATGGGGAAGCAAGTAACACCAATGTTCCAGTAAACAACTCTAGGGCAGCTAGCAGATATACGCATAGGCCCTTAATTTCTAACTTCATAGAGGCACCTACTAGAGGACAACCAGGGCAGCAAAAAGTTGGTGAAGAATTCACAAATTATTTGAGGGAATATCAATCTTTCGGAGAAGAGTTCCATGCAGCTAGGTCCTTAGCTGATTTTTGCCAAGTTAAGTACATGAACAAGCCTCGAGGTGATAGGGGACATGGTTCTAATCAAGATTTGCAATATAAGGTAGGCAAGTTGACTATTCCTAGTTATGATGGTTCTAACATATGCACTGCATGACCATGGGTACAAAATATGGATACTTATTTTCAGCTTAACCCCATATTAGAGACAGAGACTATCAATATGCTATCTTTATCTATGGAGAGGCCCATGAGTGGTGGTACCATGGGTTAGTCAAATTGGGACATGCTACCATTACATTTTATGCAGATTTAACATAGAGATTGATTGACAGGTTTGGCAAGGACCCTAAGATGCATTTCAGAGAGTTGGCTTAGCTGAGATAGGTGGGGTCAATTGACTCCTATATTTCAAAGTTCCTCAGTTATGGTGACAGACATTCCTAAGAATAGATTTATTGTTTGTTCATGGAGGGATTGAAAGAACCTCTTTGTGGTTGGATCACGGCATGTGATCTGATTAATTTACAAGATGCCATCAAAATGGCTTGCTAAAAGTACATTCCAGCCCAGAGCATTTCAACTGAAAAAAGACAAGAAACCCATAGAGTGGCCAAAGAAAACTTTCATGGATGATGAGGTTAAAAACAAACTTCGCAAGAAAAAACTTTGCTTCTCTTACAAAGAACCTTGGGAGCCTCATCACAAGTGTTTGGGAAAAGGGAAGGTTCACTATATAGAGGTGGTTTTAGATGGTGAGGAGGAGAAGAATGAGGAAGCTATTGGTATTGTACAAGATGATTCATATGGGTAGACCACAAATGGAAAGGGATGCCCATTGGAGTAAGAGAAGGGAGGAACCATCGCTAACCTTTCTGGCACTCCTAGCTATAACTCATTCAGGGTCATGGGAGTTTTACAGGGGCAGTGAATTAGGGTGATGATTGATAGTGGGGCAACCCACAATTTTATACAAGAGGCTCTAGTGGCTAAGAGGAGCTTGCAGACAAAGGACTTTGATGGCTTCAATGTAATGGTTGGTGATGGCTTCACCATGACTTGAACTAAGCGAGTCCCACATTTGAGCATAGCATTAGGTAACTACATAGTGACCAATGACTTTAATGTAGTTGGTATTGATGAGACTAATGTAGTCTTGGGGGTCCAGTGTTACATTCTTTGGGAAAGTACTCTCAAAATTTTCAAAACATGGAGCTTCATTTCAAAGTGGACGAAAAGAAGGTGGTTCTCAGGGGTATGTTTAACGGTGCACTTAAGGTTGTATCTGCTATGAGGATGGAGAGCATATTCAGATATGGTGATGTTACTTGGGCAGATCAGTGTTTCATTTCATCTAAAACCCCTTTCAAGGGTAATGGGTAGTGTCATGTGGACATTCAATCATGTTGGATAAGCATAGTCTAGTTTTTGGTGACCTTCCTTTCGAAAGACCACCTAATAGGGGATTTGAGCACGTTATCCAGCTAGAGGATGGCTCTAAGCCAGTAATTGCCAGCAACTCCTTATCAACATCCAAAGAGATTCAAAGAGGAGATAGAGAAAATGTAATATCCCCATTTTTACACCATGTTGTTCCATGAGTGTTGCCCAATTTTCGAGGTCTTTTTGTAAGTTTCCAAGAGAGTTGGAAGAGCTCCAAAGTTCTTGGAGGATGCAGTTTCGAAGTTACAAGGTTTCCATTATTGGCAATGATCTTTGTGGGCAATATTGATCTGAATGACACTCTCTAAAGTGTTTTCTAACCTTTGGGATGTTCTCCAAACTTCTTGGAGAGCACGTCTATTTATAATAAGTCACCAAATTGGATTTTTATCATTCTACGATTGCCTCAGTATCATATTGGCAAGGTCAAATTTGGATTCCGATGTGTTTCAAGATTTTCTGCAACTTGGGGTGGAATAATTTAATTATTCACTTAAGTTAATAATGTTTTATTATTATTTTTTATAACTTAAGTGTAATATCTTTTTGAATAGGTGTTTTAATTCCCCATTGGGACGCCTAGGAGGAATAAGGAAGTCTTGCACATGAAAAAGGTTTTATTTATTCTTAAAAGAGAATTTGATGGAAAAAGTGAACTAAATAACTATTCTAAATTGGAGATTTTCCTCCAAAATTCTATATAAGGAGGCATTGGGGTTCATTGTTGCTTGTGAAAAATGTTATGCTGCCAAAATGGCTTTGGTTCTCTACAATATTTGAGGACAAATCCCTGATAGATTTCTAGTTTCAGAATTGCAAGATATTCCCTAACTAGACTAGTGTGATTCTAGCCAAGAGTTACCATTAGAGCTAACTAGAAGTTTCAATTTGCTTTTCCAGTATGAACACTTTGATGATGTTTTAGTTTGCAGATTTTTGGAGTGATTGATTGAAGTTTTGATGAGGATGATTTGAGTTCCTATTTTGGGCAGCCAGATTAATTGTATGTTGGTCATACCACTTCATATTGCAAGTTGTATCTCTGTTTGGCCACACCACTTGTGGAGGAAATTTGGAATGGTAAAACTCTTTAAGTTAATTTTTTATTTGTTGGGTAAATCAAGTTTCTGGAAGGCCGTACAAAATGGAGTGAGCAGTTGTTCTGTGTGGAGTTCGTACACTTTTTGGAAGTGCCTAGTAGGGGGCGTGAGAATCTAAAGCAAAAGTGTTTGGGTTTGAGGACTCTTTCCACCTTAGAATGAGGCGCCTAGCCTCTTGGAGGAAGGATGTGAAGGTTTAAAACTACACTTTCAAGGTTGCCAAGCTCTAGAAGAGGTTATATGTCATGTCCCCAAAATAGCAACAAAATAAATAAATAAATAGCCCCAAACATTTAAATGCAATTAAGAAAATGCAAATAAATAACAAAATATATATTAAGAAATATTAATAATTATAATTATCGCAAGATAGTATTATAATTGTAATCATCAAATATAATATTGAAATACAAACATTAGCAATTTAAATATTATTATCAGAATATATAAAATGAATAGAAATATTAATATTAAATATTAAATAAATGTGTACCATATCAATATAAAAGTATATAAATATGAAATAACAAATATAATAATAATATATAGGCAAATTATTGTTATTAAATTCTAGTATTAAATAACTTAATCTCAAAAATAATAATAATAAATAAATATTATAATCATTACATATCAAAGATTGTAATACATTAGAATAAAATAATAATAAGATATTAGCAAATTGGTTTTATTATTATACCTTAATGTTAAAATATGTGCAATAAAACATCAAAATAAAATAATAAAATAAGTATATAATCTGAAATATCATAATTATTACTAATAATATATTATTTTCAAAAATAGATATTATTGTGATAATAAGCCTTTAAAGGCAGCAATTAAATCTAACAAAGGGATATATTTTATGAAAAGTCACCTCTTTCATCAAAGAATACATTCCCCCCATGAGTCACCTACCTTGAATGGTATAAATATAAGGAAGGAAAATAAGGAAGAGGAAAAAACATGGAAAAATACAATCTACAATTCAGAACAGCAGCAACAATGATTGTTATGCATTGGAATATAGAGCCATTTAATATATATATATATATAATAGGCATACAAGTATATATGCATAGATATAGATAAATTTTATAATAAATAAATATGCAATGAATAAATAATATATATGAATAAGGAAAGAATAATTATATAAACATATATATATATATGTGAATACTAATGGATATAAGTAAAAGAATAATTATATATATACATACACGATTATGCAATAATGATACTTATAAGTAATGATGACTCTTTAATATAAACATAAGTAGATTATGTATATTTATGAATTTTCCTTATCCTATGATCAATTCAGTATAAGGTTGAAGGATCCGAGTAATGAAACATGGGGAGATACAGCAACTCAGGTGATGTACTCACTTAGCAATAATATTTTGAATATTTTGAATATAAGAAATAGATATTGCTAATCTAATTATTGATATAATGCTTTCTTTAATCTTATCATAATGAGAATCATTCTAGTAAATAATGAACGTAAATAATAAACTTAAAGAATCATTGATAAATGAAAATATATTTGATTATAGGCATGAAATAGATCTTGGATGAATGCAAATATATCTGATTGTGTAAAGATTGTCTTCTTCGTGATTGTTACCCTCTTAGGCAGGTGAAGTAGAGTCCAAGTGGTTAGCCTAAGAAAACCCCTCTCATGTTCGTAGGCCCGAGAAGCGGGTTAGACATAGAGAGGTGGGGGTCCCACCGTAGGAATCTACACTATTATAGGGGTGGTAGGTCGTAGGCCCTTGGATCGTAGGACTTCACCTTGTCCTAATAGGGCAAGTGTCTTCTGAGGTACTATCATGTATGGAGAATGCAGGTACTAAGCCGTTGGGAAAGGAGGATTGTGAGAGGCAACCTGTCGTGCCCAACACAAAGGCTTCAGGGCAGATCCATACAGGGCACTCCTCTTGCTTGTTAAAATTGCATTTATGATTATGCTTATATTTTGGATATCTAGATATTAATGCTAACAGATATATGTGTATGTGGAAATGTTGTTAATATGGTGAATGCAGATTTCAAACCAAGATTACTTCATTAAAAAGAACATTCATTTGGAAGGAAGAAACCCTAAACCTAATCAAAAAATGAATTCTAGACCAAACCAGGTAAGGGACATTACATTATACCACCTCTTGACCTCGTTGGTTGGTGATTTTCAAAGTATTGAAAAACTTGTTATTATTGGATAGTCATTATCAAACTCCTATCCACATATGAGGTGTGCTAGATCAATCAAATTTGTTGTCTAGACTGTAACTATAGGGTTTCAAACCTCTTTCAGACCTGCACCAGTCCTTTAATTGCCAATCTTTGAGGTATATTAGTTATTTTCATGATGGGTGGTTAGTTCTTTGAAGTTGTGATACTTGTGGGGGATGTTTCTATCAATTTTCTTTCATAACAATATTTGTAACAGCAGATGCATATCTTGAGTTGGGAGTTTTGAATGAGCTAACATTGTAACACTAAGTGGTAGTACTACCAGTGATCCACTCCTGTTATTTTATGGTTACTTACCCTAGTGCATAAGTGGCTCTTGTTACTCACCTCACTGCATAAGTGGCTATTGTTACTCACCCCACTGAATAAGTAGTTCTTGGTACTCACTTGCCGTTGAAAAGTGGAAGAGTTGCTTATTTGTTGTACTCACTCACGCTAACAAGTTTCCCAAAAAAAATAAGGGTGCTTATTATAGTGGTATCAGTGCTAAAGATCTTGCTAGCCTGTGCCCTTAACACATGTTATGCAGTTGCAAATTCTCAATGAGTGATAGAGAACTTTGTTATTATAATAGAGAACAAAAAAAGACAGATATTTCAGAGACCACAAACTTCAATTGAGGATACCTTCTCAAAAATCCTAAGAGTCAAACAAATTCGTGCTTGTGATAGCGACAGTTTATCAGAAATTGGTAGAGAAAGATAAGGGACCAGCCTAACCAGACAATCCAAATGCCAAAGTAGAAAGGAAATTTGACACCATGTTTATGATATCACAAATGCTAGCTAAAATGGGTCAAAATGTGTCTCAAACACCTCACTTTCAGAATGAAGAAACTAGTGCTTTAAATGCCCATAATCATAGAGGCAACAACAAACACACTAATGGCATTCATGTTAGATCTGTCACTAGACCCCTTCAGCCTACGTTCACTTGTAGGGAGGATCCCCTACCTGAACAAGGAGTCTTAATTCCCATGGAAAATGAAGTGAGGGCTAGTTATGCAGAGTATGTAACTCTTCCAGCTAATATTCGAGACATTTTGTCTCTAGAGCAATTCATTTTGATGGGAGTGACAAGTGCATTCTCCGAGATTAGGTCCAAAAGCTAGACAATTACTTTGTAATGTCCCCTTCTCATCAGTAACCAATTCAATTGCTCATTAGCCTATTCCGGAGGCCCGTAGGCTTGTTGAGGTAAATTAGAGTTTCCTTTATTGGATTTTTTTGTGGTATTTCTCGGAATTTACTATTTATAGTAAATTCTATTTTTGGCAGTACTTCAGTTGTCAGCTCTTCCAATATGTTCCTCTTCAGTTGGAGTAATAAGGTGTTTCTTAGTTCTGGCTTAAAAGCTTTATTTGGTGGAAAAGTTAAATTAAAGGCATTAATGTTATGTTTTTCAGTCGACCCCTTGGCCTAGTGAACTAACTTTAAGTTGTGTTAAAAAAGTGGCCATGAAGGGGGACGCCTTCATTAAGGAGTTAATTAAGAAATATTTAATGAAGTCTTATGCCTTGAAGTTGGACGCCTTTTTGAGGGAGCTTTATATTTTTGGAATTTGAAAATAATTCAAATGTCTATTGGGACGTCCCTTGCTTGTGATCTGAAGAGTCATCCCATTTTCTATAAAGATGAAGCTTTGCTATAGCATTTGGTATCCAATATGTTATGCTATTGTTATGCTGTCGGAATGACAAATAGATTTTCACTTCAAGGAATGTTGACCTCCTAGTTACAATCCAATTTCGTGTTTGAAAGATAGCACCTAGTTGGTTTTTATTGCTGCTTCTCATCCAAACTAGCAGATTGAGCCTTATAATTGAAGTTTGATGATACTTCTCAGTTTTGGAGTTGTTGCAGACATAGCTGAAAGTCGATTTCACTTGCAGCTCTTATGATGAATTTATTTAGCTGATGGGTATTTAACCAATTGAAATCTATGTTAGAGGCGACCATGCTCATGTAATTGCAGATTTAATTTTGGATTTTCTGATTTTATATGCCAAAATCGCCCCTCAAGGAGGGTCGTACTTTTCTAAGTGGCATTGGAACTCATGCCAAATTAATGTGAAGGATTTGATGTTGGTTTTTGATTGGTTCTTGGGCACCATACTCTTAGAGACCATTCGCAAAATATTTCAATCCAATCGGAGGTAATTTGATGAAGTTATGAGCATTTGATTGATTTTGCAGTTGCTAATAATTCATTTCCAAAATTGCAGATTTCTAAGTCAGACTTATTTCAGTTTGTTTTTCTAGTCTTTCTTCATCAATTCATGTTGATAACTAACGTGGAATCATCCTATATCTTGGTGCTTTGAATTCATTGTAAAACTCTTGTAATTTGTAGCTCTTTCCTATTTGTAAAAATTGTAAAAAATAGTATTGTTCCAGATTATTATTGTTGCATTGATTTCCTAATTTCACATTAAGCACCCCTGGATGGTATATTGCCAGTGTGGATAAATGAATTGTTAAGCTTTCTTATACCCACTGTCAAGTGGTGAATTCCCACTCTTGAGTAGATGCCTGCCGCAACGGATGAATCATTATTTGTAGTTTCTTTCCCCCCACTGTTTTAGTGGAAGTGTGGAAATTCTCTCATGGTTGGTTATCCGCCTAAGTACTTTCAATTTTGTTATTAGCACTCCACCATATGATAGCACCTCGCCTTTTAGGATCTTGTGTGCACATTCTTGGTGTTGAGTTTAATTCCTCTCATTCTATTGTAATCAGTTCAATTAGTGATTATTTAGATCCTAGGGATCCTCTGACCATATGCCCACCCCTCCTCCTTAAGTGGTTTTAGGGCGCATTCTTGGTTAGAGTTCTTTCTGCATCGTTTTGGTTTTCAGCTAACCTAAACAGGTGCTTGATTACAATTGTAATTGTCATTGAAAAATCAAAAAAATTGAGAGGGTTATCTTTCATACTTGTCCCTAAGACCAATGCCAGAATTGAATGCAATCAAATTTGCTACCTTACACTTAGATGGAGCTGCCCATGAGTGGTGGTACCATGGCTTGGTCACTCTTGGAAACACTTTGATTAACACTTATGATGAGTTTACAAACAAGCTCATTGAAAGATTTGACAATAGAGATCCAAAGATGCAATTTAGAGAGGCTCTCTTGATGCCTACATTGCTAAATTTCAAAGGCTTTTCATCATGGTTCCTAACATCACAGAAAGAATATTGGTGGTCCTTTTCAATGAAGACCTAATGGAGCCATTGAGGGGATGGGTTAAGGCTTTTGACCCACCAACTCTCCAAGAGATAATAAGGAAGGCAAGAAGCATGGAGCTTGCAGCCCCAAAGAACAAATTTTCATCAAAGACCTTCCTGCATGATAAAGACAAGAGGTGTGATAACAAAGAAAACTTTCAGCCCAAAGAAACATCTTCAAAGAAGGTGGAAAAAGACAACAAAAAGTAGCTAAGGAAGAAGAATCTTTGTTTTACATGCAAGGAACCATGGGCCCTAGGTCACAAGTGTGCGGAAAAGGGAAGAAATCGTCAACTGGAAGCAAATTTGTTCTTAGAGTACTCCACCAAAAGATGAGATTTCCAATCTATTGAAATCTTTGTAAGACAACATGTTGTTGGTTTCCTTTAGAGGGCATCTGCAACTATGTTCTTCTTGCCCTTCACATACTCTATATCAAAATCATAGGCTTGTATTTTGCTAACCCACTTCTGCTACCTCTTGTTTAAATCCTTTTGCTCCATCAAATACTTAAGGCTATTGTGGTCGATCCTCACCACAAATCTCCCACCAACCAGGTACTACCTAAATTTTGCCAAGGCATGCATAATGGCGAGCATCTCTTTATCTTAAATAAAGTATAATCTCTCAGGTCCCCTCAACTTACGGCTGTCGAATGCAATCGAATACCTATTATGCATCAACACTACTCCTATTCCCTCACTTGATGCATCACACTGCAAAATGAATGATTGCATAAAATCTAGAACTGCCAGTACAGGACAACTGCTCATCACCTCCTTGAGGTTAATGAAAGCTCTTTATCCCTCCTCTGACCACCTGAAAGCACCCTTCTTCGTAGGATTTGTCAATGGTGCACCTAACTATGAGAACCCCTTGACGAAGCACCTATAGTAACTACATAGGCCAAAGAGACCGCGCAACTCAGTAAGGGACTTACGCAGTAGCCAATCAAATATTGCCTGTATCTTCTCTTGATGAACCTATACAACCTGTGCTTTGATCACATGACCCAGGTATAAAATCTCCTTCATGCCAAACTCACAATTTGATGCCTTCGCATAAAGAGACTGACCACCCATGATGCCCAATACCTCATCCAACTATCTCAAGTGGTCGTCCCAAGTCTTATTGTATATGAGAAGATCATTGAAGAACACCAACAAATACTTACGCAACTGCTTGTTGGAAATATGATTCATGCAGGACTGAAAAGTAGCAGGTGCATTAGTCAAACTGAAAGGAATTACTAAGAACTCGTAGTGCTTGTAATGACACCTGAAGGTTGTTTTGTGTATGTCCTGCACGCGGACTCTAATCTGATTGTACCCTAAGCAAAGATCAATCTTTGAGAAATACACTGCCCCATGCAACTCATCAAGTAGCTCGTCAATCCTGGGTATAGGGTACCTGTTCTTAATCGTTTCCTTGTTCAGAGCCCGATAATCTATACACATCCTTATTGTCCCATCCTTCTTAACCAAAACTACAAAAGAAGCAAATGGGATAGAGCTAGGTCTAATGTGGCCCATATCTAGCAACTCCTTAATTGTCTCCTTGATCTCATCCTTGAATTTCTTAGGATGTCTATAAAGAGTGGTTATGACAGGCTTAGCTCCCTCCTCCAGCTCAATGGTGTGCTTGAAACCCCTATCAAGAGGTCTCCCTAGAGGAATCTCCCCAAAAACTCTGTCGTGCTTACCCAATAATGATTGGATATCCACATGGTAAGGCTAGTAACTATCAGGAATCTCTTTGAATGTAATCAAACACTCAACTGCCCATGCAACATCCCATGTATGAAAATTCTCTCCATCCGCTTAACTAACACTATCTTCGAAGAACCATTAGCCATACCCCCAAGCACAACCTTTTTCCCATCCACTACCTTGAACTTAAGCTCCATGGTCAGGAAGTTCTGAGAGTACTTTCCTAATGAATGAAGCCACTATATACCCATAGCATTTGTATCACCTAGATCAACCACATAAAAATCATATGTAATACTTTAGTTTCCCAAGGTAACACCTAGATGAGTGTTGTACCCAAACCAAAATTTTTGCTTCATTAAGGCATTTTGCTTAAAATGGTTTAAACCTTGTTAAACTGATGTCAAAATGTAGTTTTTGGGCAATTCAAATGGGCTTTGAGTCAATGTCATACCACGGAGATACTGGCAAAATTTGAAAAATTGAAAATTAGGGTTTCAAAATCCTATTTTTAGGTCAAAACCCTAAAAATTTGAAACTTGTCAGAATTGACTGAAATTTGTTTTGATTGGTTTATTTTGCTTCACGATCACAGTGGTGAAGTCAATTTCAGTTAAGACTTAGTTTCAGCCTGGTGGGTAGTTTTCGTTTTTTCAAATGAGAAGTTAGGTTTTTTAAACTCATCAATGGCAGATGGCCAGGTACCAGGTATCGATAGCTAAGCTCAAAACGCTTCGGTGATGTTTCTATGGCAAGTTTCGTCCAAAAAGTTACTTCGTCTCGGAGGGGATTTTCAACGAGGTAAAAAAACTGTAAAAATTGGCTAAGTCTGGATTGAAAAAGCGCCACTCTCAGCTAGGGGCGCCCATCATTATGGAAGCTTTATTCAACTTTTTGTGAGATTCTCTACCAAGATGACTTCTCCAGTTTCCTGATAGCTTCGCAATAAGCCAACTAGCCAGTTCAACGGAGGAGTAAAACGTTTCAAAACGGAAATTCAATACAGAACGAGGGAAATGCAAGTAGGTAAATTTGAAGAGAAAAAGCGCCCCTAGAGGCCAAGGGCGCCCATCTTTTTGAAGATTCAGATGAAGTCTTTTGATCAAGTGACACCCAGGAAATTTTGTTTGGTCCAGCTCCGCGACGCATCTGTCAACAGGTGAATCTGAGTTGCTGTGTTGCCGCCATCAGTGGTCGAATTTGAGGTTTCAGACTAGATCAGAGGTTGTTCAAAAAGGACAAAAGCGCCCCTGGAGGCCAGGGGCGCCCAAGGTTTTAACACCTTTAATGAAATATGTTTGATGATTTCAGATGTTCGTCTCATTCGTGTCAGTTCCAGCTTTCCGTTGCCTATCTCAGCCGGGTCAGAAGATGTCTTGGCAATCCACAGCCGGAAGTTGAGTAATTTTTGCCAGTTGCAGTAATGGATGACATTGGTTGGGAAAAGCGCCCCTGGAGGCCAGGGGCGCCCATGATTTAGGAAGGTTAAAAGATGTTTTTATACAAAGTGCTCATTAGGAGCCTTTACTCAGAATTCAGCCTGCTTCGCAGTGAGCCAGTCAACGCGTTCTGAAGTTTTGTCAAATGCCGGGAAACGTCAAGTGAAATATAGTCAAGTTATCAGTGAAAATAATGAAAATGCCTGAAAATATTCTAACACTGAGGTCAAAAGCGCCCCTGGAGGCCAGGGGCGGCCATCTTTTTGAAGCCTCAGATTTGTGAATTTTGGATTATCACCTCAAGGAATCTTCTTGTCAGATTTGGTCCTGCTCTTCGATGGAACTGTCAGCCAGTTGATCTGACACGGCAGTCATTCAGAATCAGTGATCGAACGTGAGCTTCATTTGAGGTTTCTAGATTCAAATTTTCAAAAAAATGTCTAAGTATGGAAGGACGCCTAAAGGTCAAAGGTTGACTTTTAAGTTCAAAAATAGAAGTGTGCATGAGAAGAGTTTTCAATTTACTAAATTTAGATCTTCAATTGAACTCTTTTCAAGCCGACTTCTAGTAAACCTATTTTTGGTCATAAATGGCTAAAATTAGTTTGCATGTATCAGTTAACTGAATTTTTCAAAGTGGCGCCCTAATTAGGGTTTATGGTATATCCAGTTAACTGAGTTTGAAGCCAAATATAGGCCATGCGTGAGTTTTGAAGCACCAGTTGTACTTCAAGCGCCATTTCCAATGCTTAGCATGCATTTCACAAGCCTTTGATGATAAATTCTTGTTTATAATGCATATGGCATCCATTATTCTTCATCAGAGTTGACAAGAAACATCTTTTCTTGAGCATAGAATTGATCTGCAGGTGCTATAGGTGTCAGATTTCAATGTTCTTTGTAGCTACAGATTCAAATTGTTCGAGAGAAGATTATTTCAGACTTCGTTTTCCATTTGCATGCAGGTTTCATCAGTTCTACTTCAAGCATAGGCGAATTTTTACAAAAGAAGAGAGAAAACAAACAAATAAAACTTCTATTCTTCTGTCTTATTTTCCTCTATTCTCATCTTAGATTTTCTTCGCATGTCAAAGAAAACGGCAGATTTTTCAAAAAAGCATCATCTGGGTTCGAGTATGTTAGCATCAACGACAATACCCATGTCTTAGATTATTTTGTGAAAATTGCCCTGCTGCCTCTTTTCTAGAGCACTGTGTTTTTTTCTAGATTTCTCTTTGCATGTGGGCCTAAATCACATTTTTTCACAAATCCGTTGATCTAGGTTGTTTCACGATTCATTTCTACACAAAACCCATGTTCCAAATTTTCATGGGAAAAATTGCCCCCAGTGCCTCTAACTGCCAGTTCAGATCTCAATTGAAAACCTTTTGCATGCGGGCCTAAATCACATTTTTCCAAATTTCTGACGTTGTGGGTCATCTTAGAATTTGATTATGCACAAAACCCACGTCTCAAAATTTTTCGTGAAAATTGCCCTTCGACAAGCTATTTTTAGCCTTATCTGGAGTTATTTTTGAAAAGTTGTCAAAACGTAGCTGTGTTCACAGTCAACAAGCAAGTTTTTCCGGATGCAGTTCACGCAGATCGAATTCAAAACCAAGTCAGTCTTAATTCATGATTTCATCAGAAAAGCTAACATTGATTTGTATCAAGCGCATCGGAAAGGTTGACAAGCGTAGTCACTCAAGTTCACATGGTTTCATGCCTCGTATAGCTGATTGTCTTCCAAGGCCAGCTTAGAGGGTTGATACCGTTGGGTTTCTGCGTATGCAGCAAGTTCATTTGCATTTCTCACAACCAAAGAGTTTGCAGTTTCATCATGCAACACTCTTTCATAAAGAAAAGCATGAAAAACGTGAGAAGCGTCAAGCTGCAGAAGAAACAGTGGCCATCACTTCAGTTTACAGAGCCGCCAGAGTTACCAGCTAGTGAAGGGCCAGTTTAAGTATGCAGAGATTTTCAGGTTTGCTTGAGTTACTGACAAGTAGTGAATTGATAGTTGAGACATGTGATGACCTCTAAGATGGTGATGTAGTCACTAACCTCGTGGAGGGGTTATTTGCTCAAGATCAAGGTCAGTGAACTTCAGTTCAAGGCGTCCCACCTTTTCCAAGATAGACATTAGACACAGGAGTTGAACTCAAGGCTTCTTTCCGAGTTAACTGGTTGTTACACGTTGCATGCCATGTCTTTCTTGGAAATATCTACAAACACTTGGAGCTTCGATTAGATCTTTCAGTTAACTGATGATAGCATTCCAGTTGACTTGATTTTCAATAAGGACGTGCATGTTGCACATGTCTATTTTCTTGAGTCTTGTTTCAATTAACTGATGGTATCTTTCCAGTTAATGGTGTAGTTTCATTCAATTAGGGTTTAGGAATAAGATCTTGCATGCATTGCAAGACTGTAGTTGACTCAAGGTGATTTTAGGGTTGCCTACACCTTGAAGTCTATAAATAAGAGCTTTTAACTCATTTGTAATTAGCTTTTCCTGGTGATAAAGAATTGCTGTGTCGTCGGCAACATGCCTATTCTCAAGATTGGTTCACCCTTGTAAATTAGAACTTTTGCTTGATAGCATACATGTTGCGCCTACCTTGCCTGTAGTATTGTTATTATTGTTTCTGTTCAAGGAGCTTTTACAGGAGATTAATATATGCTGCACCTACCTTGCTTGTAATATTGTCTTTGTTGGATCTGTTCTAGAGTATTTGTTTTGATAATGAATTGTTATGCCACTCGGGTTCCATGCAATTATTATGATGAATGCTTGCCTTAGTTAGATATAGTGGCTAGTTCGATCGTAAATTGTACGCGTGTCTCGCCTATGCAATTTGCTGTCCTAGTTGGCTATCTTTTGTGTTTTGTTATCAATAGGCCTATTCGAATTAAGCAAATAGTTGTGCCCACCTTGCCCTCATGTTGAGAATTCATACTTAAAGCCTATCGTATGATGTGTGTCATAATAAGCTTATTCAGTCGAGCAGATAGTTGTGCCCACCTTGCCTTCATGTTGCAAAATTGTACCCAGCTTATTGTATAAAAACCATTCCCGCTCCATTTCCTCACGCTCTGTTTTCATGAGTAAACTGGATAGATTTTAAAGAAGTTAGCTTAGTTGTAGTTAGATGATCTGCGAAACCAAAAAATACTTAGCTGCAACGTTCTAGGCTTTCTTAACCTTGTGCCTCTACCAGTTGAGAACAAAAAGATAGGACATTAGTTTAGTTTTCTATTTCATGCATTCCAGCACAACGAGGGAGCTTCCCCTCCTAATTTGAAGAGCACTCATTACGCAGTGTGCATAGCTGTACGTACAAACTCACACTCCAGAGGTGTTAGTTCTTACGCCAACAATGAGGAACCCTCTGTGTGCAAGTCATCTTGAATCCATCTACCACCATCACACTTAATCCCTCAAAATCGTCTGTAGGTATACCCCTCTTAGTCACCAAGGCTGAGTCTATGAAATTGTGGGTTGCCCCACTATCAATCAGCACAGTAACACGCTGCCCCTGCAATACTCCCTTGATTTTGAAGGAGTTGAATCTAGGAGTACCTAAGATAGTAGCTATAGCGCCACTCTTAGTCTCCACCTGTGGTTGCTCATTCGTTGAGGTGCTATCATCGTTGTCTTGCACCTGTTCTACTCCTCCATCCTCCTCACTATTCGAAAGAACCTCAAGGTAACGTATCTTCCCCTTACCCATGCATTTGTATCCAAGCTCCCATGGCTCCTTACAGCCGAGACAAAGCTTCTTTCTCCTTGACTCCCTCCAAGCCTCGTCATCTAACTTGTCCTTCCTAGGCCACTCCTTTTGGAGAATGAAAGGTTTGGATGGAAACTTACTCAAGCACGGAATGCTCCATGTCACGTTCCCATATGATAGCATCCTAAAGTGACTCTGGTTTGAAAGCCTTAATCAGCCATGTAGTGGCTCAAATAGACCCTCAATGAAGAGCATGATCAATCTATACTCTAATATATCAGATACCATAACTGAAAGCCTCTGGAACTCAGAGATATATGTATCCACCACACCACTCTACTTGAGTTGTGCCAACTCCCTGAAGTGCAATTTTAGGTACTTCTGATCAAACCTATCCATCAGCTTTTGAGTAGAGACCAAACAGAATGTGATACTAGCATGACCCATCACTCATGGGCCTCACCCTCTAGATGTAATGTGGCATACTTGATAGCCTTTGACTCCAACATAGGGTTGAGTTGGAAATAGGTGTCCAACTTCTAAACCCAAGATCTAGTTGTGCATCCACTAGAGACATTGAATGAAGGGATAGATAATTTGCCCACCTTACGCTGCAAATCTTGGTTCTCAGGGCCCCTATTGTGATCCCTTGGCTTGTTCCTATATTTTACGGCACAAAAGTCTTGTAAGGTCATGGCTGCATGAAACTCCTCACCACGAGACTGATACTCCCTCAAGTAATTTGTGAATCCCTCACCCTGTGCTTGTTGTCCCTAGTTACAAGTTGGTTTTCCTCACAAAAACTAAGGCATCAGAGGCCTAGGAGTCACCCTACTCGCTATCCTAGTGTGACTATGAGCGGGTATGTGTGTATTACTCCCTTCACCATTGTTCCCCTCATTTCCTTTGCCCCATTATGACCATTAGTACATCCAGTAACATTGTTACTACCATCGTTATGATCAGCCATCAATTGAGTAAGGCTCGGCTAAACTACCTGTTGTTGACCCCTAGCAAGGTCATTAAGGATCTACCATGTGCTACCTTCAGGCGGTTCACGCCTATCACCCATATTTTCTTCTTTTGATGATGATTTTGAATCAAATATATTCAATTCCCTTTCTCTTTCCCTTCTCCTGTAGGTTACATAGGCCTGATCTTCCGGATTCATAAATATTCATGTAATTTGAAACCAACTCAGCACCAAAACACACAGGTTGGCAGGAAAACTAGCTTTGATACAACTGTAAAATACCCAACTGATTTTTGCACGAATTTAAACGATTGTGCAAATTTGATGCATAGGTTTATGTTGGTGTTTCAATTCGCACCTTTGGAATACGAATTAGAAACGGACAGCTATGCATAGATAAATTGCTCTTCAAATTAGGAGGGGTAGCTCCCTCTTCGATGATGATGCTTAAAGAAAGTAAACTAAACTATTGCAAATCTTTTTGTTCTCAACTAAGAGCACAAGGTAATAAAACTCTTTGTCTCGTAGCTAAGGTTTTCCCTTTTTAGAACTTTCAACTACAACTAGGCCTACTCTAATGACGATTCTAACAACTCAAATAAACTTAAAGCTTGAGAGTTAGAAGTAAACAAGGAATGATTGTAACATAGATCACTTAAACAAACTCACTTCCAACACACACTTGAAGACTCATTGTAATTTTAGATGCAAGCTGAAATAAAGATTATATAAGCAAAACACATAAAACAAAACTCGAGACAGTAGATCAGAGCAAAGTAAGCATAAGATTTCCTTTCTCAAATTTCTAACAATGATTACACTTCTGGGACAACAAGTTTGTAGAAATAACAGGCTTACAGTTTAGCGATCAAACCAAAATACACTTGACATAGATTACACATAAACTGAACAATAACTTTCAGCAAAAGGCAGGTATGCAAGCTTGCTCTTACACTAAGTGAACAAACATTGAATAACAACTTGGAGGAACAAGTAGGCTAAACAATTTGTTATCACAATAATGGTTCATAAAATAATGGGCAAGGCTGCCCTTATTTATACACAAACAAGGAGTAGGGAACCCTAAAATCTCCTTGCTTTTACAACTAGACTTGCCAACTTGCAAGCTTTATTTCTAAAACTAAAACAAGACAACTAACTAACAACCTGCTAAAACAAAAAGCAAGGAAAGCTCCAACTATTACAATTTGATTTTTCCTATTTCTCAAAGAATAGATAAGCATGAATGAGAATAGCAAGTTTAACTTGGAAAAGGCATCAAGTTAACTGCTTCTTTTTGAGTTCTATTCTTGGAAAACATCACTGCCCCTAAAGATGACTCACTCTCCACCCAAAAGTTGATTTGTTCCTAATTTTAATTGGAGAATACTACATGTTGAAAATCTTGAATTTTGATTGTGAACACGCCTATGTCTGAAAAAAAATTGTGCAAACTTCCTAAAACAAGTTGCTGATTTTTCTCCAAAAAGCAGATTCCCCAAAAAAAGTTGAGGTTTGGGTTTTGTAGACAATCACGTTCTGAAGAGACCCAGTTCGTCAAATTTTGAAAAAGTTGAAGGTTTCCCGAAAAAGCAATGTTTTGGAAAAATAAAATTTCCCAATCTTCAAGAGTAAAGAGCAAGTGGACCCAAATCAATGAAAATTGAAAAAGCTTACCACTTGTTTTTGAAATACGATGCCCTAGAAGTTTGGACCATGAAAAAGCGTGCCTCTATGCTTCCCAATCCCGAATCCACGAAGAACACTGAAAAAGCGCTCCATTTGAGCCTCCAAATCTTTCTAAAAAGAAAAAAATATTTTTCTTCCTCTAGATGCTATCCTGCAAAATATGAAGAATAAATGCCAAAAGCCTTCTTAAATGGAGTTCGAGGACGAAAAAGCGATTTCTTCTCCAAGCTTTAAAACTTTGAAGTCAATCCAAAAACAAAAACTTTGAATGTAGACACTTTATCGAACGACGAATGATAGAAACTGAAAAAATGGCTAAGGCATGAACACTTGAGTGTGTTGACTGGACAAGGGCGCCTAGGCTCCCAAGTGTTAGCCATTTTTACAATATTTTTAAATTTTGCTTGTTTTTGCTCTCGGAGAGACCTGCCTCTGACTTCTTCGGGATGGGAATCTGACACTGCCAACTGATAAAATTTGTTTGACCATGGCAAGTTCATATTTGACCACTGCTAAAGTGATCCCCAACTTCATACCAACATCTGACATCGTTTGACCATGATTGTACATGCTTGAAATTGTTGTCGGAGGTTGAAACAGAAGAAAGCACATTAATGCTTGAAAAATTTCTAAGGCATGAATCTCTAGGCACCCCTAGCTAGCTAGGGCGCTTTTCATCACCAGAGTCAGAAAATTTTCAAGATTTTCAACTTTTCCTTGATAAAATGCATCTGTTTGATCTTCGATTCCAAATGTCTAATGAATCCTGTGAGTTGACTGATGAACTCCTTGAAGAGCGTGATCATATTTGAGAAGAATTCCTTGGAGGCTTTAAACCCTAAAAACAGCTTTTGAGTGCTCAAAACCTTGGGCGCCCCTGGCTAGTTGGGGTGCCTATGTTGGCCAGAGTTAACCGTTTTTTTGAAATTTTGAAATTTTGCTTTATCTGTTTTGCGTTGAGCTAAGTACCCCTATTTGATTTCGGTGGTCGGTGAACAACAGGGCCTGGAAGTCAGTCATTCTGGAAAACCTGATGATATCTGAGTTGAATGGTACCATTTGCCAGCCTTTATTACTACATCTGACGATCTATTGAAAACCGGAATGAGGCCCGATGAAGAAGTTTTCAACGTTTTCAGAAAAATGTGGAAAAAATTCTAAGGCATGGAAAGTTGGGCGCCCCTCTTGGCCAAGGGTGCCTGGATTCTCAAGACTTAACCAAAAATTTGATATTTTCAACTTTCTTTCAACCTTCTTCGTTTCCTGTGCTTCGAACATCATTCAACCTACAATTACCGACGACTAATGAATCTTTTGGTTTGGCTGAGATATTCATTTGAAAGCATGAAGAATTCTAGAAAAGATGATCAATTTTGCAAACCCTAACAACTTCTTTTGGTTGCTTGAAATTCTAGGCACCCTTGGATGACTGGGGCGCCTTTCTTCTCCAGAGTTAGTTTTTATTTTGAGTTTTTCAACTTTTCACTCTGCTCTTTGCTCTCTACGTTTACCAGTTGCTCATGCATCAAATGTCGAGAACTGAAAATATCCTAAGGAAAAGAATCCCAAGCGCCCCCCTTGAATTAAGGCGCTTGGACTCTCCAGACTTAGTGTCATTTTCACAATTTTCAATATTTTCAAATTCCCATCCTTCGTTCTTCATTTCTCAAGCATTTTTCACTGTTGATCGATCTATGCAACATTTGAGACCTTGAATCTGACACCTGACAATTGATTAGGAAGTATTTTCAACCAATCAAAATCAGTTTAAGCCTCGGAAATAGAAATTCTATTTTTAGAAACTTTCTATTTTTAGAAAAATTTGCTAATATCCGTTTGAGAAGAAACCCAAAAAACTCTAACAAAAGTCTATTTTTAGAAACTTTCTAAAAATATTAAATTTCCTAGAAAGTAGGACCGATAAACTGAGATCTGGGTTTTGAAGACAATTTGGTTTTGAAGAGACCCAATTTGTCAGATTTTGAAAAATCCGAGTTTTTCACCAACATGCATGACATGCAAATTTCTATTTTTTGTTATTTTTTTTTACAATTTCTACAAGACTTTGACCATTTTTACAAAATATTGTAATGAAGCAAAAAAATTAATTTTGGGTACAACATTTGGCTCTGTCTAGGGACCATGTCAGATACCTATGGCATAGGATAACCAAGAATCTCTGGACTTTTAAGCATAGACCAGTGTCTTAACAGTTGGGTATTAGAATCAAGACCATTTCCTAATCACCTATCACAAGACTTCCCTATCACCTAGCACAGGACTTCTTAAAATCACCTATGAATTGGAACTCCCCTAAAATCACCTAAAACAAGACTACCTAATCACCTAGAACACGACAAAACTTCACGGAAAGGGGAAAAACATCACGACACAACGAACACATTACGGAAAGGGGAAACACATCACGAAAACAAAAAGGAAAATTATTGAAAGAAAATTACTCCATCCCCAAAGGAATGAAGTGCTTCAAATATTGCCTGCTATATGGCAGCAGGAAGAGCCTTCAATGTCGTTTCTATCTGAAAGGCTTCACTTCTCTTCTGATGGGTATTGCGGGATACAAACCCTTTGGGATGAAGATTCTCAGATCTCCATACATCCAGGCAAAGGCACCCTGACAAAAGTCAAAATATGGCACAAAGAGGGAAGCAGATACCACTGAGGCATCAGTTTTGTTGTCGTCTATCCTCGGGATATCTTTGATGTCGAACGCTTCAAACCAGTTGATCGCATCCCAAACTCGATTTCTATAATGTCGTAGGTGATCCTTTCTGACCTAGAAATATCCTTTGATTGGCTCATCGATCAACTCTATATCCCCTTTAACACATAAGAGTTTGATTCCCATGTCTTCGGCATTTTTGAGGCCTAACAAAAGCACCTCTTTTTCAACTTCAGTGAACTCCAATTGCAAGCAATATGCAAATAGGTACAACTGTCCTTTAGGGGAGATGCTTATTTCCTCTACTCATGAACTTGCAATTGAACAATCCCCATCGAACTGCATTGTCCATAACTTTATATCCTCTATCAGTCTCTTTTCAGGACAAGCAATGTTCTGGTCTTCAGTTTCTATCTCTGACAGCGTCACATAATTACCAGGACCCGTTTCTTGATATAGAATTTGGGCTAGGGGATCTAGGGATTTCACCACTATGAATCGGGATTTGGGCTCGGGTTCTATCTTGATTTTTCCCTCCTTTATAGGAATTATCATAGACGACCAATCTAATTGTATCTCACCGCCAAGATCTTTGCAGAAGCTCCAGCTCAACATCCTATAACTAGCTAGAATGTCAGCCACTAGGATAGTCATCATTATCTTTTTCTCCAGACAAGCTGACAACCTTACTTGAGCATCCTTCAATTGTCCAACCAATGGCACCGACTTAGACTCAAGCGAGTAACACTTGTCCTGTGTCTTAGTGCACAAAAGTCCTAATGCATTCATCACTTGTAGAGGCATGACGTTGTCTGAGGCTCTTGAATCTATGATGCAATTGCTCAATTTGAATCCTCCTATATAAGGTTTAGGTGTTTCTTCCATTGGAATAGATGACTCAAGCAACGTAGGCTGAATTGAAGCTTCTTTCTTTACATATTGTATTATTTTGTCCAGCTACTCAGGGTGATCACGAAGATACTCCAACTGTGAACTCTTAAACTTGGTCTTCATCATGGAGTTTACAATGTCAAAATTTGCTAAAGATGGGTCTTGAGAAAACTTGACATTCTCATGTGATTTTTCAAAAGTCAAAGTTGCAACCAACTTTCTACCTCTCTTCTTCTTCCTTCTGCACTTTCAAGTGTTGAGCATGTGGAAACATAGGCATCACATGTCTTATGTGGTTTACTACAAGAGAGTAGTGGCGGAGGTCTTCTTCTTCAATAACGGGTTCAAAGTATCTCATAGCAGAGTCACCATCGAAGTTGTTCGTCTATGGTAAGACAACATTCGAACTTGGTGTAGGTACAAAACTTGAACTGAGTGCAACATCAGCATATCCCATGATCTGGTTCATTCTTAAATTCTCAGGACATGTAGTACCGATATGTGTGTGGGTCTCATGGAAGGAACAAAATACTGTATTTTGTGCAGCTTCAACTGTTTGTCTAGGTGGATGTGTTGGTAACTGCGACCTGTAATTATTGAAAGGCTGAGAATTATTTCTCTTAGGCTGGTATGGCTACTGAGGTTGATAATGTTCTTGAGGTTGATATTGTGGTGGTGGTAGTGCAAGCATCTCATTGGCTACCTTCTATAGCAATGGATCTGCAAAACTTTGAACTAGAAGCCTAATAGAATCCTTCTTCATCTTGTCGGGGGTAATCATGTTATCCTCCAACTCGATGGTGTGTTCTTGCGCATCCATCAATTTTGTTTTTTTTTTCCATCTTGAAGAAGAAGGCTATCTCTGATGGAAGAGCATTTATGAAGCAGCTCATCAGAATCTCCAATGATGGATTAAGTGTAGAGGAAGTCGTGTAACAAGACGATTAAATCTTGCTACAAACTCCCTCATGGGCTCGTTGTGCTCCATCTTTGAATTTGCAAGTCAGGCAAACAACAGATGACTGTCTTCAGTGGGCTTGAATCTCACCAAAAATTTCTCGCTCATAGTTTCCCAACTTGTAATAGTTCTTGGCTCTGGGTGATTGAACTAGTCAGCAACATTTCCCACAAGAGTCTCTACAAAGAGACGCACTACAACACAAGCCATTGTGAACACAGAGATATGTTCCTGTTGAGTTCCATCGCCGTGAAAGCGGGGAAAGTGCTTCCTTGATCCCTTAGGTAACTCATGATTTTATCGCAAAGCCAAAGGTCCAAAGTTGTTACCCCAAGGTAATGGGGGTGGATGTCTCCGATTAACATTATTGTTGTTATCACCCATTGCTTCTAGTCAGATCATAGGTTCTTCCTGACAAGAGCAACAGGATGCCAAATGGTCATTCCCGTGTCATAAAGCGTAAGCTTTCTTGAAGTTTTATGACTCCTGCCCCACAGTGGACGCCAGAAAACTGTTGGCCTTTCAATTCGCACCTCTAGAATATGAATTAGAAATGGACAGCTATGAAAAGATAAATTGCTCTTCAAATTAGGAGGGGAATCTCCCTCTTCGCTAATGATGCTTAAAGAAAGTAAACTAAACTATTGTCAATCTTTTTGTTCTCAACTAAGAGCACAAGGTTATGAAACTCTTTGCGTCATAGCTGAGGTTTTCCTTTTTCGACCTTTCAACTACAACTAGGCCTACTCTAATGACACTTCTAACAACTCAAGTAAACTCGGAGCTTGAGAGTTAGAAGTAAACAAGGAATGATTGTACCATAGATCGCTTAAATAAACTCACTTCCAACGCACACCTGAAGACTAAGCTTACTTTTAGATGCAAGCTGAAATAAAGATTATATAAGCAAAACACATAAAACAAAACCTAAGAAAGTAGATCAGAGCAAAGTAAGCATAAGATTTCCTTTCTCAAATTTCTAACGATTACACTTCTGGGGCAGCAGGTTTGTAGCAATAATAGGCTTACAGGTTAGCGATCAAACCAAAATACACTTGACACAAATTACACAAACTGAACAATAACTTTCAGCTAAAGGCAGGGATGCAAGTTTGCTCTTACACTAAGTGAACAAACACTGAATAACAACTTGCAGGCAAAAGTAGGCTCAGCAATTTGTTATCACAATAACAATTCAGAAAATAATGGGCAAGGTTGCCCCTATTTATACACAAACAAGGAGTAGGGATTCCTAAAATCTCCTTGCTTTTACAACTAGACTTACCAACTTGCAAGCTTTATTTCTAAAACTAAAACAAGACAACTAACTAACAACCTGCTAAAACAAAAAGCAAGGAAAGTTTCAACAATTACAATTTGATTTTGTTAGTGTTTGTAGCTTAGGGACATATTTTCTCCTAAATTAAAATAAAATAAAATGAAATGTTTTTCAAGGCAAGTCGGCCTTGATGGGCAATTAATATTTTATATCTTGAATTTATCTCCCAAGGGGACCGACCTAGTGGAAAGGTCACCTATCCTTGTATATAATGAAGGTGATTTCATCTCATTTGAAGACACATTCATTCACACTTCAATTCACATTTCTACAAAGCAAAAGTTCGCCCTTCAGCAGCAAATTACCATCTCTTAGCAGCAGATCAGATTTCAAGAAGAAATATATTCATTTGTCTTTGCAATCAAGGAGAGATGCTACTATTTATTTTATGAGATTGGGCCCTATATGAGGCTTGAGTTGTAAGCAGATTTCTGCTCTTATTCATCTGATATATACATCTATGAGAGATTATTTCTTGCTGGGTTTTTCTCCCTCGAGTAGGAGGGTTTTCCCAAGGTATCTTGTTGTGTTCATTGTCTTATATGTTGAGTTTTTCTACTTATTGCATTTCTGATCTAAACTCTAACATGGTATCAGAGCGGGTATCTTGTTGTGTTCATTGTCTTATATGTTGAGTTTTTCTACTTATTGCATTTCTGATCTAAACTCTAACATGGTATCAGAGCGGGTCTAAGAAAAGATCTGATCAAAATTGTTTAAGCAAGTTGTAGGGTAACAGGAACAAAGAATGCATCTTCAAATTTCACTAAGTCTCATGCCCACTTTGAAGGAAAATATGAGAAGTCTTCCTTTGAAGTTTTCTAGGGTTAGTTTTCCTTGTTGCAACTACCTACACAATAAAAAGAGATGAAACTGAAGACAGTCAGCAAACTAAGGATAGCCATGACAAAGACAAGTTAATACTACAAGTGAGTATCAACAGGAACAGTGCTAGGTGTGGTAAAGGGGCAAATGTCACAGGGAACAGTGAAAGTGATGTGCAGCACTGTGGAAAAGAGGACAGTCAAATTGTTATGGCAACCTTAAGAGACAGCCCTATGAACAAGGGAAGACCTACGATGAATACTGTACAATCTTCCAACTGTGAAGTGACAGTTTAAATGTATGACAGTATGACAGCCATGAGATTAAAAGGCAGAGGACAGTGTATAGAAGATAGCATGATCTTGGCATCAAATTAATAACAGTTTGGTGAAGTTGCATGATACTCAACACAGTGCTCATGGGCAGAAATGTAAGATAGTGCCATGAGGAAACTGGGCATGTCAAGCTTTCAACAGTCATGAAAGGCCATGATCAATCAAGAAACATTGGGCATGTGAAGAATGGACAGTTACTAAGAAATGATAATGCCTATGAAGCTATGATAGCTCAGTGAAGAAGTTTTTCACAGTCATGTGGTTGTTAGTAAAGGAGAAAAGAACATTTCAAAAGATGTAACAACATTATCAAAGAGCCCAAAACCCTGCAGCCTTGAAGTTTGCCATTAAATGATAAGAGTTTTTAACAAGGATGAAACACAAAAGGAAGCAGATAGATGCTGATGCAAGTTACAGATGAAAATCTGGAAAGAAGAGCTAAAACAAGTTGAAGAGCAGGCTGTATTATTATCAAAAGAGTTAGAATCAATGAACCAGTACCATTGCAGCAGATTTGAATCTTTAAGTGCAATGATCAGGAAAGAACAATTGGTGGATAGTGAGGAAGATTAGACAATAAAGAGATAAGTATTTTATACCTTTTAATAATGTTCATGAATTTTATGTAGTTAATAATAACTCATGCATTAACATTGGGAATAGTGAACCATGTATGCTTCTAGCATTAGTCTGTATATTTTTTTCTTCGGGGTAGTTTGATTCTATAAACTATTATTAATCTCTCTAAGATGCTTCCAAGACGGATCGAGGAGCAAAAGTTGATGAGAGATTGCATAAGGAATTCAAGGGAGGAAAAGTGTGATGCATCCTGTGAGGAAGTCATGTCGGCTAAAGAAATGAACAAACGTGGAGACATCGCTTGTAGCCTTGGAATTGAGTTGGTGGCACATAACTCTCATGATTCTTCACCGAAGATATCTCTCGAGGGAACAAGCTACTTCGAAGAGGAGGAAATGACATTCAGAGGGAGTCTGACAAACCAACAAAGGCAATCTTGGACGAGGAGTTTAGAAGGTTGATGTGAGTACTTGGAGCTTCAGAGGGAGTCACATCATCATGAAGAATTGTGTAATGTATATTTCTTTGAGACGGAGAATTATGAGGTGAAAGCCCTTGTAGTGTATATTTCTCTGAGACAGAGAAATATGAGGTGAAAGCCCTTGTAGTGTATATTTCTCTGAGATGGAGAAATATGAGGTGCGAGCCCTTGTTCATCTCTGAGACTGAGATGAGATGTCATGTTGAGAGACTCCATGATGACATCACGTTGAGAGACTTCGTGATGAACTATTTTTCACACATGGGAGTAGCCATGGTGGACGTCATGTTGAGAGTCTCCATGATGACATCACGTTGAGAGACTCCGTGATGAACTACTTTCCACAAATGGGTGTAGCCATTGTGGACGTCATGTTGAGAGACTCTATGACGAGGATATCTGGAAAATACCTCCCTAGCTAAGAGGGAGTGTTAGTGTTTGTAGCTTAGGAAGATATTTTCTCCTAAGTTAAAATAAAATAAAATGAAATGTTTTTCAAGGTAGGTTGGCCTTGATGGGCAATTAATATTTTATATCTTGTATTTATCTCCTAAGGGGGCCGAGCTAGTGGAAAGGTCACCTATCCTTGTATATAATGAAGGTGATTTCATCTCATTTGAACACACATTCATTCACACTTCAATTCACATTTCTACAAAGCAGAAGTTCGCCCTTCAGCAGCAGATCGGATTTCAAGAAGAAATATATTCATTTGTCTTTGCATCAAGTAGAGATGCTACTATTTATTGTATGATATTTGGCCTTGTATGAGGCCTGAGTTGTAAGCAAAATTCTGCTCTTATTCATCTGATATATATATATGAGAGATTATTTCTTGTTGGGTTTTTCTCCCTCGAGTAGGAGGGTTTTCCCAGGGTATCTTGTTGTGTTCATTGTCTTATGTGTTGATTTTTTTTGCTTATTGCATTTTTTATCTAAACTCTAATAGATTTTTCCTATTTCTCAAAGAATAGATAAGCATGAATGAGAATAGCAAGTTTAACTTGGAAAAGGCATCAAGTTAACTGCTGCTTTTTGAGTTCTATTCTTGGAAAACATCGCTACCCCAAAAGATGACTCACTCTCTGCCCAAAAGCTTATTTGTTCCTGATTTCAATTAGAGAATACTGCATGTTGAAAATCTTGAATTTTGACTGTGAACATGCCTATGTTCGAAAAAGTTTTACGCAAACTTCCTAAAACAAGTTGTTGATTTTTCTCCAAAAAGCAGATTCCCCCAAAAAAGCTAAGGTCTAATTTTTGTAGAAAATCACATTCTGAAGAGACCCAATTCATCAAATTTTGAAAAAGTTGAAGGTTTCCCGAAAAATTTTGGAAAAATAAAATTTCCCAATCTTCAAGAGGAGTAAAAAGCAAGTGGGCCCAGATTGATGAAAACTGAAAAAGCTGACCACCTCTTTTTGAAATGCAATGCCCTAGAAGTTTGGACCATGATAAATCATACCTCTGTGCTTCCCAATCCCAAATCCACGAAGAACACTGAAAAAGCACTCCATTTGCCTCTAGATCTTTCTAAGAAGAAAAAGATATTTTTCTTCCTCTAGATGCTAACCTACAAAATATGAAGAATAAATGCCAAAATCCTTCTTGAATGGAGTTTGAGGACGAAAATGTGCTTTCTTCTCCAAGCTTTAAAATTTTGAAGTCAATCCGAAAACAAAAACGTTGAATGTAGACACTTTTTCAAACAACAAATGACAAAAACTAAAAAATGGCTAAGGCATGAACACATGGGAGTGCTGACTGGACAAGGGCGCCTAGGCTCCTTTGTGTTAGCCATTTTTTCAAGATTTTTAAATTTTGCTTGTTTTTGCTCCCAGAGAGACCTGCCGCCGACTTCGTCGGGTTGGGAATCTGACACTGCCAACTAATAAAATATGTTTAACCATGGCAAGTTCATACTTGACCACTGTTAACGTGATCCGCAGCTTCATACCAACATCCGACATCGTTTGACCATGATTGTACGTGCTTGAAACTGCTGCCAAAGGTTGAAACGGAAGAAAGCACGTTGGAGCTTGTAAAATTTCTAAGGCATGAATCTATAGGCACCCCTAGCTAGCTGGGGCGCTTTTCATCGCCAGAGTTAGAAAATTTTCAAGATTTTCAACTTTTCCTTGATAGAATGCATCCATTTGATCTTTGATTACGAACATTTGATGAATCCTGTGAACTGAATGACAGACTCGTTGAAGAGCGTGATCAAATCTGAGAAGAATGTCTTGGAGGCTACAAACCCTAAAAACAGCTTTTGAGAGCTCAAAATCTTGGACACCCCTGGCTAGTTGGGGTGCCTATGTTGGCCAGAGTTAACCATTTTTTTGAAATTTTGAAATTTTGCTTTCTCGTTTCGCGTAGAGCTAACTACCCTTGTTTGATCTTCGTTTTTGGGTAGTCGATGAACAACAAGGCTTGGAAATCAGTCATTCTGGAAAAATTGATGATATTTGAGTTGAATGGTACCATCTGCCAACCTTTATTACTGCATCTAACGATCTGTTGAAAGCCGGAACGAGGCCAATGAAGAATTTTTCAACGTTTTCTGAAAAATGTGGAAAAAAAATCAAGGCATGAAAAGTTGGGCGCCCCTCTTGGCCAAGGGCACCTAGATTCTCCAGACTTAGCCCAAAATTTGATATTTTCAACTTTCTTTTAACCTTCATCATTTCCCATGCTTCGAACATCTTCCATCAACCTACAATTGTCGGCGACTGATGAATCTTTTGGTCTAGCTGAGATATTCATTGGAAAGCCTGAAGAATTTTGAAAAAGATGATCAATTTTGCAAACCCTAACAACTACTTTTGGTTGCTTGAAATGCTAGGCACCCCTGGCTGACTGGGGCACCTTTCTTCTCCAGAGTTAGTTTTTATTTTGAGTTTTTCAACTCTTCACTTTGCTCTTTGTTCTCCGCGTTCGCCAACTGCTTGTGCATCGAACGTCGAGAACTAAAGAATATTTTAAGGCAAAGAATCCCAGGCGCCCCCCTTGAATTAAGGTGTCTGGACTCTCCAAACTTAGTGTTATTTTCACAATTTTCAAGATTTTCAAATTCCCCTCCTTCATTCTTCGTTTCTCGAGCATCTTTCGTTGTCGATCAATCTGTGCAACGATTGAGACCTTGAATCTAACACCTAACAATTGACCGTCCTCCATTGATGGCCTTCGAGCTCCTGTTTCAGCTTCTGAAAAAGCAAAATAGACCCACTAGAGAAAAACTGATCTTTTGGTGATTTTTCTTGGACCAGCCTGATTGGGAAGTATTTTCAACCAATCAAAATCAGCTTAAGCCCCGGAAATAGAAATTCTATTTTTAGAAAAAATTTCCAATATCTATTTGAGAAGAAACCCAAAAAATCTAACAAAAGTCTATTTTTAGAAACTTTCTAAAAATAGAAATTTTCCTAGAAACTACGACCGAAAAATTGAGATTTGGGTTTTGCAAACAATTTCGTTTTGAAGAGACCCGAATCGTCAAATTTTGAAAAATCTAAGTTTTTCAGCAACATGCATAACATGCAAAAAATAATTTTTAATTTTTTCGACAATTTCTACAAGACTTTCACCATTTTTACAAAATGCCTTAATGAAGAAAAATATTTAATTTTGGGTACAACAGTTTATTTTGTCAAAATTATACTAAACTTGCAAAGGAAACATAACATCATTTAAAAGTAATGCATGACCAGGTTATCATCACATATTACATTGTTTCCTTTGAGATAAATGAAGACATTACATTCACAGAAGACTGGATAAATACTTCAAAATTAAGAATACACTTTCTAAGTGTTAAAAGAGACAATGTTCACACATATAATGTTTTGTTATACACAGCAGCAATTCTGAGTTTATTTCAGATTGATAGATGCACAGTAAAACAATGTAATATTAGTAAAATATCTTTCTATTTGTGTTGTTAATGGTCATCTAGTTAGTTTCTAGCCTTGTCTTTTGTTAACGATTGTTTCTTTTAGAAACATTGTCTTTGTAATTCTATTTATTGAAGCTTTCGCTTCCCGTGTAAATAATAACATCGATTATTTGAACATGGTATCTGAGCTTGTCTCCCTCATAGGAGGACTCAAGATTTTGGGAGGTCTTCTAAAATCGCAACTCTCTATTCTGTTAAAATTCGTGAGTTTCTTTTCATGAATTGTTGTAGAGGTCTGAAATCGCAATTTTGGTTGTTGAAGACTTTGTGGGTGATTCGTTTCAAAAAATCACGTCATTATTTTGCCTCTGAAAATTGCAAACTTACTTTGAGCATCGGTTTAGACTCTTCGTGTGCTTTCTCGGCATTTTTTCATCATTGGTTTTGGGCGTCTTCATTAAAAATGACCTGCATACATTTTTTTACAAAAACGCAAGGGTTTCTACAAAAAAAAATTGAAGTACACGGCGACATTTTGGCACGCGATCTATATGCTTTGGCGCACGAATTTTGGGCGCAATTTGTTATCACTTTTGGGCGCATTTTCCTCCAGGTTTCAGCACGCGACAAGGTTTTCTGACGGATTTGTTATGTGTTTATCTGAGCGTGTTTGTTTTTTTTTCTGGGCATTTGTCTGAGTAACTCGGTTCTTCTCAGTCACGCCCTCTTGAAAATCGATTTTCTAAGAATCAAAATCCACGTGATCTCTATTCTGAAAAATCGTGGTGGATTTTGTGCATCCCTTCTCTGGTCTATTCCGGTGTGCGACCTTTGCATTTTGTGTGTGTTGTCTCTCAAGAGTTGGACGAAGATTTTCGTACAGAGGCAACTTGTTGGGTTTTTGTAAATCGATGTTTTGGGGTTGTTTTCATAATTTTTCCTTAAACAAAATAGGTTTTAATAATTTAGTCGTCAAAAATTATTTGGTGGGTTTATAATTTTTTCCTTTAAAAAAATTTTGTTGGGTTTTACCGTTTTTCCTCAAAAAAAATGAAGCTTTGTACTCTAATCCATGTCTCGGATTTCGTGTCTGGTTTTGATCGATTTTTATCCTCAAAATCATGTTTGGATTTTTTACCATTTTTTCTGAAAAACAATGATTTGTAATCTTCAGATTTTTGGGTTTGGCGATTCTCTCCTCCAAAATCGTACTTTGCTACAGTTAGTTTTAAGTCACACCTAGAGTTGTTGTGCGAACATCTGCACCAGTGTTCTTTTTGTAGTCTATTTTCAAGCATCTTGCTCATCTGTAGAAGTTTGGAGGGTTTGTCGATTTTTCCTCAAAATTGTGGCAGCTATTCTCGGTGTGTAAAGGTTACAAGGAGGGACAATTTTTTTATCCAACATCAGGTTGGACGATTGGTGTTGATTTTTGGGTATATCCAGAAGTTCTACAGTTTCAGGGAGGGTTGGTGGCAAAGTTAATGGCAAGCTCTTGTCTTTTGTTGTAGAAGCATTTTGAGAAGAAGGGAGCAGCCTTCTCTGTTATTTCTCTGGGTAGTTAGAACGATGACCATTCAGGTAGGGTATTAGTATAATATCTTTCTATTTGTGTTGTTAATGGTCATCTAGTTAGTTTCTAACCTTGTCTTTTGTTAACGATTGTTTCTTTTAGAAACATCGTCTTTGTAATTCTATTTATTGAAGCTTTCGCTTCTCGTGTAAATAATAACATAGATTATTTGAAGATGTAAAATACCCGTTATGGTCTCCAGTTGAGTTTTTGAGTCTTCACTGCACTCTGAAATGGTAGCAACAACTAAGAAAGTCATGTATTCCTTGTAGACAACTCGCCCAACTTAGGAAATGAATGGCAATTGGCGTTGAAGGATTAACTATGCACAGGAATGGGCAATGGGCCTAGCTCGATTGGCTAAAGCATCCTATTGCAGGCAAGAGGTCACGAGGTCTAGTCTCCCAATTGTCCTCATGGTACACAGGGTGTGTCGCGCCAACGCCACCAGTCATGTGAAAAAATTTTACCAGGCGCACTGCAATTTATAGGGGGACAGATACCCAATCGATTACTGCAGTCTAAAAAAAGAACTATGCACAGGAACTCCAAACTCAACGCTTATCATGGGAGCAACAATAAATCATTTTTGGTATTGCAGTTATGAGGTGTCCAAAAAAATAAGCTAAACTTCCCCAAAACTGAATAGCAACCCTAATCACCAAGCAATAGAAATGTATATCATTTCTACCAATTTTGTCTCCACGAGAGACTCACAGAATTGTCATATTCGCCCAGATAGAATACCTGAATGATCTCCTCCAAAAACTACCTAGGGTGGATTCGTTTCACCACCAAAACTAGATGCCCTAGGGTTTCTCTTCCCCGAAGACCAAGAACTCCAAAGAAGCTCTCCAAAAGTGAAAGTGAGAAATAAATCAAGCATAAAGCAAATGAGCTTTGAAAACCTCTTTTATATCCTCTTTATTTCTCGCTCAAAATATAATAAAGTGACTTTATTAAGTTACTTTTTAAATGTACTTTTCCGGCCAGGTATATTAAACAATTAAATAAATTAATTCTCTTTTCCCGACTTTGGCCTACGAGAATTAAATAGGCTAAAATATCCTCCTGGGTGATCATTGAGAAGAGGACATTACAGAGAGAGAAAGAAAGTTTTATCTGTTTTTCTTTAACAAACATGCTAGTTGGTGTTTTCTCACAATGAAATCTTGCCCTTAACTATAATAGAAATATTTTGTTTTCTCAAGTGTGAGCCCCTACAAACCCACAATTTAGTATTTATCTATCAAAAACATGAAATGGAACGACAGGTAATTAAAAAAGATAACACATTTTTAAATTTGATGCAAGTAGATCCTATATGGTAATGATTAATGAATTTGAAAATAAACATTTCAAGATGACAACAATAAGGCAAAGACAAACATCTAACCTTCTCGAACTTTGTAAAAGAAACCAAGTCTAGAGCATACTCAGGGACCAATCTTCTCAAATCTTCTAAAGTCAATGTCGCCATCAACATGCTTGCCACAGCCTTTTATTGAAATTGAATCCATGGAAAATTTCAAACATTAGTTGTTGTTCTTCACAGAAAAAGGGAAAACATTTCAATACTAAGTTTGCAAAATTCATTTTCATATTTGTGGTTACTAGGATGAAATTTTATTTTTGAATCATTTTGCCCAATAAATTAATTACTAATAATAAGCAATTCAATTATTTCTTGATATCAAAATGAAACTATTGAAATCTTATTGGAAACAAATGAAAAGAGCATGAATTGAAAAACAATCGATAAATTTAACTAAAAACAAATTAAAAAGATGTAAACAACTAGACACAAATTCAACACTTACATTCTTGTAATTGGGCTCTAACATGAATTGTGCTATTGAATCTTTCAAGTTCTAAGAATAAAAAATATAGACAATATTTTTATTGTATTTAGTTTCCAATATCTAGGTATTCATTAAATTATATTGCATTCACTTTAGGGAGTGAAAAATATACCTCTTATTCCCTTGTATGTGCAAATGGGAATATAAGAGGTATTGTGCATAACAATGAAAAGAATGAAAATTGTATTATCCCTTTCTAACAGAATCACATGATCTTCCTTTAAGGTCTATATTCATAATTTGACAAGTTGTCATTTGTATTTGTGACATTTCAAGTTGTCATTTGTATTTGTGCCATTTTTGTAGTGTTACTTTAGCTCCACGACACATTTCTAGTGTTTCCTAAATCTTGCAGACATGAAGACACATTTTATATGTTCCTAAAACATGGAAAATGCCTCCTCAATATCAAAGGGTCCTTGGGTCCTCAAACAAGGGAATTTTGGACATCCACCCATCAGTAATGATTCTAGTTATGTCATGCATGTTGAAGTTTTGTCCTCGCTTGCATTCTATGAAAAAAAAAAAAAATCTAGTTTTATGCTATAAGTTCAAATAATACTTGAATCAGATATGTTGATGAACTATAATTTACATTTATTTGAGATAAAATAAATCTTATTTATGGATTTAAATATTAATCATTTATTGCATGAAATCTGATTCATTTTAGCAATTAATAAAATTTAAAAATACAGATTTTCAAAAATTTATATAATTATAAATCATAACTGACAAGTAAGACTTTTCACTGTGTTTATTGATTTATTTAAATTGTTTTATTTATTTCATCATGAATCTCTCATTTATCATAAAAATGATATATTTCCATATAAAGCTAATACTTTTTATAGACATTGGACCTTGCTCTCCTACATTTCCTCTATTTGGGAAAATCTCTAGGTAATTCCCTAATTGCACTCAGAACTTTGTGAAACATAACAACTTTTATCTCAAAGTTTGAAGCTAAAAACTAGATGATAGGTCCTTTGAGAAGAGCTGGATTTATTTTTATCTTATAAGATATGATTGTAAGGCTCACAGAGATTTGTGATTTTATCTTTGTTGTACAGTTTTGTATCAGCTTTTATGTGATATAATATAATTTTTCGTGATCAATTTTGGATACCAACATATTTATACTTGAGATGTTTCTTATTGTTTTATAACTGAGACGGTTATTTCAGCTTCACCCTTTTCATTATTATCATGTGATGTTGGTTGATTTAATTCAGTGGTTTAATTATGTGTAGTGTAATCATGCATCTTTCAATTATTCGCATTATGCTTAAAAAATATTAGCATTGAGGTATGCATATAATCCAATTGCATGATGTATATTTAGTGCTTGATTTAAACTCACATTGGTTATTCATATGTGATGCTTCAGCTATTATTATGTGGATAGGCTTGATGTGTGAATTGAGTTTGCAGACGTAGGATAAAATGAACGATGGTTAATACCAAAGGATACACATAGATATGATTGGCTGTGTTAAACCTTCTTGCTATATCAAGAATAATAAGACATGGGACATTAAAACTAGTTACCCACCTATCTGAATCATTTGTGATTCAAGAAACCTATTGCACTAGACCCATAAAGTGTATCATTTCTTTGTGTGCTTTAAGATAATTCCTTCGATGCATTTTTTTTCTGAGTGTGGGAATTGTTGAGAAAATGTCTCAACCTTGCTTTGTTATTAATCTATTAAATGGCAATTTGTAATTATCTTTTTAGTTGGCATGAAAGTTGCTAAATGCAACTATGACAACTTGCAAAGTGTTTTAATCTTCAAGCTACAAATTACGAAAAAAAAATAATAATATTTGTAAAGCTATAAAAATTCGTCAAGGGTCTACTATTTGCATTTTTTTCTTTGAGGCAAAAAGAATTATTAAATGATCAAGTCAAAGTTTGGTCAACTAGATTGGGTAGAAAGGTGATCCATTGAAAGCAATTTTTCTTTAAACCCTAGTTTCAATGGGGTGTCCTAGTTTAGATGGGAAGTAGAGATACATTATAATGTGTAATAACCCTCCTCATGTGGATAATGGCTAACACAAATTCGCTGCCTTGACTAGGTTATTATGATTTACTCAAAGTGTTTGTTTATTTGGATTTGTCTTGATTCTCACATGATGTAGTGCCAAGATAATATATGTATGCAAGAGATCATTTAAAAATTGCAAAGATATGAAAGGCTTTCAGCCAATGCAAATTAGGATAGCACAGCAGCTAATGCAATATCAACATACTTTTCAGAATTATCAATGCTTCACAAATATACTAGGCATTCATTACAATCATAACTTTCATTACATAAATCATTGACTCATACCCATGGTCCTCAGCACCATATTTGCAGGTCTCTAATTCGTGTATCAGCAAACCTGAGAACGCCTTCCAGCACACTGGTGGACCCCTTGTCTTATTCACTTGACTCTAAATACTCATTTTCCCCACCACAACCTTGTTGTTGCTTGAAACCATGACCACAATGAACACAATGAAGGAGAATAACAGTCAAGAACTTAGGTGTTTCTGCCCTAGCTTCACACGCCTAGGCTTGAGAGTCTGTACGGCCCTGGCAGCAGCTGTTGTACAGCCCAGCAAGAGGTAGAATATGCTGGTTCCAACCTGCAATGAATGATACGATTTTGTCACTATTTTCCCTTCAATCTCTTCTCCAAAACTTCACAAATCTGCACAATGTTGACTCCTAGATGAAGCCAATCCACTACGCAATCTTCAGCTGATATCTCACAACCTCAGAATGTTGATCGACGAAGATACTGCGTTCTCCATTGTCAAGAAAATGCAGAAAACCAAGGTTTCTTCTTCTCACAAGCCAAACTCACAAGAGCCAAGTTAATAAATGCACAATGAATGGCTAATATCTCTTATCGATGCCCTATATAGTCTTCTCAAAAAGGCTCAATCCCCAAAAAGGCCCTTTTAATTCATTTATATATAATATTAAATGTGCACTTTAGCTTTATTAAATAACTCCTCAAAGTGGGCGCCCATTTAATTAATCATTAATGAACCTTTTTCATGTGTCATGGCCCCATTGACTTAAAGTGCAAACATAAACTTTATAATATGTATTTAATGATTAATTATTGTTAAAGCCACATTTAATAATAATTAAATGATATAACTTTGCACATTAATCCATATTTCGCCAAGCCAACTGAAATTGGGATCAACACTGAAATCACCACATGTCAAGGTGCCTTAATATATATAGAAACACTGGACTCCACTGGCTAGATGACTTATTATAAAAAATAAGTATGTGAAACTGAGTCTTGAATCACCAAACAGAGGCCAATCCTGAACCAAACTAAGCTCTTGAGAAGAAAACATGCAGATAATTGCCCAATGGGACCCTCTAACCATCTATATTAGCCTACTGAGGGTCAACTAATAGGTTAAACCATCAAGAAACTGGAACAAGCTAAAAAGGGGACATTATAGTCCGCCCTCCCTGAAATTGCTTGTCCCCAAGCAATCTCAACTACCAAAAGAAAACTCTCTGAAAGATCACTCCACCTAGGTCCCAAGGGAAGAACTGTGTAATGTCCCTGATATCACCAACCAACTCCTGCATCACCAGCATCAGAACAACTGAAAAACCACTATGAACCACGTCCACCTCAATATTAGGTGTCTCAAGAGTATGAACCACAAGGGGAAACGACTCAAAATGCTGACAAAGTTTGCTTCCCATGTTTGTGCAAGGTAAGATATCATACAAACTGTCCACCACATGCGCATCAGAACTGTGCATCTAAAACAAATCGTGTACAGGTGAATCAAAAATGAAACTGTAGGCAGTCCTCACCGTGTACACACTGTAAAACTCCCCAGTGAGCCCTACCTAGAATCCTGATGGACTAGAGGGATTCCAAACACTGCAATCATCGCTCAAAATTGTACTAGTGCTAGGAGTGTGATCAACATCCAACTTGAAGAGTGGATTATCGTAAACCATTCCAACATCATACTCAAACAATTGATTATTCACAAACTGCACAACTACTCCACGCTAATCAAAATCATCCATCTCCAAATCCCTAGAGCAATGAGTAGAATCAAACTCCTCCATTGTCTCACACTCTCTCTTTTCGCCCTTCTCTCTGCAGAGACAGACAGAACGCAAACTCCCATCTGCAATTCCCCTCAACACGTAACCCCTACCATTCACCTTAAACTTCATCTCCATTTTAGGTACGTTGAGGGTAAATTCTCCAATGTCTTGGAGCCATTTCATGCCCAACACTATGTTCATCTCACCCATGTTAGCCACATAGAAATCAGCCTGTAACTCATAGTCATTCAACAACAGAGTGCAATTACATATCCGCCTGGTGCAAATGAGGGTATATCCATCGGCAACTCTAACTCTAAATCCAATGAAGTCCTTTGTCTAGAGTCTATAACTGGCCACAAACCCCTCATCGATAAAATTATGTGTTGCTCTAGTGTCAAGCATAGCAATGCAACACTGCTCACTAACCGTTCCCCTGATTCTGAATGAAGTCCCTTTCTGTATATTAGCAAATAAGGCCAAGGGAGACAAATTTGCATCAAGTCCAAACTCTATAGAGGCTTTTCCAACCTCATCATCCTCTGGAGCAGCTTGCTGATCTGAATTTTCAGAATCGAAATCCTCATAATAAACCCACATCATACAGTTGGCCTTGCCCTTAGGCCTCAACGGACAGTCATGCTCTCTACTATAGGGTCCTTTGCACCAGTAACATAATTGCTTCTTCCTCAGTTCATCCTGTGACTCCTCATCCATTTTCGGTGCTGATTTCTTTTTCTTATCAACAGATTGTTGAGGTCTCTCATCGCTGGAAGAAGTAAACTCTTTAGGAGTAAACTACTTTTTTGGGGTAGCCAACTCCATATTTCATGCCTTCTTCATTGCCTCCTATAATGAAGGGGGGTCAAAAGCCTTGATACATCCTCTCATGGGCTCAACTAGTCCCTCTGTGTATAAAATAGCTAACCTCCTTTCTGACAAGCTGGGCATCATCACAGAGATCCTCTGAAACTCGCTAATGTAGGTCTCCAAACTACCCACCTGCATGAGTTGTGCAAGCTCTTTGAAATACAAATCGGGGTCCTTCCTGTCAAATCGCTCGATCAATCTGTTGGTAAATTGTGGTATGTGGTAATAAGATGATGTTGTAAGGTGATCATACCATGGTGCCACCAGTCATGAGCCAATGCGTCTAAGTGCAAGGTAGCGAACTTGATGGCCTCATCCTCCTGCATAGGTCTCAAAGATAAGATATTGTCTAACTTGTAGACCCATGACCTAGTTGTACACTTGTCGCTGCCATCAAAATGAGGTAAAGTAACCTTGTTGACTACCTGTTGAAAATCCCAAGTACCCTGTGGAGCCTATTGTGCTCACTGCTCTACTCTAACCCTACCACCACCTCGAGGATTTTTCAAGTCTAAGAACTGATTAAGGGGTAAAGCCTCCCTAATATCTGGAGCTAAAGACATGTACTCTGCATAGTGCCTGGTGATGTCTACTAGTGTGAGTCCATGATGCTCAAGTGCCTGAACTAGTGGAGTTTGTGGACATTGTGGCTCCTCCCTAGGAGCAAAAGTAGGTTGATTGGGTCTGAGGACTGACCCAGTAGAAGTAGTAGACTGTTGTCCAGCCATCTATGACTGTCCTAAACCCTGTGAACCACTCGTCTACCCCTGGTAAACTGGTTGTTACAGTGGAACAAACTGTCGCATAGTTCCCATCAACTGGGACATCATGTCCATCATGTTCTCATACTTTCTCTTGGCTTCCTTAGAATCGGGACTGAGAGAACGTGCCAGCCCTTTATCCCCGCCAACCATGGTGTCTAACACACTGTCACTGTCACTGTCACTAGAACCTATTTTGTGAATGCCCAATATCTCTGACACTGTCTCACCTTCAAGGATTGAAGGTGGCTGCCATTGTTTTGTTCCCCTATTGTATTGGATGAAATCTTCACTCATTAACTATAATTTCACAGGATGGTAGGATATTTGCTTTGATTCCACTGTAATAACCCTCCTCAGGTGGATAATGGCTAACACAAATTCGCTGCCTTGACTAGGTTATTATGATTTACTCAAAGTGTTTGTTTATTTGAATTTGTCTTGATTCTCACATGTAGTGCCAAGATTATATATGTATGCAAGAGAACATTTAAAAATTGCAAAGATATGAAAGACTTTCAGCCAATGCAAATTAGGATAGCACAGCAACTAATTCAATATCAACATACTTTTCAGAATTATCAATGCTTCACAAATATACTAGGCATTCATTACAATCTTAACTTTCATTACATAAATCATTGACTCATACCCATGGTCCTCAGCACCATATTTGCAGGTCTCTAATTCATGTATCAGCAAACCTGAGAATGCCTTCTAGCACACTGGTGGACCCCTTGTCTTATCTGCTTGACTCTAAATACTCATTTTCCCCACCACAACCTTGTTTCTACTTGAAACCATGACCACAACAAACACAATGAAGGAGAATAACAATCAAGAACTTAGGCGTTTCTTCCCTAGCTTCACACACCCGGGCTTGAGAGTTTGTTCGGCCCTTGCCACAGCTGTTGTACGGCCCAGCAAGAGGTGGAATATGCTGGTTCCAACCTGCAATGAATGATATTCGATTTTTTCACTATTTTCCCTTCAATCTCCTCTCCAAAACTTCACAAATCTGCACAATTGTGACTCGTGGATGAAGCCAATCCACTACGCAATCTTCAATTGATATCTCACAACCTCAGAATGTTGATCAACAAAGATACTTTATTCTACATTGTCAAGCAAATGCAAAAACCCTAGGTTCCTTCTCACACGCCAAACTCACAAGAGCCAAGTTAATAAATGCACAATGAATGGTGAATAACTCTTATTGATGCCTTATATAGTCTTCTCAAAAAGGCTTGATCCCCAAAAAGGCCCTTTAATTCATTTAAATATAATATTAAATGTGCACTTTAGCTTTATTAAATAACTCCTCAAAGTGGGCGCCCATTTAATTAATCATTAATGAACCTTTTTCATGTGTCATGGCCCCATTGACTTAAAGTGCAACCATAAACTTTATAATATGTATTTAATGATTAATTATTATTAAAGCCACCTTTAATAATAATTAAATAATATAACTTTGCACATTAATCCATATTTCACCAGGCCAACTGAAACTGGGATCAACACTGAAATCACCACATGTCCAAGTGCCTTACTATATATAGAAACACTAGACTCCACTGGCTAGATGACTTACTATAAATACTAAATAGTAAGTATGTGAAACTAAGTCCTAAATTACCAAATGGAGGCCAATCCTGAACCAAACTAAGCTCCGGAGAAGAAAACACTCAGATAACTGCCTAATAGGACCCTCTAACCATCTGCATTAGCCTACTAGGGTCAACTAATAGGCTAAACCATCAAGAAACTAGAACGAGCTAAAAAGGGGACATTACATAATGTTGGCACCAATATAAAAGAGATTGTGATCAAAGAATATTTTTATATATAATTAGAAGGTGAAGCTAAACATTGGTATGTGCCATCATGTAATGACATTTCTTCATTGGATGAACTAGAAGAAGCTTTCTTAGATAGATGGGCACCAAAAGAAATAATAGGATAAGATGAAGAAAAAAGAGGAAAAGAGGATGATGAAGTGAAGAAGGATACAAGTACATGCACTATAGCTCCAAGGAAGGAAGATCCAATCCTTCAATTTCATGGATGCATTCAAAAGCCAAAGATTATTATTTATATAATCATAGCAACAAGTATAACTTTATTAGCATGGAATTCACCAAGAAGCTACACATACAAGCAAAGCACATCAAGGATAGTATAATATTGGGTAAGGATATTCAATTTTTTGAAGATTTAAAGATCTCCATTGATAAATATGCTTTGCATTCAAACTTTTATTCTTTGGATATGCATGGGTTGGATATTGTTCTTGGTTATCCTTGTTTAGAATCTTTGGCAATAGTAAATATTAATACATGCAAAAGAAGTTCATGAAGCTTTGGTATAGGACAAAAAAGTTACATTATGGGATATCATACATATTAAAGACCAAACGAAGTCAAGGTGGAGCAAGTTCAAGAAGCTATTGAAGAGAGTGCACCAAAGAATCAAAAGGTAAACAAGAAGAGCTATATAGGCACCCACATCATCATGAGAGGCAAGAGTCATAGAGGAAACCATCATGGAGGCATGATGCTACACAAAATCAACAAGCCAATCACTCTACATCTACATGAAATCATTCATGGAAAAAAAGGACTTATATGGTGAGGAATGGAATCAAATGGGTGCAACGAATTGTGGATCAAGGATGGGATCTAGGTACCATCAAGCTCAAACCACCATGAAGATCAAAAGGTAAACAAGAAGAGCTATATAGGCATCCACATCATCATGAGAGGCAAGAGTCATAGAGGAAACCATCATGGAGGCATGATGCTACACAAAATCAACAAGCCAATCCCTCTACATCTACATGAAATCATTCATGGAAAAAAAGGACTTATATAGTGAGGAATGGAATCAAATGGGTGCAATGAATTGTGGATCAAGGATGGGATCTAGGTACCATCAAGCTCAAACCACCATAAATATCACCTATGGATGGTTGGATGATAGGACATGACATCTTATTTGTAATGACTTGCAGCAGTCTTACTATTTCACTTCTTCTCATGTTTAAAGAATGAAACATGTCAAGGAGAAATGGCATGCTATGTACCTAGGGATATGATATTATAATTTATTTTAGGTGGATGGAGATTCTGACATGTGGCACACATCCCTTAAGTTAATTATATCGATTCATGGGGACAACTCAAGTGTAATTAATTCTGTTAAGTAGTGAGTAGGCCTACATTGGGTTTAATGGTTTAACCCTCCATTATGTTATTAGGAGGAGCTTGGTATAAAGAGGGTGAATATAGTAGTAAAGGATGTGATAAGGATCATTGTGTTCCATATCTCTTGGAGGTATAGCATGGAGTGGCTTCTTCCACACGGACTATTGTACAATGTTACCCTACATCAAGGGTTTATTCTATCTCCACATATATTGGATATTAGGGCATCTTGACCCACAAACATCTGCTTTGTGAAATCTATTTCTACATTGTCTTATTGCCATTATTATAAGTGTGGATCTTATTAAACAACATCTCCATGTCAAATGATTTGTTTGAAGAAATGTTCTAATTTTTCTTGGGTTGCTACTCACACTAGCTAGAAACCTTTAATTGTCTAATGCCTTAATTTTTTCTTTGACCTATCGTTCCAAGCTAGTCACCCTTATCAACTACTCAAGACCATGTTTCATCACTCGTGTTTTCATTGAGTTGTCATGTGCACCTCTCTCCAAACATATTTGCATTGATTTTCTAGGGCTTGTTTTTATTTTCACATCACTTTTGGCCATTACAAAATGCTATCTAATATGTAGATAAAGGTAAGATATTTAGTCTAATATCTTTTGGACGTCCTCATCATCCACTGAATTATCTACAAACCATATATTATACATGTTGTGGACCCATGCACATAATACCAAAGCTCTAATTTCTTAAATACTATTTGAAACACTCCTTACATCTTGAGCATTTATGTGACTTATTGATTTTGTTTACTAATATTCCTTCTGGTTTCTTCCATTGGTCCACCATGGAATCCATTATCTCTTCATATATCTCATCATCAAATTCACTTATTTGTTAGTGTAGTTCGACCAAATCATTAGATTTTCTCTTCCTCCTCCCAAAGAAAACAAAAAATCTCATGTTATGTGGTGATTTGTTGCAACATTATCAATCTTTGTGGCCTTTGTTGCTACTAGCTCCTTTTAATTTGTGTTAGATGCTCCAAATATTGTGATGCACTCAAGGTACATGGATTTGTACCATGATTTCCACATTGTGATGTCATTATATTCTACCTCCAATACATCAATCTAAACATTGGCCTATGCATATATGCATCCATGTTAGCCTTTACATCAATCTCCAGATTAGCCTCACTACATAGAGTATGAAACTCTAGTTCTTTGTTAGATGGCATAATGTTCTTGTACTTCTTGATCCTCTTCATCATTATTCCATGTTTTCATGAGTTTGGTCAAAATTATCTTCAAATCACTCCATGTGATGTTTACCCACCTCAACATCCTCCATAAATTACTTTGAGTAACAATTCTCTAATGACTTCTATCCTTATCTCTACTCGGTTTCTAGATTTAAAATTGGCACCCTAAGGATTGCTAGACGTGACCTATAAGAAGGTGGTGACCTCATCCTCATGCCACCCACGGGTGAAATAGTATCAATAAATTAGGACTAAGTTGAGTATGTTGAGTATAAGATAGTTGTGAGTGCCTCACATTGTACCTATTGTTCATAGTACTCTACATGAGGTATAATGATGCTTATTCATCATCACTAAGGTTATGCTCCTCATATGTGCACCTCATTGACTCCCACATCCTTTTCATCATTGCCATATGCAACTCATTGTCTCCCTCATCATTGCCATGTGCACTCTTCTCATTGTCTTCCTTGCCTCCTCAATCCTTTCCTAAGTCGTCAACAAGATGTTCCATGCACTAGAACATTGCTCCAGAAAGTATATCACCCCCATCATCTTGATGGATTTCTATTTCCTCTAAGTGTTTTTTCACGTAAATGATATTTTCTATTGTTTATTTCCATTTAAAAAACATAAAGTGACTCTATTATTGGTTTGCTTCAAAAAATGTTTTCATCTCATCTAAGAAGATCTATTGGAAAACGTAAATCCTTGAGGCCTTATACCATGAAAATCCTCCACATATATGTAGTAGCAACTCTTTGTACATCAATATTATTTTTTCACTTGTTATCAACAGCTAGTGCCCCATCACAAAATAGTGGCAATACATGTAAAGATAGATGGAAAACTTTTGAACACCAAATTATTATTGTTTTGATCTTCTTTGAGAAGGATTAACACCAGTTAAAACCTATCCTCTCCATAATCCATACACATAGGAATGAATACAAATATAAAAAAGCCACTATGCTTAAACATCGTTTGATTCAATGGTCAAATAGTTAATAGCAAGTTTGCACCTCATCCATACCAAAAATATGGTAAATATTTAACCTATGTTTATTGCTCATATTTGACCTATGTTTATTGCTCATATTTGACCTTTGATTGTTAAACTAGATTACATTTAAGAATATCCTATAAAAGTGGGTCTCTTTCAAATAGAATATAGAAAGAGAATAATGACTTAGGTTGCAGTCCCAGGGAGGGGGGGCTCCTAAAAAATTCAATAGGTGCTGCCGAGATTTTTTAGGAGTGCAAGTTGTCTCATGAATTTTGTAGTGCAATTTAAGCTTAAAAGTTTAAGCTCCAAAATTTATGAAAGCTGATGATCTCATGAATTTTAATTAATGAGATTTATCTGAGTTTTTTGAGGAAGTTGGCAGTCCCATGATCTACTTTAAAATTGCAATAATACATTCACCTTATAAATATATATAATTTCACAAAAAAAAATATATTATATACCTGATCAATCAAATTCATATTATTAAACTCTAATATTTTGACAAAGAGAGGTGGGAAAAGAAAAAATTATGTCCAGCATTAGGAAAATCCCACATATTTGATTATAATCCCACAATAATCAATCCTCTCTACTAAATATTTAGTTTTTCTTTGATATATTTTTTCTACCATTCATTGTAAATCAAGACACTGTCAAATACATCTCGTTGCCTATTAATATTTAACTAAAAATAAATATTGGCTTTAGGTTTTCCAATTGAAAAACAAATGGGAATTTGAGATCTAATAATTTCTGCATAGAAAGAAAAGTGAGCATTGAAGCTAACAAGGCTGTGCATATAGATTTGAATTTTCCATTACAATTTCAAATTTCTAGCCATCAATTTGAGGTCTTCTGATTCCCACATTGAAAGAAAAGTGAAGATCAAAACTAACAAGGGTATGCATATATCTTTGAAATTCCTTTACAATTTCAATTTCTGACCGTCACAACATTTTTAAAGAAAATGACATTCCCAATTGCAAGAAAATAAGAGTCAAATTAAACGACAATAAAGAGATTAAAAAATATAAAAAGAGATTATCTCCCCTCCAAATTTTTTCCTCACTTAATTGGCGGGAATCCAAAAACTCCAAATGATTGACAAGTGGTAAAATAAATTCCTAAGCTAGTGGAAAATTTTTTTAGCCCCATACCAAATGCATCCACTCGAAATCTACAAACTAAAAAGCAGGGGCTCTATTACTCAGGCAAAGATTCTAATTAATTTTCTAACATTTTTCTTTTTTACCTCATGGGACCCACAAGACAACAGCCTAGGTTTCAAACAAGTCAAGAGAAAGGTAAGGGTCTCAAAAAAGTCAAGTGAAGGGTCATAAAAATACGAAAAAGAATAGAAAATGAAAAAGTCCCTTTTAAGGTCCACAATGGCTAATGCAGTGTGTACGTAACTATGCTTAATTATAGGGTAGCTTACAACATAGAAGACAACAGAATACACCTAACTCGAGTTAGATTATAGTGCTAAGTGCCTTATCCCTCAAGATTGGAACATGTACTTACCCCACTCAACCATAAGATCACCGTCAAGCCACTCATGTGTGCCATCCACTAAGAGGGTGGTGAAGAAAAAGGATATAGCACACTGTATAGAAGTTTAGTACCTCTTTGTAAAGCTCAAATGTATTATTCAAACTCCCTATCACTATAAAAAACACATTATGGTGATTGCTTCCGAATGCTTTTTAAGTCCCATTGTCGCCAAGTCAAAGAAATGGGTGTTGTGTTAAAAAAACATAGAGAAAGTTGATAGCAACTCAATAACCAATTTAGTATATTCACAAGTAGTAGGTTAACAGCAGTGCCCCATGCAGCCACTTAGCTAATTTTTTAAGTAGGGGCAGCTCAAATTGTTCGGAATTTTTTTAGGACCATTATGGTCCCATGATCTTTTGCCTGCTTATTTGAAGCAATTACCAAACTATAATCTTTTATAATTATCAAATTTTTAAGATAAAATTTAAAACAAATGAAAAAAAGGGAAACCAAATTACAGTCACATGGCAAATTTATGTTTGAGCGGTAGCTACATAACCTCATCTTCTTGTGTCCACCAACATTTGAACTATAAGTCTATAACTACTTGGTGTTGTTTTGATAAAAAGATTAATATATGCATTATGTTAATTAATAAATTACATGGAACTACCAAACATTTTTTCAAAATAAGCCATAAGCAATTGCATGGGACTATTTTGTAAGGCTTATATCTTGGAATTTTAAAGATAAATCAATACGTCAAAAGGAGTGTAAACTTGGTTAGGTGGTAAATACTGTATTGTTTTTTATTGTACTGTTCCAGAAAAAGCATAAACAGTGACACATTGTCTGTTATTTGAAACATGCAACATGCACGCCTATGATTGTATTTGTTTTAACCACGTTTTACCAATTAGCCAGCAAGATGCATTGTAGATTTATTCATGATGAGTGCCCTTGAGATGATAGAAATTGAAACGAAGGAAATATGAAAAATGTGGGAAGAAACAGAGCATAACATACTCTGCGAAAGCGGGAACGGTGGCGGAAGCGCTGGGCAACGTAGAGGGTAAAGACTGCCATGAATCCTACAGTAATTCCAGCGAGAAACTGCCACGGCCCATTGCCGCTCGAGGAAGCCACCCATCTTAATCCACCCGCTACAACTATTCCAAAGAAACCGAGCCCTGAGAGCGCAGCCTGCCCACGCGGAGTCCGCAACAGTTTTAAAAGTACATTTTTATCATGAGATGTGCCCGATGATGAACCTCCCTTCTTCATGCTTGCTGCTTGCCGCTTGCCGCTTGCTGATCGCTGCCCATATTTTATTTGTTTACTGATATACGCATAGGTTGAATGTGTGCAGCTGGCGACGAGGAAGATGAGCAGACACGAGGAAAGAATTGAGACCTCCACATGTCCATCTCACAAGCGATGCTCTGTTATTGCAGAAGCAGTTGTTCATTGCGCCAAAATTTCAAACTGTCACTTGCAATTTATTTTGCAATCGTTGTTTTGCCTTTAAAGTTTGTTACAGAAATAAAAATCAATTAAATGGAATCAAGTGCTGGCCTATCTAATACTTGTAATAATTATTTGTTTTTTAATTTGATAAAAATTAAATGTAAGTTTTATTACTGTGAATAAAAATAAATGTAAATTTTATTAATTATAGTGTTTTAATATTGTTAATTTGTTTACATGATCTAATCCTAACTCTATGTCACACCCCAATTCTAATTCTATTCCTAATCTTAAACCTAACTCTAACCTTAACAATAAATTCTAAACCATTATCTTAATCCTAAATATATCTTTAATTCATTATTCTAATCTTAGACCTATCTCTAACTCCAACTATGATTGTAACACTATCCATAACTATAAACCTAATTTTAATCACTAACTTTTAAATAAATAATATATTTAATAAATGCTATGTTATGAATTATTATATATTAAATAAATTTTATAAATATAATATATATTAAAAAAATAATTAAAAGTTAGATATTAGATGTTGGCAATGTCTCTTTTCTTATTATTAATATAAAATTGTTATATATTAAAATGATTATTTATTACAAGTTAGTTTATTTTTAATTTAATATAAAATATATTATAATAAATTAGTTGTGGTTTTTTTAACAATGATGAGGAAAGATGGTTGAAATGTTGTTGTCAAATATGAAAATCCTTTGATCCCCTATAAATAACTTTTTTTTGTTTTTTTTGTATGAACAATTATTTTTCTTTGTATGGGGAGACTTATTAATAGCAAACCTTTTGTTTCTTGAACAACTATGTCTATTATTTCTAGGTTAGGATTTAATTAGGCTAAAATTTTGAGTTCAATTATCGTTATTGTCCAGTTATGGTTAAGGTCAAGGTTCAATTAACTTATGATTTAATTATGGTTGTAAGGTTAGAGTTCAATTAGGGTTATGGTTCGATAAATGGTCAATTAGAATTAGGGTTAGGGTTAGGAATTCATTAAGGACAAGGTTGTAATTATATTAGGGTTAGGGTTCAATTTGGGTTATGGTTTAATAAAGATTAGAGTTTAATTAGGCTAAAAGTTTGAGTTCAATTAGGGTTACTATTCACTTGGGTTAGGGTTAGGGTTAGGACTGGGGATCAAGTAGGGTTAGGGTAAGGGTAAGGACTAAAGTTCAATTAGGGGTGTGATTTAATTTAAGTTTAATGAGGATTACTATTGGGTTACGATCAAGGTTCAATTAAGGTTATAATTTATTTAGGGTTCAAAGTTAATGCTATAATTCAATTAGGGTTAGGGTTCAATCAAGGTTTAATTTGGATTAGGGTTAAATAAATTAGAGTTTAAGGTTAAATTACAATGAGAATTATGATTTGTAGATCCTCCTAGATCAACAATTCATGCAATTATAACCACACGTCATATGTTACTATTGTGCCTATAGCACACACGCCTCGTTTAGAACGGGGACCCTCTCTTTCTGTCGCCTTGTCGGGCCCTTTTGGTGTCGTCTCATTTTGCGTGCCCCTCCTCATTTCGATGTCCTAGTTGGTCAATGCGCCCTTCAAAGTCTCATTTTAGATTGACCATATTTTACCCCTAAAAGAAAAATTTCTTAGTCTTGGGCTGCATCGAGCCTTCTTGGTCATTTTTCCTTTATGGGCATCTATCAGACTCCAGGCCCGGCCCTTCGGGTTTCCCCTTTCGAGTTGTCATTTATGTCCTGAACGGCTGATGGTCAGCATCCTCCCGGACCCCGGACCCCAGTGCTTCCTTTGTCGTCTGCCTCACTTGTCAAAAGTTAACAATTGTACCCTGGCGTCTTTCTGTCGTGTCTCACGGGCCCGACCCTTCGGGATTCCCCTCGGGTTTCCTTGTGGCCTTTACTGTTGTGGACGGTCGTCAACCCTCATCCTTTTAGACTTCGGACCCCTACGTTCTCTTCGTCGTTTTATTTCACTTAGCAGGTTTTTCGATTGCATTTCATTCACGTCTCTCTAAAGCTCGAGCTCCGAAATTCCCACCATTGTCTTTAATTCGAATCTACCAACCTCATTGACTGATGTACCTTCATTTACTAGGGGCATAAATGGCGATTAGGAGTATAAATATTGGGCCCGACATGTCATTTTCACATGTCATGGGTCCCAATGAAGTGCAGCACCTCCCAGCTTTCGTAGTCCTCGTGCCTGAGCCTCCGTTTTGTCATTCTTCGAAGATCAAATAGTGCTCTTCATCGAGCCCATGAGGTAAGATCATTGTCCGACCTCCTGTCGCATTTCCCTCACTTTCGCACCTAAATAATAAGTAAAGTGGCTAAAAATGAACAAGTCTGATAGAAGAGGGATCGGGTTACAAAACCCATGAATTGAAATTTCCAAAGCGGCCCTTAGGAACTTCAAAAATCAAACTCAGAACCCTAACTTCTTGTAGTTGTTCTTTGAACTAGGCGATCGTGCCCTCTGAGCCCGAGATTCCCTACTGTCGTGGTTGTTTACAATGGAAATTTAACAAAGTTACCTCGACGTCAAAGCTCCTTCCAGGTTCCAAACTTCGGAACTCTGCCCTCGATTGGCCGCTTCTTCTAGCGATTTCAAACAGAATTTGCCTCACATCTATCTGACCCTCGAACCCTGGATAACCAATTGATGTGAAACCTGTGAAAAGGCATCCGATTCCAAACGCCCATCGAGTCCCGATCCCCGGACTTCTTTCTCTGGACCGCTATTTTCTTTCCTCACGTTGCATCCTTCCGGCTCCCGGGCCCTAAGTGTTTCCCCACCACTTGAATATGAACAAAGAAAGCAGTCCTTGCCTGCCTCGGACCCCACCTACCGGACCTCCATCGTCAAGATTCCATCCTGCCTCTATCGTCCAAAACGGCAAAACCAACCCGTCTTTTCGGAACTTGGGTCCCGACACTCAAATCTCCTTTGGGTTTTGAATGAAGGCAGTGTCTTTTCAGGTCTGGTTCGTCATAATGCATGCCTCAGACTTCCATCTCCGCTTCGTCGTTTCACACGGCTATTCCCCAACGGCATCCCAACCCTTGTGGCCCGGGCTCACAAACAACTAAGATTCTAAAAATATGGTCTCACAGCCTTCTACCTCTTGGGTTCTAGCGTCCGGAACTCCTCCTCTGGAATGTTGTTTCTACAAATTTGTTCCAAACAGCTAACTCCTGACAACCTTCCTTCAGTTTGAACCCAAACGCCTTAATGATGACTTAAACGAACTCAAATTTGGAAACGGACTTCAACCCATGTACTTAAATTTGACCTTCTCCCACATGGACCCTTCATTATCCAAATCCAGGACCAGGAGAAGTCATTTGGGACGCTTTACCCTATTCGCCCTTCCAAAACAACATTTTTCCAAGGGAAGTCCGGCCTCTAGGGCCCGGGTCACTCATTTTCCTTCTGGAGAGCATTCAAGTGACAAATTCATTTAGAATGATATATTGTTTAATCTAACATTGATTTACAGGAATTTGTCAGAGGCTGCACCCTCATGCTTAATTTTGTTGACTCCCACCTCTTTGTGCAAGATATATGGAATCTGGTGCAGAAACTTCGGGGGCAGCCAAGGACAAAGGAAAAAGAGCTACCAAAGCTCCTCAAGGCAAGGAGGATAAAGACCAGATGAAGTACTAGTTCCAAGGAGTTTCATTGCACTCCAAGATCACAACCAAGTGGAAGGACATCACAGACACAAATATTGGGTATGTCGATATTGATGAGTTCATACAAAGGGTTAGAATAAGCCCCAAAACAAATAATGTGAGACTCACCATAAGCAGAGGAATAGCCAAGGCTTCAGGTTTCCCTCCCGCCTTGATTGCCCCCGAGCTGGTAATGGCCTGCAGAGAGGCATATCAATTAGAAACAAGTACTATTGTCAACAAGGATGGGAACATCTTGGCTAATATGTCACCACCAGGGATAACAAAAACCTTCCACATTCCTGTCTTCGGAAAGATGGAGTTGCCTACCATTCAGGAATGTAAGGAAATGTGAGACGAGGATCCTTTGAGATGCAAAAAGTTGATCAACCAGTATTGGTTGAAGGAGAAGCAAGGTAGTGTTGCCAAGGTTCCTCAGGAGCTCTACCGCAGTGACTTTTTTGAGGACTACCGTGATTTGATCACCATGTTAAGCAAAGTAATGGGATTCCCTTATGCGGCATATTTTCAAGAATGGATGGTCTATTTTGTTGACCACATTCTTCATGGGAAGGACACCACGTTCTACTGGGGAAGAATAATCAGTGACCGCTTTCATGATCAATTCATGAGCGTCAAAAAGACATCCAAACTCTACATGACCTCTTACCTAGTATACTCGTTGGTCGATAAGTGGCCTTATAACGATTTATTCAGAGTTCCGAATGAGGTGCCTAGTAGATAACTCAAGGCATTTGACAGATACCCTCAACTACAGTTCTAAAATTTTAAAAGGGATTATTGCAGAGTAAACGATGCATTCATTGCTTACATCATCAGGTTGTTCGGGGGAGATTTCAAGAGAAGGGTCTCCTAAAGTGCTCAAACATTTCTAAAGGATTACGCCTTCTTATTCATCCAGTACCCTAAGTTCACCTACATTCGTGCCCAGGGATTCTTTGAAAGGTCGAATAAGCTACCCCAGTACCCTAATGATGGAATCATACTATTGGAGCTATATTGGCAGCTGCAACATATACACAACATTCTAAGCAGTAAACATCTGGCAAGGACCCCTTATCCCCTCACACTCAGCTAGGTGATGTATGAACTTTATACTTGCCAATGCGCGAGAAATTTAGAGAAAGAGTTGGCTGAGTACCACTTCAAGCCACATACAACCAAACTGTGGATGGACCCATACGGCCAAATTAGGAAGGAAACTGGGCAAGAATACGCCCACCTCCACCATGTCAAGGATTTATGGGCCAATTGCGTGGATGACCTTGAAGTGCGGCTAAGGCACTATATGTGGATGACCACGTACTTTGTAAAGAGGGTGAATCTGTTCCTAGTGCCTGATCAGCTTGAGGAGGATGAAAGCACTGTGATCAAATCGAGGTACAATGCTATGGAAAATTTACCACTGCCTTTAATTGATTGGAACGAGTAAGAGGTTGATGACCTCGACATTCTCACCAAGTCCATTGAAGCTCAAACAAAGGCATGGATCGATGGGCAAGTTGCCCGTTTGAAGCAACAGGGAGTCGCCTTGGCATTCGAGGGGCTCGAGAGTGAACCAAGTGGTTCTGATGGTGGGACAACTGCTGCTACAACTGGAGAAACATCTATGTCCCCACCATCTATTTGGTCAAAGAAGAGAAAGGAGGTTGACAAGCAGCAACCCAACCCAAAAGTGTACACTAGAAAGGCGTCAGAGAGTGAACCTCCCAAAAAACATAGAAGAACGGGCAGCATCACTGAAATGTCAGTGATACCGGAAGATCCACACCACAAGGGAGAGGATATGGAGGTTGATCCACCAAGATCTCTGCTACTACCACTATTGTTGCTATTGCTACCACCCCACCTATCCCACACACAATAGTTGCATCCTCTTCGCCTGCAGTGGTCATCATTGTTCACCTCACCTCTACTTCTCCTATCGCGTAGGTCATATCGGTGCATTCGTCCTCCGCCTCTACCTCACCGATTTCTTCATCCTCCATGTCTCCCTCCTTCTCTCTTCTGACTTTCACCACTACTACTGTGATACCTTCCCTCACTCTTCCGAGGTCATTCGTCAAACACATGTAGAATGTGTCGTCTAAACTTTCGGGAATGTTTGCAAATCCAATGGTGCAAGCTGCAATTTCCCAAGCAATGGTTAACACCTCAGTTCCTCCTCCTCCTACTGAGCCACCTAAAATGGAGGCTACAATGCAAATATATGATGAGTTGGAACGACAACAACTAGAGGCAGCTAAGATATTGGAAGAAGAGGAATTTGATTATCATGAGCACCCAATATACAAACATCAGGTGATCGATGAGGTAGCCTATGAGTCTTCCGATGATGAAAACGAGGATCGAGGCACAAAAATAATTCAATAAACAACTGACCTGGAGCTTGATGTCGAATGGGCTAAACAACTCAAGGAGATTGAAGACAAATAGGTTGAAAGACAACCTATAGTTGAAGAAGGAGTTGTTGCCCCAGAGATAGAGGGTGATAAGTCTCTAGTGGAGGGACATGACTGTGCCCTTGTGCATGGTGAAGAGACATCCTTTCATGAAGATAGACAAGAGGATAGGCCCGAGGAACACGAGCATGATCAGGATAAGGAAGAAAAGGCTGTTGAGGGAGAAGACCACCCTGACGAACGAATGCCCACCAAATCTCCCATCAAGTGCATAATGTTCATACAAGACTCTGATGAGGAGAAAGAGGATACAAGGACAAGGCAAGAGGCCCTCATTGAAAAGGAAATTGAAGTCAGAGAGGAAGAAAAGGGAGATCAATAGGCGTCACCTAGGGGAATGTCTTCAATACCTAATTGGTTGGAGAGGTAGCTAGAAGAGAGGGATCCCACTCCCAATGACCCAAAGGCAAGACTGGAGGCAATATTGGCTAGAGCTCAGATTGGTACCAAGAAGGATAAAAAGCCTAGAATTAGATCAAGAGTAACGATGGATGCTTCTAGATCTAGAGCAGTGCAGATAGCCACGCTGATGGTTGGAGAACAAGGGATAAGCTACAAAGTTTCCACCATCGACTTGGGAGTGGCCACTAGAGAGCAGAAGGTTGACCATCTCCAGGAATTAGTCATCATAGTGGTGCACCTCATTCAACAGGATAAAGTTTTGAAGGAGGAGCTTAAGGCACAGGTGGCTGATTTGACAGCCTATATCCAACAATGGTCATCCACAAAAGAACAACCCACCACATCCTCGGCCCCACCGTAGTTGTTGTCAAAAGATTAGATTAACAAGCTAGAAAAGAGAAAGAACTTGGACAAGACCATGGAAAACTGGTTCCGACAGGTCCTCAATATTGGGAATACAGGTATCAATCTGGTTGTTCGAACAACAAACAAGTTCTTGGAAGTACAAACATCTCTTGAAGGTATGAGGTGAATCTGCATTGAGCTCCCTAAGTATGGGGTTGATTATCCTAAAATCAAGGCTATCCTTAGGCTATCAAGTGATATTTGGGAAAAGGAATTCGCCTTCAAGGATGATGACCATTGGTTGATGGATGTGTGGAAACGAGACTTCGATCATCGAAAGGAAAGGCTAGAACAGGTACTTGAGCATGTAACTCCAGATGTTGAATGGGCCAAGGAGGCCAGGGGGATTGCTTATGATATTTGAAGTTGATGATGCGGTATGAAGTGCCCACTATCAGGATCAATCCAGAAAGTATAAAGCCTCACTTCCAAAAGAGGATGGAAGATGGGATGTCAGCCGAGATTACTGTAGATTTTATGAGCTTTGTTGCCCAAGCTTTCACCCAATCCAGACTATTTAGGGACCACATTGCCAAGTATGAGGAGGACTGGGAAAATCTTGTTAACAATTCCAAAGAATGGACCTACCAAGTGCTAAGATCCGACATCATTGAGGTCGACAAGTTTTGACCGGTGATCTCAAGGTTCATGGAGTATGCAGCTTCGAAGAAGCAGGAAGGCAACCTTGTTATTGATGGAGAATTTCTAAGGAGTAGCTACAAAAAAGAGCAATCAACAAAAAGATGAAATGCTATAGTGCTGCCACTAGAAGACAAAACAGGGATATGGACAAAATGTATTTTAAAAATGTAATATATTGGAGGGTAGGTAGAGCCCTAGTTTACAGTGAATTGTGGCCACACAAATGTAAATTAGTCTTGGCCACATGTTCTACTTTTTGGACACTATAAATAGGGGGTCTCCTCTCATTTTCAAAGAGAGTTCAGTTGTTGTAAAGACATGCTATAGAAATTGCAATAGAAATACATTGATCTTGGTGCATTTATGGATTTCTTCTCATGTTTCATGATTCTTCTCTCATAAGTTAAAGATTTAGTTATATTTACTTTGTCGTTCTAGTTTCCTTTCAGTCAACTTTAATAGATTTAGTAATGTTGTTCTTGATTGTGGAGATTTTTGTTGTGTTGATGCTTTTCTTGTCCATACTTTTGGTCATTTTTTGTTGGTAGATGGTTGTGCAAAGTTAGTATGGACTTTGATTTTAAAGTTTCCTTTAAAAATTTATCTTTGTTCATGCATATGTGTGGTGAATGAACGATAAAAACATCTGCAGTCCTTAGAAGATAGCATAGGTTTCATGATACTCTGAAATTTCTGGTTAAGTGAAATTCTATTTTAAGGAAATTTTCCACATTGTAAGCCTCCATTATCACTATTCATTCATCGTTGTAGGTCCAAGAACTTGCTCTCTTCCCTGCTCTTTTCCTTCTTTTTTTAACAAATAACCTATGCTAAGGTTCACTGCACATTGTAAAGATAAATTCAACAATAAAATGGAGTTCAAGACTACTGTTTGAACCTACAGCGAACACACAACTCTTCCATTTCAAAACCTTCATTTGCAGATTCGATCCCCTTTCCAACTTAACTCATGTAAGTCTGCCCTGTGATTATCAACAAAATCACAACGAAATCAATTGAGGTATCCTATGGAAGTCATGACCTGACACCCGAGAGACCTTGGGGTAATTTTTAGCAACCTGTTGGATATTTCCTTTCAAGAGAGGTGATGCACCTATGCATCGCCTGTGTTGAGAAGTGCCTAAAAAACACATCAACAGTTACAATGAGGGATAATTTTTTGAAGGATCAATTTTTTTTAATTGAAAAAAAACATATATTAATAGTAAAAAATTAATGTACAAAAGGCTCTTTCAAAATAAGAATCATGAAAGGATCCACAGACTAAACAACATCAGCATAAATCAACAATACATAGCTGCAAGAGACAAACTAGTTGTAGCCTATAAATTATAAAATGATCAAATTTCTCCAAGAGTACATAAAACTTGCTCCTTAGTAACAGTTTCCATAGATGAAAGAAGGGACTGCTGGTGTTTCTTAGCAATCTTTGTCAACTGGGACTGCACGTGAGCTATTTGGATCTTGAGTTTTGAGTTGAAGCTAAATTTATCTTTCAATATTATAACAAGTATTGACTGCTGCAAAATAATGCAAGAGAATAAGCCATGCATAGAAATTTCCCTAGGCTGCTGGTGTTTTGAACAATGTAGCCCCAATAGTGTTGATTTCCATCGTAAATTTATGTTAAATATAGCTGGAATCTCAACCAAAATTGTTTGTCAAATTTCCTAGGTATACTTGCACATCCAAAAAGCATGTTTAATGGTTTCAAGCTTATGGAAAAATGGACAATTGGAAGAGCAGAAAGGGAGAAAAGTAAGGCATTCTCCCACAACAATTTTATAGTGGATAATCTTCCAAGCAAGAAATTGTGATTTTGCTTCAGCTTTAGATTTCCAAATAACAAGGCTCAAACTAAACCATTTAAATTCACTCCAATTCACTTGCAATTTCAGATTTAACCTTGGTTGCATTTGGATTGGAGGAAGAAGCTTATTGTAGATAAATTGTAGAGGGAAGATAGCTATATTAAAACCTTGTAGCCACCTCCAATCTTTAAAGAAGTTGCATGAAATGGGAGTAGAAATTTTCAATTGAACATCAAGAGGGACAATTTCTTGTGTTTTGTGGATTTCATTGATTAAAGCATTAGACAAATTTAAATCATGTTTGAGTTGGAAGTCATTTTCCAAGTAAGGGATGAGAACTCCCAAATATCCTTGAACTTGGTGATGCCTTTTTTAAATAAAGTCTTGCTATGTAAATGAGAATTAATGGCAAGGGAATGACCATCTAAGAAAATCAATCTATTCCACCAAATAGATGAAGAAGAGAAGCCCATCACATGACTAAGGTCTTGACCATTCCATTCAAGAAGAATCGACACTTTTTTCCACGATCTCCATATGCTTAGAATTTGTCTAGAAGCTTGAGGTTTAAAATACTTAGCCAAAAGGATTTTATCTTTCCACCCCACCTCTCTCCAAGAATTAAAAGCTTTGCTTGTAGCTATTATGTGTCTAATCAAATAGTTACATGGGGTTGTTCCATGTAAAGATCTAATAATCCATTTGGCTATGAGGAAAATCCCTTGAGTAAGAGGTTCAATCACTCTTAGACCCCCTTTATTCTTTGGTTGAATACAATACAACCATTAAGTAACTGGATGACCTTTTTTGTTATTCCATTTTCCCCAAAGAAACCCTCTAATTGATCGGGTTAAATGATTATAGCTTCTTTTTGAAGGAATCCAACATGATGAAATATAAACATGACTGGCTATGAGGATTTTGTTTGCAATTTGTATGTGCCCAGCCATAAAGAACAATTTATTTGACCATAGTTCAAGCTTTCTTTTTAATTTTTGTATGAACCATTTTTCGTATTTCGGATAATGAGACTCCTATCCCAAAAGGGATGCCAAGGTATCTAGAAATAACACCATGGTTGTTGAATTTCCATTGTGAGGGTATCCAAGGAGGAGGCTAATCAGATGAAGTCATCCAAAATTTAGTTTTGTTAAGAGATAAAAGTTAGCCAGTAGCTGAGAAAAACAGATCCAAAACTTCAAGGGTGTTGTTAAGCTCTTCTTGATAGTTTTGAATGAATAAAAGGCTATCATCAACAAAATGAGAGTTAAGAGAAACATCATTACCAGGTAAGGAAATACCATGGATGAGGTTTTGAATTTTTGCATGACTTAAAAGGTACCCAAGAGCATTAGCAGTGAGGACATAAAGGAAGGGAGCTAAGGGTCAACCTTGCCTTATCGATCTATGCAGATGAAAGGTTTGGGAGATGGACCCATTAATGGATAGGCGAGCATTAGCATAAACAAAGAGAATTTTTATGTGGGCAATGAGCTTGGGGCCAAAGCCTAACCATTTTAGCATTTTTAATATGAACTGCCACCTAATCCTATCATAAGCTTTATCAAAATCTAATTTGATGAGGAGATAATTTTGACCAGTTTGTTGAGCCCATTCCACTGTTTCCCATGCTAGAATCAAGTTTTCAAGAATGAATATTCCCCTAAAAAACCAGTTCACTAGGGCCTTACAATTTCTTGTACTATATGTTTAATTCTTTTAATAGTAGTTCTGGCAATAATCTTATAGGATGTGTTGAGAAGGGTAATTGGCCTCCACCCTAAAATGGTATTCTCATTTTTTCCTTTAGCAATTAATTTAATCAGCCCTTGATTAATAAAGAGCCCAAGGATCCTTGAGATAAGGCTTCTATGTAGACCTCGTAGAAGTCAATTCTAATGTAAGGCCACATTGTTTTATAAAAATTTTATAGGTAAGCCATCAATACCCAAACTTTTTGAGTCAATCATATCCTTCAAAGCAGCATCAAACTCTTCAATAGTGAACAAGCAATCTAAGTATGTTTTCTACTCAAGATCAATCTTATTGGGAATGTATTTACCAAACATATCTTCAATAATATCTTGAAGTTGATCACCTTCAATGGGATCCATAAATAGTTGTTGATAGTGTTGAAAAAATCTAGATTTGATATCTTCTAAACTATCATGTTTTTTCCCCACGTTATCATATGTTGACATTATTCTTTCTTGAGAATGTTTGTGTTTGAGATAACTAAAAAATAACTTCATTCCTTTGTCTCCTTCTTTCATCCAATGAAGCCTAGCCCTTATTTGAGCTCCTCGACCTCAATAAAATCAAAATCTTCTAAGTTTTGTTTCACCAGCAGCCACAACATGTTGAAGAGAATTGTTGGTTGGTGTTGAGTTTAAAAGACTTCTACTCTTTTCTAGTTGATATCTTAACATTTTTTTTCCATTCTAGCTCTTTTCCTAGCCATTCTTTTTCCATAATACCTTAGAAACGAGGTGCAATGTATGATAGATTATTTCCACCATTGAAACCAACCATATTTATGTGGAGGTCTAGGAGCTTTGTTCCAAATGGCGATAAGAGAAGCAAGGCAGTTGGAATGGTTAAGGTGGGAGGTGTTGAGCTTGTAGGGTAGTCTAGTGGGTTGGGAAGGACATGAAGAGAGTTGGAAAGTCAACAAAATTGGAAGGTGGTATGAAAGGGAGGTAGTAGCATCAACTTTAATAAGAGTGTTATGTGAAGAGGGGACAATGGAAAGGGAATCAGTAAGGTAGAACATAATTTATATTAAGATTATTCTTAAAGTTATTTTGACCCTATAATTATATATATATATATAATTTTAGATTGAAAAATAAAAAAATAATTTAAACTAATTAAATTTATAATATATATTTTAATAAATTTATTGGGCATGTGCAAGATCATGGGGGTCCAAAAAGTGGCAATGAGGAAAAAAATGTGTTTTTCCTTCGCTGAAATTGAGAAAAAAAAATGTTGACTTTTTGTATGAGTCGAGTACAATATCCGTTTTGGTTTGGCAATACCAAACCAAAACAAATATCCATTTCCCGAAATTATTTTCATCATTTTAGGCAAACAAAATGGATGAAACAAAACGAATATCCGTTTTGAAAAGCCTAAAAAGCACACTTTAGTAAAATGGGCATAAATTTTACGTTATTGATAAAAAAAATTGACTTCTTACAGGCATTGGAAAGGTGATTCAAAGATCTACGCAATAGATAAGATTATTTCGATAGATTGAGCACAAAAAAAAAATACAATCATTTTAAGTTCCTCCTTAAGTTGCAAAATTTTAAATGCTCATAATTCTTGCATACAAAATCTTTTTTTCATGATTTTTTTTTCCCATAATCATCCTAAATGATTTGAAACATTAAAGTAATAAATAATGAAGTTTTTTTTTACTAAGGAGAGTAAAAATTTGCATAAATCATCATAGAAGGCCTCCTTGTTGTCTTTGATCCTATGTGCACATTTACCCAAGTTGAACTAGGAGAACATATATATATATATATCTCCCTCTATCTATTTATCTATCTCCCCCCCCTCCTTCATTTACCCTCTCTACCTATCTCTCCACTTTTCCCTTACTCTACCTTTATCTATATCTCCTCTCTCTCTCTCTACCTAGCTCTCTCCCTTTCTCTTCCCCTCTATCTTTCACAAGCTATATATATCTATATCTATATATATATACACATCTCTCCCTCTTTCTATCTATATCTCTCCCTATCTTCCTCTATTTGTATCTCTCTCTCTCCATTTATCTCACTCCCTCTCGCTCCCTCTATCTATTTATATAATCTACATTTTCACCAAGTTATCTCCATATCTCTCTCACTTATATATACACACGCACCCTATTTATGCCTCCCTATATCTATCTCTTTGACTATGTCCCTCTCTCCATATCTCTCTCCCTATCTCTATTACTTGTCCCTATCACCTCCTTTCTCTCTCACTCTTTCCCCCTCTTTCTATATCTCTCTATCTCTCTTTATATCTATCTTTATCTCATTATATCTACCTCACTCTCTTATTCATTCTCTCTCCCTATCCCTTTCTATCCATATATTTGTATAACTATATCTCCCTATCTCTCTATGTCTCCCCCTATCATTATCTCTCCCTCTTTCCCTCTCCCACTATATATTGATATTATCTCTACTCTTCTTCTCTATCTACCTCTCAACATATCTCTCTCTCCTTTTCTCTATCTTTATCTCTCTATCTACACCCTCTCTATATATCTCCCACTCTCCCTTCCTCTATCTCCCCCTCTCTCTCTCTATATATATCTCTACCTCTTTATCTCTCTCCTTTTCTCTACCTTTATCTCTCTATCTAGGGTACTTGGAGAGATAGGTAGGGAGTGGGAGAGAGAGAGACACCTGAGAGATAGAGACTTAAGAGGGACAGATACTTTGGAGAGAGAGAGAGAGAAGGAGAGAGAGAGGGAGGGAGAGAGAGAGAGAGGTAGAGGGAGGGAGAGAGAGATACTTGAGATGGAGAGAGGGAGATATACTTGAGAGGGAGAGAGGGAGAGATACTTGGGAGGGAGGGAGAGAGGGAGAGAGGGAGAGAGAGAGAGAGAGACACACACACACACACACACAGACTTGAGAGGGAGATAGGGGAGAGAGGGAGAGAGAGGGGGGGGAGGGGGGAGAGAGAGTTATCTAGTTAGGATGGGAAGGAGACACCTGAGAGGGAGGTAGAAAGTGAGTGAGAGAGAGAGAGAGAGAGAGAGAGAGAGAGAGAGAGAGAGAGAGAGAGAGAGAGAGAGAGAGAGAGAGAGAGAGAGAGAGAGAGAGAGGAGAGGAGGGAGAGACCTGAGAGAGATACCTAAGAGGGAGAGATGGAGTGGGAGAGACATGAGAGAGAGACCTAATAGGGAGAGAGAGATAGAGGGAGGGTTAAGGAGATAGACTTGAGAGGGAGAGAGGGATGGAAAGAGGAGAGATAAAGTAGGAGAGAGAGACCTGATAGGGAGATAGAGAGAGTGTGTGTGTGAGAGAGAGACTTGAGAGGGAGACGTAAGAGGGAGAGAGACTTAAGAGGGAGAGAGACTTTATAGGGAGGGGGAGAGAGAGGGGGAGAGGGAGAGGGAGAGAGAGAGAGGGAGATGGATGTAGAGGGACCTGAGAGAGTGGGAGAGAGAGAGAGAGGGAGAGAGAGGGGGAGAGAGGGAGAGGGAGTGGGAGGGACTTGTGAGAGAGAGAGTGTGAGAGAGAGATACCTGAGAGGGATATGGAGAGTGTAAGTGTGAGTGTGTGTGTGAGAGAGATAAAGTGGGGGAGAGAGACCTGAGAGGGAGAGGGAGTGTGTGTGTGAGAGAGAGAGATACTTGAGAGAGATATAAGAGGAAGATATACTTCAGAGGGAGGGAGGGAGGGAGACAGAGAGAAATAGAGAGGGAGAGATATAGAGGGAGAGGGAGTGGGAGGGACCTGAGAGAGAAAGAGATTGGGAGAGATAGAGACTTGAGAGGGTGAGAGGGAAAGAGAGGGAGGGAGAGAGAGAGAGACTTGAGAGGGAGAGAGGGAGAGAGGGAGATAGACTTAAGATGGAGAGAGAGTTGGAGAGAGAGATACTTGAGAGGGAGATAGAGTGTGTGTGAGAGAGAGAGAGAGGGAGAGAGACATGATAGCAAGAGACACCTAAGAGAGAGAGAGAGAGAGTTGGAAAGACCTAAGAGAGACACCTAAGAGAGAGAGACTTAAGAGGGAGATAGAATTTAAAGGGAGGGAGAGAGAGAGAGGTAGAGAAGGACATGGAGAGGGAGTGGGAGGGACCTAAGAGAGATAGAGAGAGAGAGAGATCTAAGAGGGAGAGATACTTCATAGGGAGGGAGATAGATCTAAGAGGGAGAGATACTTCAGAGGGAGGGAGAAAGATATGGAGAGAGGGAGATGGAGAGGGAGTGGGAGGGACCCGAGAGAGAGAGAGATATATTTTAGAGGGTGAGAGGGAGAGAGGGAGAGAGGGAGGGAGAGAGAGATAAAGGGAGAGAGAGAGATACTTGAGAGGGAGAGAGGCAGATAAAGGGAGGGAGAGGGAGAGATACTTGAGATGGAGAGAGAGATTTGGATAGAGAGAGATAATTGAGTGTGAGTGTGAGTGTGTGTGTGTGAGTGAGAGAGAGAGAGACTTGAGAGGGCGAGAGGTAGAGAGAGGGAGGGAGGGAGAGAGAGCGAGACTTGAGAGGGAGGGAGAGAGAGAGAGAGAGGGATTGGGAGAGACCAGAGAGAGAGACCTAAGAGGGAGAGAGACTTAAGAGGGAGGGATACTTCAAAGGGAGGGAGAGAGAGTGAGGGAGAGGGGGAGATGGAGAGTGAGAGCGAGTGGGAGGGACTTGATAGAGAGAGAGAGAGAGAGAGAGAGAGAGAGAGAGAGAGAGAGAGAGAGAGAGAGAGAGAGAGAGAGAGAGAGAGAGAGAGAGAGAGGAAGTGAGAGAGAGATATAAATAGGGACAAAGAGAGAGGGAAGGAAGGATGGAGAGAGAGGTAGAGAGATGGGTCTAGATCTCAAGGAGAGCTAGAGTGAGAAAGATAGGTATAAAGAGAGAAAAAGAGATAAGGAAGGAGGGGTGGAATAGTTAGTTCAATATATTGATAAGGAGAGTTCTAAAGAGGTAAAAAGAGAGGGAAGGAGGGAGGGAGAAACAAGTGGAAGTATAGGTCCAAAGCTTAAGGGGAGACATAGTGAAATATAGAGAGGTAGAGAAAGGGACAAAGAGACCTGAGAGGGAGATATAGTGTGAGTGTGAGTGTGTGTATGAGAGAGAGAGACCTAAGAGAGAGAGGCCTAAGATGGAGAGAGGGAGTGGGAGAGACCAGAGAGAGACCTAAGAGGGAGAGAGGGAGTGGGAGAGACCTGAGAGAGAGAGACCTACGAGGGAGAGAGGGAGAGAGGGAGTCGGATAGACCTAAGAGAGAGATACCTAAGAGGGAGGGAGAATTCAAAGGGAGTGGGAGAGATAGAGAGAGGGAGAGGGGGAGATGGAGAGTGATAGGGAGATGGAGAGGGAGAGAGAGAGGGATGGGGAGTTGGAGGGACCAGAGAGAGGTCTGAAGAGGGATAAAGAGAGAAGGAAGGAGGGATGGAGAAGTAGATAGTTAATTATATAGTTCAATAGATTGATAGGGAGAGGTCTAAAGAGGTAAAAAGAGAGGGAGAGAGGGAGGGAGAAACAAGTGGAGGGATAGGTCCAAAGCTTAAGGGGAGATAGTGAAATATAGAGAGGTAGAGAAAGGGACATATAGATATGATGATTTTTGAATAGTTTTTCATCTCCTTACTACAAAAAATATAAATATGTCATTATTGATTACTTTTTCTAATGTTTCAAGTATTTCGAGATGAGTGTTACAAAAACAATAATGAAAAAGAGACTTAGCATGCAGAAGTAATGAACATTTGATGTTTCAAAAATGAAATATGAAGTTCAAATGATTACAATTATTTTTTTATGTACAATATAGAAACACTACCTATTCCATTGTGTAGAGATCTCATTCACCTTTCCAATGCCTAAAAAAGATCAAAATTTTGATAAGAAACACAAAAGTTATGCTCATTCTACTAAAGAGGGTTTTTTAGGTCTTCAAAATGGATATCCATTTTGATTTTCAAAAAAATGGGTTCTCGCTTTCCAAAATGAATATTCGTTTTGAAAAACAAAACGGAAATCCATTTTGTCTGAAAAAATTTGTAACCTTGGGATTTCCCTTAGGTTTTCCTTGGTTTTTGGCTTGGTATTGCTAACAATTTAAGTGTCTTTTAATTGCATTTGAATCCTTATACTATGTGCCTTATGCGTTGAAAGATAAAACTCCACTCTTGAGTGCTTTATATGCGCAACTAGACTCCATATTATGTTGGCTTTTAACATAAATTCATGCTCTACCAAATGCTTCTTCTATCCACATGTTATCTTTTACATTGAGACTTCTCTCTTATGCGTTGCATATGCCTATTATATAATGCCCTGAACATAATATTCAATACTATTTATCCAATTCCATATCGATAGTTATTTTGTATGGCTTTATGTCTTGCATGTCGATACCATTTTGTTCCTATGATACCTTTCATTTTGTTTCCATTTCCATGGATTATAATTGGCATTCAAACTTGTATTGTGAATTACCTTTGTCCCATATTGGTTGGTATTCAATGAATATTACTATCCTTGAAGTTTGATTAATGTGCTTTGTATTTGTTACTGCATGTATTGATGTATACCGATAGAAATACTATGTGCATGGTTATTGATACTTGTATTGTGTTTGAGTGTATTGTTCAATTGACATTCTATTGATATATATAAAACATAATATTATATTTGTTGCATTTAATTGATAAAATATATATGTATATGTATATTCGTTATTCACTTTGTATGTGTGAATCGGTCACTTGTGTATATGTTGTTTTTATTATTAGAACAACATTCAGTTAAAAATATATAATATATATATGTATTGTGACATATTAAGTTCGATATTAGAAAGAGATTATTTTTGTTATGTAATGTATTGATAATGAAGTTAGTGAATTGGTAAATTAAGTTAAATGAAAAGATTTTTATCTGTCTAGTATATAATTAGGACAAATATATGTGGATAATAGAAGAAATTAATTTGATATTATTTTAAAATGTTATCTTTGTCGTATTCTCCAATAATTGAATTATAAATTGGTTGATTGATATCATCGACAATTGAGTATTATTATGTGAATGGCTTATTAAGTAAAGTTGGTGAGTTATGTAATGAGTTTAGAAATTGTGCAAATAATGTCTCCCTTGGATGCACTAATGGTTGATTATACTATTGATTATTATGGTTAATTTTGCATTTGATTGATTTTGGTTATTATTTTATGGAGGGAGCTTTTTTTTGTGCCAAATGGTTAGTGAGAGACTCCCATAGGTTTGGGGAATTAGCTTGAGTATTGGATTCATGATTGTATCATTTGAAATAGTTGATTTTATACTTGAATTGTGTACATGAGGGTCTTTTTCCATGCACTGCTTATTCATTATTATGGTTGGATTTTGTGTGCGAGATGGTTCATGCCTCGCTCTATGTGTATGTTCATGTGGTTTTGTAAATTGTGCAAGATGGCTTTACCCTGTTTGATGTGTTGGGTCTCTAGTTGCTAGTAGGGGGAGTGGTTCTCAATGGGGGTTGAAACCCAAAGTGGTTGACCAGGATAATCCATTGGAAGTTTCTTAATCCAGTGATAACCTAATTAATTAATAGGGGGTTGGGTAGATTTCATGATAATTAAGATAATTGGATACCTCACCCATGCTTGTAGTGCTCATTTAGGCTAAGGATGGGTTGAGAAGTCCTGGTTTGCAAGATCAACTTCCTTGTCCTCATGAAAGGAAAGTTGGTGCCTCATGTGTCACCCTATGAGGTCGGCGTCTAGTGAGAGACTATCAGGATAACCATAGATGGGGGCCAACGTCTAGTGAGAGATTGTCGGGATAACCCATGGCAAGACCATGCGATGACACTCTTCCCTGCTATAGTCTAGCATTCGCTAGTCATGTTTTCCCCTTTTTTTGTGTGTGTAAGTCTGAAAGCAGTGACTAATGTCATGTTATACTATGTTATGTTGGAGCCATGTTCAGTACTTTTGTGTGAGTCTTTTGTCTTCTTGAATGCTTGATGTAGTGGGACCTTATTGTTATCTCCTAACACAGGGGGTGGACCTTAGGGTTCCACATGGTCGAGTGGTTTGTGCCTTTTCCTCCATTGGGTTTTGTTAGAGTAAAGGTTTTAACTTAATTATGTTGATTAAGTTACCTTTATTCCCTTCTTAAGATTTCATGTTAGTTTGCATAAAGTGACATTTAATAATTAATATAATTATTAAATGTTTTCCTATTAGGGATTCTTTTAGGGTTTTTCCTATTAGGGTTTCTTTAGGGTTTGCATGATCTCCTTTGTATAAGGATTAATCCCATTGTATTTCATGTCAATTCATTCTCTCATTCTCTCTGATATATACATTTTCAGTTTTCAGAGAACCCTTGCTTGTTTGTCTCCATCTCTTCTTTTGTGACAGGTTATTTGCATGCAGGTGATCTTCGGGGTTTGTGAAGTTGCATTTTCTCAACTCCTACATGGTATTAAAGCTCCAGATTTGCTGCTTCCTGTTCTTGTTTTGAAGATTTTTGGAGCTTCAAGGGTTTAGGGTTTGTTTTTTTGATCCAGGGCATACCTGAAATTTCAAAGCATTTTCAACCCAAATGGACCTTGCCATTGCGTCTGTAGCGGTCCAAAACCCCTAAATCGACTGTTCATTCGTCCATTTTGGACAAAGTCGAATTTTGGGGCAAATTTTTTTTGTTGTTCGGCCATACGGCCGTCCGTCTGCCTAGTAAAAAAATTTCCGTCTTTTTCGTCAAATTTTTTTTTAAAAAAATTGTCATTGTTTTTTTCTTGATTTAAAAAAAAAAAAAAATAAAAAATAAATATAAATAAATAAATATAGAAATATTTTGCAGTTTAAAGGCTTGCGGGCCTTGTATGAGGGTACTCGTAGGTACGTAGGTACCTGCGGGCCCTTAGGTACGCCAACCGGCATACTGACAGCCATCGGCGGCCTTACTGTCGACTGGCAGTCTGTCAGTACTGCCAACGGCGGTACCCTAGCCGCCACTGGCAGCGGCCCCCATGCGGGTGCCTGCCTTAATTTAAAAAAAAAAAAAAATTAACTTTTGTAAAAATTTTTTATATAAAAAACTAATTTTTTAAAATAAGTCTAGTTATGCTTTTGCGGTGATGACCATTTGGCTGTCAAATTTAAGCCAATATTTTTGTTGCGACGGCCGTATGACCGTCAAATTTAATGCAGCACTGGCTTTTTCCCACTTTGGAGCTGTTTTCTTCCAGAGGTCGTAACTTGGGCATATGATATTGTTTTTTGGCAAACGAGATATCGTCAGAAAGCTGGTTCTATCATCTTTCCTGTGGTGTGTGTCTCATCACTTCATTCTTTTGTTGGTGCATTCTACAGTTAGTTTTTTGGCTGTTCTTCATGTATTTCCAGCTTTTGTCCTTTTTGGACATTTTGAGCATCATTTGTAAGCAATCTTTTATGTAAACTCACTGAGATAAAGTGCCACACTATTGTACATGCATTTTTGGGGATTTTGCACATAAGGTTGTGCCATATTTTGTACTCGCACTATTATTCTAAAGTGCCATGGGGGGGTTGTGTAGTTTGCCTTTGTTTTGCCATCACACCTTTGTCCGATGAGTGTCCCTCCATGACGACAGTGGATCCATATGATTCCAGCCTCATGCATGTGTGTTTTGTTTTGCACACCACTTTTTCAGTTGCAGGTGCTTTCTTGTGCACTTTCAGATATTGTATCTTTTTCCTCATGCATTACAGGGTGTTTTACATCATTTCAGTGGATCTGTCAGGCTCTCCTAGTTCAACATTATGGGGGGGTATTATATTGTTCGTGCTAATTCTTCCTTGGTTTCGCCTTGAAAGGGATCTTCCATTCTCAATTGATCAGTGTTTTTCAGACTATTGGTACTTGTGCCATCTGTATCTTCGTTCCAAGTGTTTGCCTTTGTTTTCCATCTGATTCGAGTAGTGTCGTTTGAGGCACTTATGCAAATTGTTGTCTTCTTGTTCCTGATCATCTTATCTTCAGTGGAGGTTCTTCAACACCATAACAGTCATCTTTCGACAGTTTTTTGCAGCTTCTTCTGCTTCAATGATGTTCTTCTTGGCTTTTTGCATCTCTTTTTGGAGTAGAGCTTTTTCCCATGAGGTTTTCTCTATTTCTCCACTTTATAGAGATTTGGTTGTATTTGGGTACCTAATCTGGCCTAGTTGTCGGGACCCATGTTTGCCTTCTTGCATTGTAGTTACCTTTGCTTTCTTGCATTTGTTTGTAGCTGCATTGTTGCTCATCTTAAGGGGGGGTGTTAGAGTAAAGGTTTTAACTTAACTATGTTGATTAAGTTACCTTTATTCCCTTCTTAAGATTTCACGTTAGTTTGCATAAAGTGACATTTAATAATTATATTAATTATTAAATGTTTTCCTATTAGGGCTTCTTTTAGGGTTTTTCCTATTAGGGTTTCTTTAGGGTTTACATGATCTCCTTTTTATAAGGATTGATCTCATTGTATTTCATATCAATTCATTCTCTCATTCTCTCTGATATATACATTTTCAGTTTTCAGAGAACCCTTGCTTGTTTGTCTCCATCTCTTCTTTTGTGACAGGTTATTTGCATGCAGGTGATCTTCGGGGTTTGTGAAGTTGTATTTTCTCAACTCCTATAGGTTTCCCTTGATGTTGTTCACGAGCGTGGAGGATGTACCATATGTAGCAGATTTCGGGTCTTGTACCAGTTCGAGAGACAGTTGCACATGTTGTGCATTGTGTATGTACCTCATTTGTATCATGTAATGTAATCTTGGTGTACTCTTTCCATTGTATTTAAGGAAGAATTGATGTAAACTTCTAGCAATGTAATGATGTACTCCCATGTAATAGATATTGTATATGTACATGTAGTTCTATATATATGATCTTTGATGATTACTTATCTGATGTTATAATGTGGAAACATATGTGTTAATTCATTTAATGCAATGGTTTTAGAATGAACTATTGTTGTTAGTTAATTCATATTGTATGTTAGATTTTGGTAATAGTTTTTTGAGTAATGTAGTCATGGAACCTTAGAGGACATAGCTTAGCTTGTATGTTATGTTTAGATATGGATTACATTTCATGTTATTGCACTTAAAATTTTTTTATGTCACTATTGTAGTTAGTTGTGTTGTCCTTTGGGGTTCTTTGGTGGGGCGTTACAAATATTCTAATAAAAAATCATAACTAATTATTTACATGGAAAAAAATTATTAAAAAAACCAGCACATCCAGGCATGTGTCCTCTACATATATTGAAAGATTCAAAAAATAATAATTATATTTTTCTTGTACTTAGGGTGGGCATACATACACCTGCTTCTTATCTTTTTCTTAAAAAATTAGTACTACTGCATTGCAATTTCAAATTTTCGTAAAACAGATTTACTTTTTTCAAAAAAAGGACTAGTGGCCTAGAAACTACATTCAATTTGCTACAATTTTTGTTCTTACATATTTTTCAAATTATGTTGATAACTTATTCAAATTTTGATATCAAGTTGCCTAACTCTATTTTTCTGAATTTCCATCGCCACTTAGAGACCTAGTTTGGACCTCCATGATCCTACACTGACCCTATTGCTTAGATTTTAATATTTATATGATCTTATATGATATAAATATTAAAATATATATTATTTCATTAAGGTTAACTTCCTTAAATACTGCATTTTAGAATGCAAGTTGATAATTCATACTTTAGTTGGTTCACAATGGTTAAATGAAAAATACCATGTGGATTTGAATTTTGAAATTTAAATTTAAAATTTTGGATTTCATATTTGTAAATGTTAATTGATCCAAATCTTTTTCATTATTTATATCCATATTGTTTATTTTATTTTACTTGTGTATGTAGCTTTAAATTTTACTTTAGAAAAAATCATTGTAATATTTTGGTAAATTTAATTTTAAAAAATTATAGATTTATTTGTTACTTATTTTAGAAATATTATATTATTAATATTTGACATGTAATCATTATGAAATTTAAGATAAAATGTCAAAAAAATTGTTAACAAATTTAAATTAATTATTATCAAATTTGATATATAAATAATAATAAAATATAATTATATAATAAATTGAATAATATATATTTGATAAATATTAAAATCTAAACAATAAATTTATTAATATATATTATAAATTTAATTAATTTAAATTATTTTTTATTTATTTTTATTTAAAAATACAAGATAAATATTTAAAATATCTAGACTATATAATTATCGAGTCAAAATAACTTTTCAAAATATAAAAAAAAATTATTTTCATATATGTATATTATTATTAATATTTTTAGATTTTATTTTATTTTGATAGATGAACGCTTTTTTGACTAGAGCTATGAACCAGTGAGGCTACATTCAGGGGACCTCATCCCCATCTCATCTCCTCTATCTCTCCTCTTTCTTTATTCCTCTCCTCCATCTCCTCTCCTCCCTCTCTCCTCTTCCTCCTCTCCTCCTCTCCTCCAGCTCCTTCGTCTCCATTCCTCTTCTTCTCTACTTCCATCTCCTCCTCCATCTCTCCTCTTCCTCCTTCACTCTTCTCCTCCTCTCCTTTTCTCCTCCAACTCCTCCGTCTCCACTCCTCTCCTTTTCTCCTCTGGCACCTTCGTCTTCACTCCTCCTCTCCTTCTCTCCTCCTCTCCACCGTATCCTTCTCCACCGATTCATTCTGCACCCCCTACACCACCATTTCACCTGCCTCTCCCCTATCTTTCTTCCTCCCCCTGCACCTCCTTCACCATCCACCTCTCAAACTCCTTCCTTCATCCCTTCATCCATCACGCTACACCTGCCTTGCTGCTGACATCACCTGCTTCCATCTGCAACCTCCTCGCAATCTCTCTCTAACTCATCTCTTCCTTTTTTAACCGGGTAGAAGTGCTTGCCAAACTCATCTGTCATTCTACCCTTTCTCCTTATGTGTTGAATGATGCTGCTCTCTCCCTACGCCAACGTGCATTCCCACCATCTACCGTGGCATTTGAACCTTAGGTAGCCCAACTGCTACCCTTGCAATTTAACTGTTGCACTACGGGGTCAACCAAAATTATTAATATTTTAATTATTTTCATATATGTATATAATTAAAATTCATTTGATGATAGTAAATATAAATTTCCACATCCAATTTACATGGATATGAATGTTCTTAAATTTTGAATTTTGGTATGAAGGAGAATATAAAATATTCCATTAATACAATGATTTCCTAAGATTTAGAATGGAGCTTATTGGGATCAAGAAAATATTCAGTGCTAATTTAACACTCTCATAATGTTTTAGGTGATATACAAGATTTCATAGAAAAATCAAGTGTGATTTTTATTCGAGAAAGAAACAACCCTAATAATAGGAGAAAAACCTATAAAATTGGAAGCTAGATGTCACTCAATTTACTCTTATTGTAGGTTTTTATGTCTCCTTTGTTTTCAAAAAAGAATAATTTGTCCAATGACGATAGAAAAAAAATGTTTATTATTTTATTATGTTTTAAAAATGATCAATTTGAATCATTATAATATTTGAAGCTCTAAAGCAATTTATGTTAATAATATTTTCATGTTTTTCATTGGTTTGAAAAAGACAATTTGATCATCGGTTACAAACTGCCACCTCCGCTATAGTTTCATGGAAGGAACTAATAAATTAGAAAGTTTGATTTGTTAGTAGACACAAGTGCAACTAAATCTCTTCATTTAAATCAATAATTATTAGATATTAGTGAACCATTCAAATCAATAATTATTAAATATTAACAAACCAATGATTATAAATGGTATGATTTTTCCAAAGTCCATGAATGATAGAGAAAACACTTTTGGATTAAACTATGTATGCTATTTTCAATTGACGTTCGAACCACACTCAATTATTCATCATAGGAAGAGGATAATGAAGAATATGATTGTAGAAATGACCTTAACAAGAGTTAAGTGGTTGGAGAGGGTAGGGAGGTAGGAGATTGGAAAATGAAGTAAAAGTGAAAATAGGCAAAAAAAATATGATGAAAACATAAAGAAGAATGAATAATATAGTAATATGGTATAACACAAATAAATAGATAATTAAATGTTTCAAACAATGAATAACTCTAAGAGAATTATATGAAAAAATATTGAGGAAAAATTACCAAAATTATTAAAGAAAATGAACGAAGATATAAAGGAAAATATACTACAACTTAAATAATAATTTAACTAAAGAAAAAGATGAGATTATATATAAAATATAAATTGGAAAAATAAATAGATAATTCAATTAAAATAAAAAAATAGATGGTTAAAATACAAAAAATTATAATATATAACTTATAATATATATTAATATAAATATATATTATAAATTAATATAAATTAAAATATTACCTACACAATATAGGTTAACTTATTTAGCTACAAAATATTACATACAATAATATAAGATATAAATATAAATAAATTATATATATATATATATATATATATTACCTACATTAAAATAGGTTATATATTATATAATAAAAGATTCTCTTATATATTATAAGTTATAATTTTTTTGGAGAGCCTATATATATTAATATAAATTAATATAAAAAATATACATGACGAAAAAAACTTATTAATGAAAAGAAGAACATATAATAATCAAATTATACCATAAAATATTAAAAACATAGATAACAAAGATACTAGTCAAGAACAATACAATTTAATTATTTTAATAGTGTGAATCCAAATCTCTATAAAATAGTTAATTGACTTTTATAAGATCTTCTTTAATAAAAAAAATAACAATTACATACATAAAAAATCATTCTTAAAAAAATGTCAAAATGAGTAACATTTATTTATTTTAGAAAGATTTAATGAAATGGTTTTGTAAAGTAAAAAATAAAAAATCATTCTTAAAAAAAATGTTTACCTTGCTTTCCCTACAAATCCATCAATAACACACACAACTTTTTAACCAATCATATGCACAAGAAATAATTTTTATAATTTGTAAAGTTAAATATTTTACTAGTTGACTTTACAAAATTGAATTTTATTTTAATCTTTTTAACATATTATTTTTGATTGGTTGAAAACTAGATTATTAATAACTAGTTGACTAAAAAAAGCCAAACTCATTACAATAGTACTATGCCTAGGGAAAGTACTAATAACACTCAAAGGAAAATAAACTCTCCCTAAAGCTTAATCTAAGATTAATTCACTAAGATGCATACAAAACAATATAAACTAGTATCCATTAAGAGTTATTTTATTTATAAATATTATAGCTTCACGATGCTGCCTCTGCACTCGGCCTCATTTGTCATGGCTAGGGTTTCCTACACCACGTCGAGGAGGTTTCTTTATGATTTTATAGGTCTAAGTAGTCATCCTTATACAACAGTGGTGAAGGATGGGTAGGCTCCAACGAAGAAGGATGGGGGGCGTGGTGTGGCAATGAAGAATGGCTAGTTCAAGAGTGACTAGAACCAAAGAACAAGGCCTTTTTCCAATCAAACTCATATGCCAAAGGCTAGACGAAAGGAAAATGGGGGGAAAATGAATAGCTTGGGGGAGGGTTTGATGGTGTCGGGCAAGGTGAAAGAACCTAGACCATTGTGATGTGTTGGGGTTACTCCTTCGATCTCCATAGATGGAGAAATAGCAAATCAAGTAGAAAATAATGCACTGTATTTTGCAGAACTGGGGTTAATAGGAAGATTTTAGGGTTTTTGGTTGTGCTTAGTAGATTTACATCGCTGGATAATAGATACATGGCACCCAATCATGAAGGGCGATGTGCAAATCTACCCTAGTGCAAAGGGGTTTATTGTAGTAGTGTTTGACAATGTGAAGGATAGGAATGTTATGCTCTATGATTACCAATAGAGCTAGGAGGACAAGTACATGCTAATGTTGAAGCCATGGCATCCAACTTTCAATCCAACCACCAAATCTTTTGGGTTGGTTCCACTTTGGGTAAGGCTTTCAAATCTCCCTTTACATTTCTAGTTTGAACCTTGCTTTGAAGCCATTGGAAACATGCTAGGGAAATTTCTAGGGTTGGATGAGGGATCTTTAAATTTTTTGCATACTACTTATGCATGCATCTTGGTAGAAATGGGCATTACAAAAGATCTCCCAATGACTGTAAATTTGAAATTTTATGACGGGGAATGGAAACAATTGCTTGATTACAAAGGATTACCATTCTAGTGTCGCAGTTGCTTCAACACGAGTCATATTGCTAATAATTTCTCTCAACGCAAGAGATTTAATTAGGTAACTTGGTGGAAAGAGGTGTCCCCCCATCACTATTTCATGGAGAAAGAAGGCTCAGTTGCAAATGAGAAGGTTGAGGACCCAAATTTTTTTGTTGCCAACAAACCCCCACAAAAGTTTAAGAAAACGTCGGGTGTGTCATTTAAGTTGAAGCAAGGCAGTGTTTTAAGTGGCGAGATGGGTGATAGGTCGAACTGTGGAAGTTTGGCTTCTTAAGAAGAAAAGCACAACCCAACTGAAGAAATAGGAGAGCCTCCATGGGAAAATGAACAATAGGAGCTCTGGCATATGTTTCAAAGGAGGAGGAAGAAGAAGAGGGGAGTCACTTTCAACATGATTCTTCGTTCCCATGATAAAAGGAAAAATAAGGCAATGGGTTGTTCAAGGAATAGAAATGGTGTAGATTTTGTATTGCTTGAATTTTTTTATATTTTAGTTATTGTTAATGGGGATAGAATGAGGGTAGATTTGTGATTAAGATTGGGATGTTTTGAATGTTGGTTTGGGGTTTTAAAAAGCAATTGTTTCACAAGTTAAATTCTCTTCATGAATGTAACTGGTGGTTGTAATTTATGTATTTGGATGATATTTTAATTTTTATTAGGGAAAATAAGAAAACTTGATGCAAATAAGAGGGTAAGTGCACAAAGATGGGGGACCAAAAATGGGTCTTAAGTGGCCACTTTTTTCTAAAATTAGGAAAGATTGACCTTGGATGAGAAATTGAAGATAGTTACACTCAAAATTTTAAGATACAACAAAAAAAAGAGTCGTAGTGCTCCAAATCTACTTGCTAAAGTACTATTTTTTTTTAAAATGGTAGAGATTAAGGGGTTCAAAAAGGGGGGCCACACAAATTGATCCATTTTTTCAAAAAAATATAACATAGCGTCTGGTGTGGTCCCCCTAAAATGTTAACCTTTTTTTTAGTATTTTAGAAATCGATTAAGTGAGAAATTAGCTAACACCATGAAGTTTATCCCAATCTTTTTGCTATTTTTTTAATGAATATATGATTTTTTACTTATTTTCAAAGTGGACACATCCTGAAAAACAAAAATTTGAGCGTGCTCCCCCCTAATTTTTTTGAAAACTAATCGAATTTTATTTTTTTTTATTATGTGTAGAATGGAGTCTAGTTTCTAAAAATATAATTTGTTTGAAATTTCAATGAATGGTTAAAAAATAAAGTAAAAAATACCAAACATTGGTTTTTGACAAAAAATAGATACACCAACAAAAAAAATTAAAGATGAAAACCCTAACAAACTCAAAATGTGAAAAAATTACATGGTTAGGTAGCTATGAGAGAGCTTAACATTACCTATTTTTTTAATTGACCTTGAAACATGTGCAAAACTGATGGGGAGCACACTTGAGATTATGTGAAATTTCTTAGAATCTAAAAAAACACGTCTTTGAGCATTGGAAAGTCAATCCAACCCTTTGGGTTGGAAGCCCAAGGAAAATCCAAGCCAAAGGCTTGGAAATTCCCAAAGCAAACAAAAACGTGAGCGCGTTATAACGCACTCACATGATGCCTTCTTTAAACATGTTTTTGGTATGTTTGTTTGTATGTAATGTATGTATGCATGTATGTTTGTATGTATGCATGTTTGAATGTGTGTATGTATGTGTAGACACCTAAATTTGACCTTTTACATAAGGAAAAATTTATCCCTTTCCTTCATCCCCTTCATCAACGTTAATTAAATTATTTATTTAATTAATGTTCCTTTTTCCCTAACGTTCCTAAGGTATTTAATTTAGTCAATTAAATACTTTATACATAAACCCACTTCATCTCTAAATTAAATAAATGCAATCAATTTATTTAATTTAGTCAATTATCGTTATCATTTTTAATTCGTTCTTTCTCTCTCCTTGTCACATCCTCCATAACCTTTCACTAAACTGGATTAATTTAATTAATCCTTCATCAAGATGTGCATATCCTTAATTAGGATTAATGTCACATCCTCCATAACAAACCACTTGCCTCTAATCATCATTAATTAATCTAATCATCTTTTTGCACAATCCTAATCCTAATCACTTACTGCTTTTAACATGTCCTTAAGTCAACCGTCTTGGTACTTACCTTTTTTGGGTTGACCTCTTCCCCATGTGAATTAAAAATTCACACTTATTCTCCCCATGCATTTGTCTTCCCCATGACATCTCATGTGTCACATCGTACCCAAAGGATAAGAACCTCTTTTAGAGGAATCTTATTTTATCCCTTAGTCTCTCCTTAAAATTGAATTAAAAATACACTTTTATTTCTCCAAGGCCTTTCCCATTCCCCATGTTGACAAGGGATGACTTTCTAAAAGTCATCACTTGTCACTTTCAGCTCCATATGGGGCCAAGGAATAACTTTTTAAATAAATCCTCTCCCATCCCAAGGTACTTCCATATCATTTGTACCTTGGGACAACATGGCCTCTTCCATGTCATTTGTACCCCTTGCCATCTCACCTTGTCCTTTAGACAACTCACCCACCACATGTCCAAATGTGAGGGCTTGTGAGTCCTCAACTCACCACAACCCTCCATCTTGACCATGGTGGCTCAATCTTGACCGTTGAATTCTCTAGAGAATTCAACTTCTACAAATAACCCCCCTCTTCCTTCATTAAGGGATCCTTATGCATTCTTAGTCAACTTATGATCTTGAGCCATTTGAGCCTCCATAAGTTGTTATCACATCATTTTTCATTCAATATCCATCCATCTTAGCCATTTACATCCTCATTTTGCATTTCAATCACTTTGCATCATTTTTCCATCAAGGAGCACACATATTATCAACTATCAAAGGGCCAACCAAGGGAAACATGGATAAAAGGTATATCAATATGATTTTCACTTTTATCTTCTTTTTATCTTGTGTTTAACTTAGGCTAATTGTTTTGAGGTGTTAGGTGTTTTTGTGCTCTACTTACATTCTAGTTTGTTTTGTATTTTAGATTAGTACATTTTTCCCCTTCACATTTTTGGCACGCCCGATGAGACCCACATCACGAGTCTTTTTTTTGTACTAACAGTTGCTATTTTTTTTTTTAAAGATTTTTGCAAATTTTGACACAGAGGGGTGACCTTGTCCACTGTTTAAGTGGCCCCGACCTAGCAGCAGATTTTTTTGCTGCTGTTTTCTGAGTGTTTTTCCGTGCAGGTACTCTGTTTGGGTGAACCTAACTTAGAGGGGCTGCTCTGACCTAGCAGCAGATTTTTCTGACTGTTTTTTCATGTAGGTACTCTGTTTGGGCGGCCTTGACCTGGAGGGGTGGCCTTGACCTAGCAACAGATTTTTCTGCTGCTGTTTTCTAACTGTTTTTTTATGCAGGTTCTCTGTTTGGGTGGCCCTGACCTAGAGGGGCGGCCCTGATCTAGCAACAGTTTTTTTTGTTGTTTTTTGCATTTTTCTGATTCTATTTTCTGTAGGATTCATGTTTGGGTGGCCCTGACCTGGAGGGGTAGCTCTGACCTAGGAACAGATCTTTTTTATGTTGATTTTTATCATTTTCTGACAATTATTTCTTACAGGTTCAAAAAATTCGCTTGTCAAAGACAAAAAAATAAACTACTGATGCGTGTTTTGCAGGTGGTGTCCAATTAGTCTTTTCTTTTCATTTTTATTAAAATAGGAATATAGGACTAATTAAAGGGTCAATAAATTTTTTTTCCATGTTTGAAGTGAGATATTGACATATCCAATCCCTTTGCACCGTTTGGCGATCTTGGGTGAAGAGAAATCGTAGCTCACTTAGTCCATTTTTATATCCCTTTTTCATTTATTAGCGGGACCTGCTTGGGGATTTCATCACCCCAAGGGACGATTCCAACCACATGTTATTGACGGGGTATATAAAGGGGGGAGGTGAAAGTTGTACCTCAATCTAGTCACGTTGTGTCTAGCAAAGCGTCGCAACTAGGGTGATACCTAGATAGACGTGAAGGGTTGGTCTGAGCTCTCAGTCTCTCGCTGGCTGCTCCCGACTCACGCTTGTAGATGGGCTGGTGTTCACGGTTGTGCCCCACATACCGTGTGTATATTGGAGACACCACTATAAAACTTGTTAATCCTAGATAGAGGAATGTGTTGGCCATACCTTAACACTAAAATTAGGCTTGTGTTGCTTGAAGTGTCTTCTTGTGAAAAACTAGTACTTTTCACTCAGTTTTTGGTCTTTTTACTTGTTGTTTCCATCATTTTCCATCACTATTTTTGACTAAGTTAGGACCAAACTAGTCTACAAAGGAGTCCTTGTCCTAGAGGGGTGGCTCTGACTTCTATTTGGGCAACCTTGACCTATAGGGGTGACCCTGTCCCCCTGTTTCCTAGCTGTTTGGCCTGTTCAAGTTAGAAAAATTAGTTGTTTTTCCTATTTGGGTGGCCCTGACCTCTGTTTGGGTAGCCCTAACCTTTGTTTGGGTGGCACTGACCTAGAGGGGTGGCCTTGACCTCTATTTCGGTGGCCTTGACCTAGAGGGGCGGCCCTGACCTTCAAAACAACCATTTTTATTATTTCGGGAAGCTATTCACCCATTCTGACAACTTGTTTCCTTGTTCTAAGTGTTGTTCCCTTGTCCGGGGTACAAAACCATCCATCTCAATCATTCGCCCGTCCATTTCGAGTATCCATTTTCCCATTTCGATAATCATTACCCAGTTGTTTGGCTTGTTGAAAGCCAAAATTTGGTCAAATATTTTTTGTTTGGGCAACCCTGACCTCTATTTGGGTGACCTTGACCTAGAGAGGCGACCCTAACCTCCAAAACAACCACCTTTAGCCTTCGTTCGCTAGCCGTTATCCTATCTTGGGAACCTGTTCCAAGTGTTGTTCCCTCGTCCAGGGTACTTGTTTACCATAAACTAACCTTTGGTCCGACTGTTTCAATCATCCATTTATCCATTTCATCCCCCGTTCCTCATTCCCGACCAGTCGTGCACTCATTTTGGTAAAGCTGTTTGTCTGCTTCAAAAAACTATTCTCCTATTTCGAGTGTCATTCCACAACCTCTTACATCCTTTCACCTCCTCTGAGTGGTCTTTTTCCCATTCCGCTAATCCAATTACTTGTTTTGGACATATATTTATCATATTTTTTCTCTACGGTGAAATCAAAACCTGTTCGGACAACCTTGACTTGTTTGGGTGGCCCTGACCTAGAGGGGCGGCCTTGACCAAAAGTTTGGGTGGCCCTGACCTAAAACTTCACCCATCTCCTTGTTTGATTTAAAAATCCAACCTCTTGTGTTATTAGAAAGGCCCATTAACTATCTTTTTGTTTGTGCATCACATTCGCCCATATCACAACCTTTTGCATCTACATCATTCTATAGATCATATAGGCTACATCCATAATCATCCTTGGATTGTACACCCATCATCACTTTATCCTTTGATTTTTTTTTGGATTCATCATCCAAATTGACCTAGGTGCTTGAACCTGATCACCATCTTTGAAAGCCCACTTAGGATCGCTATCCATCCTAAGTCAGTCATTATCCTCAACCCTATCAATCCCCTTTCATCTCAAGGTGGATTCAATCTCGTGATCATCGGTTCATCCTTAATCTGATCAATCAACACTTTGTGTCACCTAAGGTGATCTCTAAAACTGGTTTAGGAACCCTTCAAAATCATCCAAACCATTTAATCTTCAATCATCCTACCAATCAAATCTAATCAAATCCTTATCTGATCATTCAATTAATTGATATATCATCAGTTGATCCATCATATATCTTATAAATCAATCCAACATCTAATCCAAGCCCACAGTCTTTTTTCAATCCAAATCATCACTTAGATCGTCATTTAGAAACTTAGTTGCATCTTAAACCATTTTTTTTTTTGCACGTTCATGCCCGTTCAAACCCGCACGCAAGCAAAAAGGCAAATGGCTGATCAACAAGCCCAAGGTACCCACCCAAATGTCCCACATGATCCTAATCACATTCCAAATACTCCACAAGATCCCCATAACATTCTGGACAATTCACAAGATCCCCATAACGATGCCTCATCCCAATCGAATATCGACATCCAGAATACCACACTACCTGGTGACGAGCATATGGCTAACCAAACCGAGGTTAGTGTTGATGAATATATCAGTAACCTTGCTAATGCTTAGATGATAGATCATCTCTTAAACGAACGTGGAGACAAGATCCTTTCCACCTTACTCATGAAGGGGGTTAAACCACCGTCTAGTTTTGATACATCACAGTATGCCCTTCCCACATTTGTTGATCCACAAACCTCACAAAATGTTCCAAAGAGTTCCTACATTCCTGAAGGTGCACCCACTGAAAACTAGTATCATCCTGAATTTGGAAATGTCGTCATCCATCAGGTCCAAGAGTATCCTTGTCTTTCGACCACAACATCTACTATTCCACCACTAGATCCTAATGATCCCTATGCCTATGGCATGCCATCATACATCCCATCTACTCCACCGCTTCCTCCCTTGTATCCTAATACTGGAGGCACACCTATTCTTACCAATTTTCTGCCTCCTACGTTCCAACATCCTCCAGTTAATCCGCACTTATCCACCACATTTCCAACACCGCTACAACACACTACTAGTGTTGTTGCTTCATCTCAACCCCCACAAAAACCTCCATGGCACACCATCCCCATCCCCATCCCAAAACAAAAAAAATTGATCCCCCAACTCTACCATCCCCCCCAACCACCACACCAAGGGGTGCAACCTAATCTATAATCACAACAATCACCACATAATGCTTCCATCCCTATCCTGCAACAACAACATATTCCACCTCACCCATCTATCCAACAACAACCACAACAACGACCACCACAACAACACAGATATATCCCTACACAAATGTAAAATGATTCGCTCACAAAATACCTCTATCATCCATCTAGCACATATACTGCTCCATCTCACCTCAATACGAATCCTCATCAAAATTCTCAAAACCAAACACATACTCAATTACCACCTTACACCAATCCTTCGCAGCTGCCTAATCATCCCCACCAACAAACATCAAGTCCATCCCCATATGCCACACAAAAACCCACCATTGCACAACAATACCAATCCTATCCGCCCTACTTTCAACAACAACCAACTTATCAGCAGGGTGCACCTTACATTTCCTATTACCAACAACCATCATCACATCGACAAGGGGATCCTTCCTCCCTGTATTATCAAAGTTCTATACAACAATAGGACCCATCCCTCGCTTCCTACTATAAACAAAAATCACCTTACCAACAAGTGGCTCCCACTCATCACAATCAATCATCCAACTATCAATCCACTTATAATCAACAAACACACTCGTATCTGACTCAACCCGTCTATGATCCAACAGCGGTAGGGGGATCCTCATCATATCCAAAATACTATCCATATAACTAATCCAATTTGACTCCCACAACTCCCATCAATAAGGACTTGGAAGAAGTAAAAGAAACATTAAAGGATCTACAAGCTGGAACGGGTAAACAAACATTCAAGTTTGATGACATATGTCCTTATCCTTTTGATCCCTCCATCTCCTTGGTTCCTTTCCCCAAGCATTTTGAGATACCAAAATTCGATAAATACAAAGGAACCAGGGACCCTAAAGCCCACCTTCAAGAATTTTATGCCCATTTCCAAGAGGTCATGCATAACGAAAATGATCTTATCTGAATTTTCTCTAAAAGTCTACAAGGAGTTGCCCTTAACTGGTTTATGGGCCTTGAAAAAGGATCTATCAAAACCTTTGCACAATTATCCGAACAATTTTTCTCCCACTTCTCTTTTAATCTAGAGAAGGATATTGACACACTCGATCTCCTAAAAGAAGAAAAACGTGATGGAGAGACCTTTACAAGCTACTTGCAAAGATGGCATGCCTTGGCCAACAGGATGAAATTCCTACCATTAGAAAAAGACATGGTCACGTTATTTATCAAAAATTCCCACCTAGATATGGCTCATAACTTCCAACTCCATTGTATCACCACCTTTGCAACACTTGTGGAGAAGGGTCCCATCTTGGAATGAGCCTTGTTGCAAAAGGGCAAGTCAAACTTTTTAATTCTGATAAAGAGAAGTCCTTTGGGGATAAACCTCATTATTGGAATATAAATAAAAATGTTGTCAATGATGGTGTCACTGACACCAAACATGTTTAAGTGGCCACCACCACACAAAAATACCCTCCTCAGCAATAGTCGTCAGTCCAAAATTCCATATCCGTCCCCCAAGGGGCACCACTACAACAATCCAACCAAAATAACCAAGGGGGGAATAAGCGATAGTTCACTCCATTAGGAGAACCCCTTAGCGTGGTGTTTAACAAGATTCTTCAAGCTAATTATCCCATCACAAATCCTATCACCAAACCTCTTGGTACGTCTAAACCCAAACCTGCTTGGTTTAAAGACAATGAATATTGTGAATTTCACAAGATCAAGGGACGTACCTTAGATAAATGTCAAGGCCTAAAAACTTACATTCAAGTCCTCATCGATCGAGGTGAAATCCATGTAGATGCTAACACATCATCTTCATCCAATGCTCAACTCCAGATATATCAAAACGCTTTTCCTAACCACAATCAGGGTCCTAGTACTTCCAACTCTAATCCTAGATCTAACAACAATAACAATCAAAGTAACAACACCAATAACATCAGCTATAAAAATGTGCCATACAACTACCAAGGTGTGGTATCATATATAGAACAAGTGGAGCCATGTGTATCCATGATACGTGTCAAAGGAAAAGATCTGTAATGTGTTGTTCCCACTCAACGAACCCGCATCACAGTCCCAACAACTCCTCCATCTACCCAACGACCATTTGTCAGTTCACAATATTATATCCTCGACCACCTAGGCAAAACTGCAGCCCAAATATCCATCTTGGATCTGCTTAAGTCATCTCCCATGCATCAAGACATCTTGACCACGACTTTGCAAAGCACACAAGTGCCCGATGATATTGACCCCACCCAATTCGAAGAATTGGTAGGAAATCTCTCATTAACCTATCAGTTAGCCTTTAGCCAAAAAGATGTGTCATGTCTTGATTCAAGCCACAAGCGCCCCCTCCATCTCGAGGTTGGTGTAAATTTTAAAAAAATAAAAAGGGTACTGGTAGATAATGGTTCAACCCTAAATCTTTGCACATTAAAATTCATACAACAGGTTGGGTATACCCAGGTTGACTTGAGAAGTCAAGTTATCACCATCAAGGCATATGATAACGCAGAGCGGGATTCTGAGGGAATTATTTGCCTCCCAATTCAAGTGGGCCCCATTGTACAATACACTATGTGTCATGTTCTGGACCTTGACCTTCCATACAACATCCTTCTTGGCCATCCATGGATTTATTCTATGCAAGCCGTCCCATCCACCTACCATCAATGTTTAAAGTTCCCCTTTCAAGGAATGGAAGTTACCATACCAACTGATCCTCAAACTTTTGAATATTGTGATGCCTTAGAAGCTTCCTTTCTACATTCACATCACTACCCAGGATTTAAAAAGGGGGGCATCCCAAACATCTGATTCTCATCCATCCACCAATACACTAAACACCTCATCCACACCATCATCCACACCTGCTTGCACCATCACCAAGGTCCAAATCATAGACAAGGGATGTGGTGAATACGAAATGCATACCATGCTAAATGTGGCAACCATGCCGCCCTTTCCTCGTACATATGGAGAACCAACTCTGCCAATACAAAAAGTAGAAGAAAAAACACTTACACTCACCTCCAAGAACATGGGTTCGACAACATTCAATGATCTGGGATCCCTTCGGGATCAAATGGAAGTTGATATCAACCAATGGGTTTATCGAGAGGAACCTGAGCCACCACGTTCCCTTATAGAATACTTTCAAGAGGTTTATCCATGTGCCTCCAAGTTCATTGAAAAGTGTCATTACCAAGGTAGAGGTCTTGGTGTGGAAGAACACGAAAAACGCCAGCGCATTGAAGCAACTAACATCCAACCAAGAAATTTGGGCTTGCGTTATGATACTAAATAGAAGGGTCCCACAACATCCTCTGACACTTCTAACAATGTTAGTGTTGACGACGGTTCCCTCGAAGACATACCAGAAGAAGAGTCCATCATACACGCGTACGATGATTTGAATCACATTGATCTCCTTGCCATGTTCGAATGCTTGTCTGTTTGCACTATAACCTTATCCGTGAAATATCCTAAACTTATAGTTTATGACCTACAAGGTAGCACACCTATTGACACATTTCCCTTAGAGGATACCTATGTTCATCTCATGGGATTGGGGAAAGATGAACGCCCTAACCGCAAAAGCAAAAAGAAACAAAAAAAAATAGGTCATCAAGTGAAAACCTCATAGAGGTGCTTTTTGATTGGGAAAAAATAAAAACAAAGGGTGTATCTGACAGTGAAAACCTCAATACAACACTGGAAGATGGGGATGTTCATCTTCCCCTTGTGGGAACACAAATACCTGAGTAGTCTTTTATTCTCATTGAAGAGACGCAAGAGGTAAATTTGGGGACAAAAGAAAATCCAAGGATCACTTATGTAGAAAAATATTTATCAGAAGAAGAGTATTTTACTATTGTCCAAATTCTCAGAGAAGGGGTCATCAATTTTGCATGGGCTTATTCAGATATGCCTGACCTGGATCCTGATCTTGTTGTACACCATTTGGATGTTCGTCCAGATGCCAAACCTGTCAAGCAAAAGCTCTGAAAGATCCACCCGTAGGTAGCACTATTAGTTAAAAAATAATTGGAGAAATTACTAGATGTTGGCTTTATCAGACCCATTGATTATTCTGATTAGATTTCCAATATAGTACCTCTTGCTAAACCTAACAGAGACATCGGGATTTGCACAGATTTTTGGGATCTCAACAAAGCCTATCCAAAAGATGACTTCCCATTGCCCAACATCAACATGTTGGTCAACATTACTGTGGGACATGAGATGTTATCCCATATGGATGGCTTCTCTAGCTACAATCAGATCCAAATTGCCCCTGAAGATCAACAAAAAATCGCTTTTACAACATCTTGGGGTACCTTTTGTTACAATGTCATGCCCTTTGGCCTCAAAAATGCGGGGGCAACATATCAATGAGAAATGATTGTTATATTCCATAAACTCATCCACATTATCATGGAAGATTATTTTGATGACTTGCTGGGAAAATCCAGAACGAGAGAAGAGCACTTGGCCATCCTGAAAAAGATCTTCGAGTGCTTGGGGCAATACAAGCTAAGATTGAATCCAAAAAAGTGTGTGTTTGGTGTCACGTTAGGGAAATTGTTGGGCTTCATAGTCTCTCGGAGGGGCATCGAGGTTGACCCTGCTAAAGTAAAAGCTATCATAGATATGCCTCCACCTAGAAACCTGAAATAGTTAAGGAGCTTTCAAGGAAAGCTACAATCCATCCGTCAGTTTATAGCTCGTCTTGCAGACAAATGTCAGTCATTCACCCACCTTCTAAAGAAAGACACCACCTTCATATGAAATCAACAGTGTCAATTGGGTTTTGATACAATTAAAGAGGACTTGGCCCACCCACTAATCTTGATGCCACCTATCCCAAGAAAACCCCTCCTGTTATACATCTCTACCACTTCAATTGCACTGGGGGCATTGTTGGCACAACATGACGAATCCTCAAAAGAGGGACAAATCTATTACATTATCCGAACACTGGTTGGTTATCAACTTAATTATTTACTAATGGATAAAGCATGCCTCGCTATTATTGTCTTCAGTACACAAAAATTATGTCATTATATGCTTAGCCATCCGGTAAAGTTGATATCAAAAGTTGACCCCCTCAAGTATTTGTTATCTAAGACCGCCCTGACTGGCTGCATGGCTAAATGGATCATGCTTCTAAGTGAGTTTGATATAAAATATGTGGATAGAAAATAAATCAAAGGACAGGTGATAGAAGATCAGTTGGCAGATGCTCCATTAGTAGATGCCTACCCGATAGAAGCCGAATTTCCTGATGAAGGAGTCTTTGCAGTATCAGAAGCTACCACATGGACACTATACTTTGATGGATCACACACTAATAATGGATCGGCGGTAGGATTCTTTCTTATCACCCCCCAAGGCGATTACATACCAAAATCATTTAGATTAGCTTTTCCCTGCACCAACAACATCGCCGAATATGAATCCCTTCTCATAGGCCTTAGAATCACAGTTCAATGGCAGATCACTCATCTATAAGTTTTTGGTGACTCCTAGTTAGTTATAAAATAGGTCAATGATGAGTTTCTAACAAAGGATGACAAGTTGTTGCCTTACAAACGCATGGTGGATGAATTCAAAAAATATTTCGCCTTCATCCAATTTGAGCAAATCCTAAGACTCCAGAATAAGGTAACAGTTGCCATGGCTACCATTGGTTCTCTCCTTGACATGCCAAAAGACCGCACAGATTGTCAGTTCCTAGTCGAACAAATCTTAATCCCAGCATATGATATCCCTGAGAATGACATGGTGTGCGATATTGTAGGCCCTGAATCCCCATGGTACCATGAAATTTACACCTATATTCATGACAACACACTCCTGTCTGATCTCACATGAAACCAACGTAAATCATTTATCCAACGCACTGCCCGCTACACCATCATCAGTGATACACTCTATTGATGTGGGTATGATGGAACTCTCCTCCGTTGTTTAGACAAAATTGAAGCCCGCACGACATTAACAAAAGTGCATAGCGGTATTTGTGGGGCCCATTCTAATGGTATGACCTTAGCCAAAAGGATTCTAAGAGAAGGGTATTATTGGCCTACAATGGAACATGATGCTTGTGAATTTTTCAAAAGGTTTCTTCCATGTCAACAACATGTAGATTTGATTCACGCCCTGGCATAAGAGTTGCAACCTATCACGACACCTTGGCCGTTCTCACAATGGGGTTTCGGCTTGGTTGGCAAGATCTACCCTCCATCCTTTGATGGTCACACTTTTATCATTACAACCACTAAATACTTCACCAAGTGGGTGGAAGCCATACCACTCACTCAAATCACCGGTGTTCAGATCTCTAAGTTCATCCTCTACCATATCCTCTACAGGTATGGTATCCCCTCCACCATCATCACTGATAACAAAAAGACATTCAAGAATAAGTGCATTAAGTCCCTCTATGAAACATATCATATCCAACATCGTTGGTCCACCCCCTATTACCCCCAAGGTAATGGAAAAACAGAGGTGGCAAATAAACACTAATCAAAATCATTAAGAAGATGGTAAATAACATTGGTCGGGATTGGCACCTCCATATCCATCCTGCTCTTTGGGCCTACCATATGTCCATCCGCACCCCCTCTGGCGCTACTCCATACTCCCTTGTCTATTGCATTGAAGCCATCTTTCCAATTGAACTCAAAATCCCTTCACTTCGAATATCACTTAAGAATCTCATCACTGACGAAGACACCCGAGTGGCATGACTAGCACAATTGGAATTGCTGGATGAAAAATGAGTCAAGGCTTATAACCATTTGCAAGCCTATCAACACCAACTCAAAAGGAGCTACAATAAGAAATTTTTCCCTCGCCAATTCAATGTTGGTGATTTGGTCCTTAAAGAGAATCAACAAAATCAACAAGATTGAGAGAAAAAGGGTAAGTTTGAAGCTAATTGGTTGGGCCCTTATGTCATCACCACAAAGTATGGTTTTGGCGCATATCGACTATCTACCCCTAAAGGATTGCCCTTGGAAGAACCCATCAACATCATGCATCTGAAGAAATTCTATACTTAGGTCAGCTGGGGTATCCTTCCTGATAAAATCTCAAAAATACAAAAAAAAGTGATTTTTTTTGTCAAAATACAAAAAAATAAAAATAAATAAAAAATAGTAAAGAGAAATAATTCATCCTATGGTGAAAAACACCCCTGCGTGGCACCTTGGATACGTACGATTGGTGAAAACCTGGCAACAGGCGCCTCTCATATAAGGTTTAATCATTATCTACATCGCGTCCTAGTTATTTTATGGCTTATCTATCGGCTCCTCAATCCCCATATCCTCCCATCTGCTTGCATCACCTCGTCACTTGGTATATTTTTGGTTGAGCATTGGATGACTGTCATCCAGTATCCGACATCCTGAACTTGTTATCCTAAATTGAGCTTGTTTCATCTCATTGTTGTGGTTGTCTCCATCTAGGTTCACTCATCGTGTTTGTTTCCATCTAGGTCTCATCGTGTATTTTCTTAAACTATGATGCCTCTGCGCTTGCATGTAGGCAAGGATAATCTTTTGATCAACCTCGAGGCATTTTTTACTTCATTTTCCATCCTCATAGTCCACTTTTCGATCTTTTCCATCCTCGGTCTTTTGACCTTACCAAACTACGTTGCCCCTGTGCTTGCACGTAGGCAAGGCTGATCATTTGATCTGCCCCCAAGGATTTTCTTCATCTTATGTTTGTGGTCAGCTCGTCTGATCGTTGTCCTCCATTTTCCTCTTTCCTCTTTTACCACAGTCTTTTCCTAAACTACGAGGGCTCTACGCTTTCACCTAGGCAAGGCTGATCTTCGATCAACCCCCGAGCCCCTAGGTCTTTAGGTTGTGTCAATCTTGTGTCCTGTGTCCTGTGTCCTATGTCCTGCCTTATGTCTTGTGTCTTGTGTCTTGTTATTAATATATGTCCTTATCTCGCTGGTACCTCACAAATAGAATCCATCTGTGTCACAAGGGTTAATCGGTTTCCAAATATCTTGTGTCATTAATCAATCTTTTAGTTTAGCATCCATCTTTGGTCTCAATAGGATGTATCCTTCCTAACAAGCCACATCAGCCTCATCCATCATCTTGATCCTATGGAAAATGATGTTTTGAATTTGATTGTGATCTTTTGATGCTTTTGAAATTTTGTTCATCATTTGATCTCCCTATCATTACTTGCCAAGGACGCCATGATCTATCATATTATGGTGTGTTTTGACTAGTTAATATAGGGGCATATCTTGATCCTTTTATTTTTTTCTGTCTTCTTGGTTGTCCCATGTAGTATCCACCAAGATCCCCGAGGTCTTATGTTACGCTGGGGCATCCTTTTGTGCTTGTGGCTATCCTAATACCTGGCCCAACCAAAGTCATTTTGATTTTGGGGTGTTAGGCTCACCTTCTTGTTTTTTGTGTTTATGTATGCATTATACACTATTTCATCTTGGTTTACATACCTTGACGCCCCATGTCTTATGCTATAGCAAAAATCAGTGCTCCAAAGATGGTAACTTCCATTCAAAGTACATTGCATTATTCTCATCCATTGCATTCATGTATCCTTCATCCCTTCTTTTCCTCATGATTTTAGATTGTGCAAATGGCAATTTCCTCCATCTCCCCCCCCCCCTTTTTTCTTGTTAGGGGTCCTAGGTTTCTTGATAGGTGCAAACCACCCCACCCATCACATTATTTATTGTAGGCCCTTATTTACATTAAAATGCATACTCATGTTAAGTTGTGTAGGCTAGTTTTCATTAATTATTCTACACCTCTTACCATTCATTCACTAACATATGCACTTTAGTTCATACATACAACATAAATCCATAAAAGCATATCCATCACTACATCATAACACATAAATAAAGTCATCCATCACATCTTGCATCATAAGTAATTCTCCTGCATCCATCAAACCCTGCATCACCAATGTTAGGCATCAACACAATCATCATCAATCATCATCATACATAGGAAGAAAAATAAATCCATTAAAGCATATCCATCACTACATCATAATGCATAAATAAAGTCATCCATCACATCCTGCATCATAATTAATTCTCCTACATCCATCACACCTTGCATCACCAATGTTAGGCATCAATGCAATCATCATCAATTATCATCATACATAAGCATAAATATAAATCCATAAAAGCATATCCATCACTACATCATAATGCATAAATAAAGTCATCCATCACATCCTGCATCATAAGTAATTCTCCTACATCCATCACACCCTGCATCACCAACGTTAGGCATCAATGCAATCATCATCAATCATCATCATACATAAGCATAAACATAAATCCACCAAAGCATATCCATCACTACATCATAATGCATAAATAAAGTCATCCATCATATCCTGCATCATACGTAATTCTCCTGCATCCATCACACCCTACATCACCAATGTTAGGCATCAACGCAATCATCATCAATCATCATCATACATAAGCATAAACATAAATCCATAAAAGCATATCCATCACTACATCATAATGCATAAATAAAGTCATCCATCATATCCTGCATCATAAGTAATTCTCCTGCATCCATCACACCCTACATCACTAACGTTAGGCATCAACGCAATCATCATCAATTATCATCATATATAAGCATAAACATAAATCCATAAAAGCATATCCATCACTACATCATAATGCATAAATAAAGTCATCCATCATATCCGCATCACATAATGTCAATAAGGGTCCTCACATATCTAAAATCCAAAAATATACGATATCTGTCATAACCATCACTAAAAATAAAAGTATGAGTACAAGGCTATGCATCTACTCCGATCTTTGTACTGTACCCACCCTATACCTATCAAACATCGGGCTCCTATGCCTCTGGTACTTTGAACCCTGTGCTCGCTCCATCAGATCTCTAAGGTGAGTCTGACACTAAACCTTTGTGTGGTGGCGTCTCCCTATAGCTGCTGAAGCCCCGTGTGTATGTACTCGTTGTCCGTGATGGTGTCGACATCTGAGGCACTGCATGGATGAAGGGTGGTACATGATGCATTGGATCTGGAACTACCATTTAATACGCCTCCATATAATAGCTTGACTCTCGTATGAGCTCATCCCTCTCTGCCGCTTGTAATCTCATGGTATCTCGCTCTAATCTATACCTGTCGCGATGTCCACAAAGGACTCTCCTCTCCTGCTCCCATAGATCTTGTGCCATCCACAACTGATCTACCTATCCCTACACCCATGACATCTCAATCACCAACCTGTCTTTGTCACCTCGCAGTAGCTCTATCTCCTCCTGCATCTGTCTACTCTCCTCCCCTGTCATTCTGTCCCACCCTGTGGCTGCCCTGTCTGATCCTGCGACTAGGTCATACCCTCCACTAATTTGTCTCGATCTCGTTGTAGCTGATCTAACTGACCCTGTAGTTGTGTCGCATCCCTCTCCATGACATGTCTATGTGTCACTACCTCATCCCTCTCATCTTGCAACAACCGCATCTGTGTCTGAACGACCTCCCTCTCTACCTCCATCCTTTGTACTTGATCCCTCAAGTTCTGCTCCTGCCTCAACTCCCTCTACTCCCTCAACAATCCGTCTACCTGTCTCCTCAAATCCCCCATATCTCTCTCTACCTTTGCTAGTGCCTCTGATATCTGACCTATTTCTCTTCCACACACATGCTGACCCCCTGCCTGTAATAGTGCCACTGCCACCTCCAATCTGTCTCTCTCTCATCTTGCTGACTCTCTAACCTCTCTCTCCCTCGCTACCTCTCCCCCCAACTGAGTCACCTTAGCCTATAGCCTGCTCGCCTCTTCTCGTGACTCATCCCTCTCACTCTCTACATCATGTACCTGGGTGGTTAGGTGGTCCAAAATAAAGCCATACTCCCTCTATCTTGTGCCCTCTAATCTAACTACTTTTTCCTACAACCTCCTCCTATCTGCCCTGAGTCTGATAACCTCCGCCTCCAGTATCCTCCTTGCCACCTCTGACTCCCTCAATCTTTGTTCAGTGGTTTTCTCTCCCACCTCCGCTCCTCTCGCCCATGTGATAGGATCCTCTGCTATCAGTGGCTTCATTGCTAAAGGAGGAATGTCATGTACCTCTATATCCATCACCTATGCTCCCTCTCCATCCCCTGTGTCCATCACTTCGGCCTCATCCCTCTCCATCGCCTCTACCTCCTATTTCTCCTCTTCGGGCTGGACCCGACCCCTCCATCTCTTCCTCCTCCTCCTTGATCTCTGTGGACCTCCTGTCTGATCCTCCCCCTACCCTGCCACCACTAGCGCCTCTTGTTGCCTGCCTAATCCTGCCACCTCTGGCACCTCCCACTGCCTGCCTGACCCTACCACCTCTGGCACCCTCTGCTACCTTTGTAATCCTATCACCTCCAACACCTCCTGCTGCCTACCTACTCTGCCCACTCTTGGTACTCTCCTTCGCCATCCTCTGGGTCTACTCGCATCTGATCCTCTCTGATTATCTCCTCCTCGGGTTGCCTCTGTCCCTCTCCTCCTATCGGCCTAGCCTCCTCTCTCGATCCAAACCCTACTACCTTTGTGATCGAAACCTCTGGTGTGATTCATCTAGGATGATGTCACACAAACCATGTTGCATATCTCAAAGTGATCCTAGCATCTACTAGTCCCTCACCTCTACCTAGGTACTCTACTAACTCACGCCCCAGTGTCGCCCAGTGCTCTTGAGCAAACTCTGCTGAAATCTCATCACCCCATGGTCGCTCCCACGTCAGCCGCCTAAACATCTCCAAGGTACCTGGAATGTCTTGCTCCAGCCTATACTGTCTCATCACTCGATCTGGCTTGTGTGCCTCTACTATCCGAGGGCCTCTCCCCACTATATAGCAATGTGTCGTGAAGTATTTCCTATGCCGAACCTCATCCTCTCTCCATCCCCTGAACTGCCAGAACATATACGGCCTCCACAATATATCCTCCTCCCTCAACTCATCAAAATCTCTCCTCCACCTCTCTAAGTCCCCTACACCTTGATACTGAAACACCCACCCATCCTCTGCATCATACCACCAAGCTACCAACATTGCCTCCTCTGTTCGTCCCTCCCTCACCACAACCGGCCTGGCCACACTGATGTTCTCCCATGCCCATACTTGCAGCAATGTCATGTGACACACGCTTACTATATCCCAATAGTACACCACATGCATCTCTCTGTATAACTATGCTAGTATGCATGGACCCCATGTGAACTACCCATCTCTCCCCTCGATGATATGCCAACAACCTCCATATAATCCAAGCTGCATTGTCTCCCACTCTTATCTGGTATGATTATGCCGCTAATCAACCTACACAGGTACAATGGCAGTGGTGGTACTCCCAGCCCCAGGCACTGATCCACGTCCAAACCATTCTTCTCCATTGGAAAGTCCTCCTACTCGACCAGGACCCACATGGTATGGTCCAACTCCTCTCCCTTCGACCTCAGCTCACTAACCAACCAACCTGCTATTGACAACCTCAAAATTTTCCAGAATCCTCCAGTGTCATGGTGATCTCTTCTATCGAAAGATGAAAATTCGATGTCATTAAGTCCCAATGCTCGATCAAAGTTGTCAACATCGCCTGATGCACTCTGATAAATGGATATCCTAGGAAATGCAATAATCCTGCCTCTGCTAGGCATTGATGATCTACTTTGATCATTGCTTGTTGCATCGCTGTGAGCACCTCCGATCTCCTCTCCTGCATCTGCAACATCTCGAATCTCTGTGATCACCCCACAAACTCCGTCATATACTAATTCATTTTATTTTGACCCTGAGTCCCCTGTCACTATCCCTAACCTTTTTCAACCCTTGCCCATGTCTTGGTTGATGCCGCCCTTTGAGTAAGCCCCCTCCCCCCCTCTCCCCCTTCTTTTCGAATGCCACCGCACTTTGGGCGTGGCCGCATTTTCTTTGGGGTGTCGCTTGGGCGCTGCCGCCCAAAGGGCAGAGGCGCCCCAATAGGGGGCGGTCGCCCCCTATTGGGGCGCCTCTACCCTTTGGGCGGGGCTGGGGGCAGTGCCACCCCATCCCCATGCGTGACCGCCCCTGTGTGGGGCGGGGCCACCCATCGGTGGGCGCAGTCACGCCTGTGCGGGGCGGGGCTGCCCGTCGGTGGGCACAACCACCTCTGGTGGGGCACAACCACCCCCGTATGGGATAGGGCTGCCTCCCAACGAGTGCGACTGCCACTGTGTGGGGCATGAATGCCTATGTGTGGCCCCAGGTATCTCATGAGGGGATAGTTAGGCACACCTTTTTATTTCTCTATATTCGGAGGATTTTCTTTCCAACCCATTCACGAAATTCCAGTTTCCTCTTCTACCCATTTCTCTATTTTACCCCAAAATTCAAACCCATGTTTTCAAAATTCCATTAATTTTGACCATACTTATAAAAATGTGCTCAAATCACAAAGGTGGTTTTCGAGCCTAATCTGATGGGGAACAACTCACTCAACCCAAAAACTCTGCACGTCATCTGCACGATGAACAATATCGTCATCATAGTCGTCCAACATTGTCTATTTATTGTCTTCCTCCCTTTTTCTTCTCCAACTGACAACTATCCAAATGAGGAATAGTAATCCTCACATTCCCATTTCTACCTTTCCCCATCTTTTTTAAATTTAGGGAATTTTTTTCCTTTATTTAACTTTTTTTTTTCCTCCAACTAATCCTGAAACTTTCACCCGTCGTCATTTGCGCCTTGTGTGTCAGACTGACTCCGTTCAAAAGACAAACTTGCTTGATTTTTTGAGCTCTCTGCAATCATACCTTCTATTTCTTCATATCAAGATGTCGCCCAAGACCCCTTTTTCCCCTACCGCCCTCTTGAGGGGGCATACCCTACCATATTCACCGCATCACCTTCTTGACCATGATTGGGGCATCTCCTATCATTCCCATCCATTTGGGCAACCTCTCTCGTGTTGGGGCATCTTCTTCAAAACACCATTATTTTAAACAATATTTCAAAGAGGGGCAAAATGTAGACACCTAAATTTGACCCTTTACATAAGGACAAATTTATCCCTTTCCTTCATCCCCTTCATCAACGTTAATTAAATTATTTATTTAATTAATGTTCCTTTTTCCCTAACGTTCCTAAGGTATTTAATTTAATCAATTAAATACTTTATACATAAACCCACTTCATTTCTAAATTAAATAAATGCAATCAATTTATTTAATTTAGTCAATTATAGTTATCATTTTTAATTCAATTTTTCTCTCTCCTTGTCACATCCTCCATAACCTTTCACTAAATTGGATTAATTTAATTAATCCTTCATCAAGATGTGCATATCCTAAATTAGGATTAATGTCACATCCTCCATAACTTACCACTTGCCTCTAATCATCATTAATTAATCTAATCATCTGTTTGCACAATGATAATCCTAATCACTTACCCCTTTTAACATGTCCTTAAGTCAACCTTCTTGGTACTTACCTTTTTTGGGTTGACCTCTTCCCTATGTGAATTAAAAATTCACACTTATTCCCCCCATGCATTTGTCTTCCCCATGACATCTCATGTGTCACATCGTATCCAAAGGACAAGAACCTCTTTTAGAGGAATCTTGTTTTATCCTTTAGTCTCTCCTTAAAAGTGAATTAAAAATACACTTTTATTTCTCCAAGGCCTTTCCCATTCCCCATGTTGACAAGGGATGACTTTCTAAAAGTCATCACTTGTCACTTTCAACTCCATATGGGGCCAAGGAATAATTTCTTAAAGAAATCCTCTCCCATCCCAAGGTACTTCCATGTCATTTGTACCTTGGGATCACATGGCCTTTTCCATGTCATTTGTACCCCTTGCCATCTCACCTTGTCCTTTGGACAACTCACCCACCACATGTCCAAATGTGAGGGCTTGTGAGTCCTCAACTCAACACAACCCTCCATCTTGTCCATGGTGGCTCAATCTTGACTGTTGAATTTCTTCTATAAATAACCTCCCTCTTCCTTCATTAAGGGATCCTTATGCATTCTTAGCCAACTTATGATTTTGAGCCATTTGAGCCTCCATAATTTGTTATCACATCATTTTTCATTCAATATCCATCTATCTTAGCCATTTACATCCTCATTTTGAATTTCAATCACTTTGCATCATTTTGCCATCAAGGAGCACACATATTATCAACTATCAAAGGGCCAACCAAGGGAAACATGAATAAAAGGTATATCAATATGATTTTCACTTTTATCTTCTTTTTATCTTGTGTTTAACTTAGGCTAATCGTTTTGAGGTGTTAGGTGTTTTTGTGCTCTACTTGCATTCTAGTTTGTTTTGTATTTTAGATTAGTACATTTTTCCCCATTTATAGTATGTATGTATGTATGTATGACCAATGTTGATTTAAACATTTTAACCTCAACGTGTATTTCCTCCTTGAGGCCACTGATGAAAAAATAATTGGTGAAGAAAGAATCTATCAAGCCTTCAATTTGGTTACAAAGTTTCTCAAATTGAATATGGTAGTCATACACAAAACCTAGTTTTCATAATTTGATTTAAGCTCTTGTAAAATATTCATAGGTACATGTGAATAAAGTAAACAAAAATATATTTTGAATTTAATCCAAGTGGGTTTAGGATTGACCTTTCTATACTATGTGCACCACTATATTGGTTTTGTTTCCAAGTTGACTGAGATAATAGGGACCATATTCCCCCAAGGAGTACTATGGAGAGTAAAATATTTTTCATCACAATAGATCCAACTAGTAAGGTATGCACGAAAGAAAAGGGGAAATCAAGTTTAGGTCCCCAAGGTATAATGTTAGTGTGAGAACTAGATTTGATATGATCGAAGTGGTCATTGAAGGAATGAGGAATAGTTAGAAAATTGAGAGATCAATAAGGGAGGCGATGCTATATTCAAATTACTCTAATTTAGTATTTATTGTGGTATCCATTTCCCTAGAGAGAGTATTCACCATTAGGAGGGGTCCTGATGATGGATCACTGGGTGTGATCTGAAACATCAATCAAAAAATATACACAGTTTAAACTAGAATCACATAATATTCTTTACAACTTGTCAACCTTTGTCATACTCCCAAAATGCTACAATTATAAAAATATTCAACTACCAATATAGAAGGATTCATCAAAGGATTCGTCATCACACTTGATTCTTGGGAATAGATGGCTAATTTTATGGTTTTATATCCAAAATCTAACATATGAATACCATGATTGAAAAATGCCAATGTATTCATTGGTTGCAGGATAGGGAACATGATTATTTCCAATAGGAATAAGACTAAGAAACTAGTTTTATATCCACTACCATAAACCTTGATATATGAAGAAAAAAATGACCAACTAAACCTTGAGGATAATGATTAGTACTCAATTTAGACACTATTGACTATAGAAAGAATCCCTATGATAGAAACTCAAGATGAGGATTTCATCCTTTGAAACACTAAATATTATATCAACCCACATGTGGATAAATTCCTAAGATGTGTGTCTTATGAACATAATATTTTATTCAAACATAATTCAAGCTATAAAAAATATTAATACATTTAACCAACTACTACCCATTTAACCAACTACTACCTCACAAATGCATCCTTAATACATCATGTACAAACATGTCTTTAATGAAAACATTATCCAAACAAGTTGAGATCTCACCCAACAAGCCACCTAGCATTAATAGTTAGTTGATCCTACAACAATAAAATGAATTGGTTACCATGATATAATGCTATCAAACAACATTTATATGGGATTATCGTGACATGAAATGTCTCAACCCAAAACTCTACATGTACATCATATATACATTAGAGATGATTGTAAACTTAAAAGACAACCTCATAGGAGGATGAATCTTGTAGGCTAGGACATTGTAAAAAATGAACTACAAAAACTCTTAGATGCAAGCTTCATATATGCCATATTATATAGATAGTGGGTTCCCCTCTATTGATCGTGTGTCACATCTAATTTTTTTGCTTACATTTAATAATATTAAGTTATTTAAAATAATTGGAAAATAAAATTTATTAGTTTTTGACTTGCGATAAATTTAAGATTTCAATGTCATTTGAAAATGTTTATCCATGTAAAATTTATGATTGAACATGAAGGATGAATGTTATTATGAAGTAATTTGAAATCATTTCATTTTGAGCATCGATTAATGTTACTGATGAAAATTTGCAAGTGTGAGTGTGTGTGAATGCATGAACATGTTGAAGAATGAGAACATGGTTGAGGTAGGAGTACTTAGCTAGATGATAATCGGTAAGCATGTTGGAATCTAGATCGCACACACCACTAAAAAATCATAATTATTCGCATTGAAATTTTCAATTAGTAGGATATCATTTTATGTGAATGTCTTGTGTTTGTTTTAAGACTTTGTAAGTAAATTTCTTGTAAAAGAAATAAATATTATGTCCAATATGAAAAAATGATAAAGATAAAATTATCATAAAATGGACTCTAATATCCACAAATAATAATAATGATAACCTTCGAATGTCAAAGTATCCTCAAAATTTGTGTTAGTTTCCATGCATTTTCCTTCGAATGTCAAAGTATCTCTCATCTTTTAACTTTAAACCATTGCATGTATTGTTTCCTTTTGGGTTGAATAAGTTTTGGCTATCATAGAGCTGAATCGATTGTGTATAATCTGCCAAGATGAAGACCCCATTTCATGAGTCATGTAATGGTCTAACGCCTTGCCTTGTATTCAGATTGAGAACACATTGTTGAGCCATAAGGCCAACTCCATAACATGCATCATTTTCTCTTATAACTATCACTCGTCCCATAATATGTTAGCCATGCATATGTAGGAGAACCCTCCTCACTTATCTCAACCCATCGTGTGGTTTCTTTGAGGATTGAACTTGCATATGGCCATCATTTATTTTTTGTCTTACCGTGAGCATCTTGCAACATTGAGATTGCATGTCTTGGGCAATGCTTAGTATGTCTCTATCTCTATTTGGTGAATGTCTCTATTATAAGCTACCATTTGACTCCTTTATTTACTATAGAGAGGTCAACATCTTGTCTTTATGTGCATTTCTCTTATTGTTTAAACCATTATTCTGTGGGCACTCAACATGTCGGCTTAACTTCATAGCTGATGGCATTCCGATGAAAATCCCCATTGTAGGTTATCTATGCATGTATTTCTTTCTTGTTAGGAATATAGAAAAATGGCGACAAAGAATGTATTTCTTTCTTGTTAAGAAACTTCATTACTGTTGTGTTAGCAGATTTGCTTGTTATCACAAGGGATAACATTATTATATTTATTCATTGCATTGAAGTTGAACCACTCCACATATATGCATGTTCCTTTTTCAATCTATTATAGTCATACTCAGACGTCGTAAGATGTGCAAATGTATGTCGACTCAAATATTATTTGTGGGCTCATCCCATTTACTATATCTTTTCCATAATGTTCTAGGAATGTGCAAGGCATGAAGAGTGTTGTTCACACCATTTAGTTCTTATCAGTATAAACCATCAGTGGGGCATTTCTAGAATGAACACCCACGTTATCAAAAACTATGGTGAATCTTCAGAATAAACTCATCTCATGATTCTTTGACTTTCGTGTATCATCTACCGGATTAGGGGCCTGAATTGAAAGATTTTGAATAATCATTGTAATTTGGTCTGAATGATAGAAACAAAAAAATTCTTTATTAAATTGTATCAATCAAATGACTGTATCTCTGGAAAACTGATTAGACATAATTATTTAAAGGGAAAAGAACATATTGAATGAATAAAAAGAACGTTCTTAACTTTCTGTGTAAATAATTGTGAAATTTCTAAAGGAGTTTTTTTAAAATCAAGTGATACCTATGAAAGCCTTAAACTTATCTGATTGGATTAAAGGTTTTAAAAAGGGTAATGAGTTTTCTGATAAAATTTAATGTTTTTTTCTACACATTATATGCAAATGTAAACATGATATTCTGTGCAAAATATGGTTATTTTATGTTAAATAAAAGAATGTATATACATATTTAAATGCTGTAATCAAAGGCCATATATGTGCATATGCCTAAACCAATTATGTATATACACATATATGCGATATACCTTCTTTTAACAACTTATTTTCTTTATTTGAGTAATGTATGATTCATTCTATAAAGGAAGAAGCAAGGAAATATTTTTATTAGTATGTTGATGCATGTGTTGTGAAATGTGCATGAACGTTTCAATTAATTGTTGAATATAGATAATGTTAAAAAGATTGATTGTTTGTTGCATAATGTACAAAAATCAATAAATCCAGTTTAGTTTACTATGCATGAATTTGTTTGATTTCAAGGTTTACCTAGTAAATTATATGAAGAATGTGCTTGTAGAATTTTTGATTTATTCAACATAAGAAGGTTGGATAGGATAACATATTGTAAACTAGATTGAATGTTTGAAAGCTATATGATTAGAAGGGAAGGGTATTTCCTTATGAATGTAGAAAATTTCCTTCCAAGACGGGTGTCAAAAGTGGAATAATAGAGGGTATAGGTTTTTCTTTTTTCTAAAATATATCATTTTGTTGTTGTATACAACATATGCTTGGCCAAGCTTTTGTAGCCCATAATATTGATTGGATTAATTTTATGATTTAACTCTCTGTCATTTCCTAACATTGATCTTGCATGTTCTTTTTTTAGATAGAAATGCATGTAGTTATGTTAGGCATGCACCAAATTTCACCTTGCATATCGATTTCTTTTGCTAATTATTTTGTGCAGTGTCGGGTATTCTTTGAGTTAAGAAGAATTTAGTGGAAGCATAGGTTTGTGGTTGGGTGGAAAAAGTGCCTAAACCATGTTCTCATCCACTAGTTGCAATGAGCATGTTGAAGTAGAATTACAAGGAATTCCAACTTTTGATTATTGTACATTGTACTACTTTGATGTAAACTTGATATGTCTACTTGCCGATGTTAGCCTAGTCAAACTATGTAATCTGACATTTTGACATTTGGGAATGAATATAATTCATTAGGTTTACACGTTGTGCTATGATAGAATATAGCTTTTCAACTTATGTTTTGAATTTATTATTCATAATGTCATAATTGATTTATTTTAGTGTTATTTAAGAATGACACATTACATCGTGCCAAAAAAGGGAGGAAATTGGCATGTGTTAATTACAAAAAATTTAATACTACCACAAGGAAGGATCACTTTGCCCTTCCTTTCATTGACTAGGATTTGGATTCATTTGTAGACAAAAGGAACTTTTCCTTTGTGTATTTCTTTAGTGGTTATAACCAGATTAGAATTACTCCTTAAGACCAAGACAAAATAACATTTACCTATCCTTGGGGCACATTTACATTCCAAAGGCCTATATTGAGGATCCTTTATGATCTCACCCATGATTGATTAGAAATATACATGGGTGAATACAAATCCTATGAGAATACATGTGAATAAGCCTTGGTCAATATGGAGAAAATATTACAAAGATGCTAAGACCACAACTTATCTATAAGTAATGAAAAATGATACATGATGCTGGAAGAGGGTATAGTTTTAGGAATTCAAGTGGAACTGAATAGAAGTGTTCTAAAACTTTTGTCGTTTTAATCCTAGGGTTTTATAATTTTAAGGTTTATCCTCGTAATATGGCTAAAACCTTTGTTTTGATGCTCCATAATTTTGCTTAACATTAGTTTCTAAAAAATGACTTGTTTAACTAGTGAAATCTCTTTAAGTTGTTAATTGAACCTTGAGTCTCCTAGCCCCTTCTTATTACTAACACCTTCTCATCATATTTCATTTCTCAGTAACTTTGTTGGATATGTGAGCACATGATTCTCAACATGTGTCAAATCTTATTGAACTATTTGGATGAATTAATTATAGAATAGTCTAGATTGCTATGTTACTGGCATGTTTTAATTTGCTGAAACTAAATATTCTTATGCATCAAATTTTCTCTCATTTTCCAATTGGTAGATTTTTATTGCATTATTTTTATCCTTTGTATTGTGACTTTAAAGGTGGACCCATTTCCATTCTTGGGATGAGATTTACTCTATCATTGGACCTTCTACTTTACATACTAGAATACACATACACATGGTACATAGACCATAGCTATATTGCATCGAGGATAATATATCATAGTTTGGTGTTCAAGATTTATTCTTAACTAGTGAAGGAATAAAATAATGACATGTTTCATAAAGATTGTAAAATGTTATGCTAAAATGGAGACATTCTATTGGTCTACATAATTAATATTTGTTAAGTGAATGCTTGTCCTTTCAAAGTTGGGAAAATTGGCGCTACTCTATTGTATTGCTATTGATAAACTTGTAGAAGTCTCACGAACATTAATGAAGATTAGATTGTCTCACATATCTTATCACTAGTGTGTCGGTATTCTATTGGATCACATAAAGGTTGTGAGACCAAGTGGATTAACACATCCTTGCCTATTATGAGCTAAAATTTTATCCCTATAAGAAAAATATTTTTGTAAGCTAAGGGTTTTGTGTGTGATTGTCATTGATCTCGATCACCCCAAAAAATAAAGGGCTAAAATTAAAAGTTCCATAAAAGAGTTAAAAATGTGTCATCCCACTCTTATGCTTGTACACAACATTTAATGAAAAAGTGGTAGAATGAATGAATAGTTGTAGCCTTGGTTCTTGAATTATTTGAATTTTTTTTCTAGCATTGAGAAAGAGATCAAAGGTGAGGCAAGCATTAAGGATATTAACATGAGTTGAGATTCTATTTTAGGTGAAAAAAAGCTACTCATTCAAACATAGAAAGTAATGGGTATGTATTATACAAGTATATTTTTTCTATCGGATTTCTTTGATTGTATTGTTTATATTCTAGTAGAGATTAGTGTGTTTATAATTTTTTGAAGTCATCATTTTCTCAAAGAACACTATCCAGTTAAGACCTTAACGTTGTTTAAATGGATTGTGTCTCATTTCACATAGATAAATTCAAGAGAGGTTTGGATCAAGACCTAATTGGCGAATTACCTAGTTTTATAAACATGCTAGACATGCCCATATCACATGCATACTTTGTGATAGGCTATAAGATAGGGATGGACTTGTTAGAGATTTCGGTGTCCCCATAACTAGTTAGGATTTTTTCTTTTTTATAATCATGTCAGAACGCCTGATCCTATATCAAATATATTACACCTAGACCTAGAGAAGTTATTTGTTCCAAATATATTTGTTAGCACTAACTTGATATACATAACTAGTAAGATATGTGATTCACAATCTAAATAGTTGAAGACAAAGTTAGGTGATTTTTTTCACATTTAATAGAGATTTAGTGAGAACATTCTTCAACTTGAATCCCCAAGAAAGGTATAAAATTTACTTCAATGGATTATGTCGGGAATATGCTAGAGATAAGAGTAGTTATAGAGTAATGTGGATACTTAACCACAAGCCTAAGGGCCCAACTGAATTGAAGCCAATTCCTTCAAATAAAATTGAGCCATTAGGTGTTGAGACATTTGAGGAGTATTTTAGGATGACTCACATTGCTCCATGTCAAGTTTTGAGAATAAATTACAAAATAAAAATGACTATACATATGATGATGTTTTTGGTAGATATTTAACATTAGTATGTTAATAGATTAATTAAATTTGCTTCTTTTGTAGCAAAAAATATTCATCAAGAATTAGTATCCATTAGCATTGATAATATAATTCTATGCTTGAATTATATTCTTTTCTCTACCATATAATATTATACTTGGGGAAGAATACATGGGACCATGCTTTAAAGGTTATAGTTTCATCACTAGACAAATTGCCTATGCCAATTCAAATGAGGACCTGTGTATGGGATGCACACTGATAGAAATTTGATTATTGTGCTTTTAAGCAGTGTTTTGTGTACATAATTTATATTATTCTTTGTACATAAAAGAAGAAAATTGTATAATACTTCCATGAAGTTCTTGAGATCAAATAAACTTGATCTAGAGATAGATTGTGAACACAATTGGGAATATTGGTTCTTTCATCAAGATAGGAAAATTATTAGAATTTATGGAGTTGAGGTAGAATTGCATATTCTTTCCTTTTGGGTTCTAGATAGAGTGGATTTACTTGATGTAATATGGTAGATCAATGAAGTTGATAAGGTTAATTTGAGACAACATAGACAATGATTCTTATTTCTATCCACTCTCAAGTTCTCTAATTTCATAATTACTACCAAGGAGGGTCTTGACCTCCTAGTGCAAAGATTAATAGAATATATAATGCAACTAGAGAAGGGAAAAAAATTTGCTAGAACACTTTATTGATTATACTAGGAAAGTAGTGGGGATATCAAGCTACGAGCACCACTTTTATGAGTTAGAAATCACATGACTAAGGAAGAAAATGTCAAAAGGAGAAATTATTGAGCACACATATTTCGCATTGGTGAAAAAAGGATATCAATCCTTGGTTCTAATCACAGAGGCACATTTGACAACATCAAGGATTCTATTGGTAAAATGGGATTACTATTGAACAATGTGGGCACTCTAGGATTTGTGCCCTGAAAAATTATCCATGATTTGGCTCCTAATGAGAGTGTCATGGAGGTTAGGAAAACATATCACCATGCTCCAGAAGTGGGTTCTCCATTAAATACAAAGGAGATCTCCATAAAAGTTATAGCTTAGGGGGATCTACATCCATTAGTGAATTATGATATCATTGAAAATAGGAGAGAACCAAGATGAATATCAAGAGATATTGAAAATTGTCACTTCACCCTAGAGTCTTGATATTAGTGACATCCCTTTTGAGATTAAACTATTTAATTTAGTAGAAGGAGAAAGAGTTGTCCAAGATGTTAGAGCCTTTTCACATGTGAACATTTTCTTTTAGATGATGAATTTATAAATCTTGAGGAATTTAAAAGGATGTTAATTGAATAAAAGACCAATTCATACATGCATATGATAAGAGATAAGAAGCAAAAACATTAAAATCATAGTGAAAAAAGGGCTTTCTAGAGCATCCATAGGCTGATCAATTTTGATTTGTCTAAGATGACATTAGAGAAAGGGAGAAAATTAGTCAAGGAAAGTGGATGATTGTTGCTACCATGCAAGGACATAGCCTCTACCATAGCCTTAGATACCATTAGAAGGAAATATTCTAATGAGGATATTTTGGGGAGGTAACAACAAGCCAATGATCTCTACTTTGGGTTTAGATTCAATACAAAGTACAACACATTAGCTGCTTGGGTTGTAGCTCTAGAACATAACAAGCCTCAAGTATATTAAGATAAAAAAGAGTTGAGGGGAAGCTTAATTATGAGAAGGCTAGTGGACACAATTATCCAATAGGCTAATTCTCTATTAGTTATCACTACTTTCTTCAGTGAAGTTGTTGCTAAAAGTTGTAAGCAATTTTTGATACAAATTGTAGATAGAACATACTAAGTTTCTACAAGAATACAATAAATTTAAATATATGCTAGCACAACCTAAGATTATTATGATTAAATTTATAATGCCTGCTACTTCTTTAGATACGATACCTTAGGAGTATAAATACACTCTTATGCCTTAGATAAAATGTATAAAATAAGTATTGAAGAAAAGCTAGGATGTAAAGGCTACAACAAAAATAAAAGGGATAAAGGACACCTTGATTTAACATGTAAGATTTTTTACCATATAATTTCTCATATTTTTAATAAAGGTGATGATGCTTGGGTGTGTTATGATAAATCAAGAAGAGAAAAATATTGTATAAGTAGGTAAGAACTAATTTTGAGGTAAGTTTTGAGCACATAGATGATGTCATTCAAGGATATGTAAGATACAATCCCGATTCTCCAAAAGAGCCTCTTGAATGATGTTTCTACATTCTAAAGTAGATTCAATTTATCACTTAAAGAGAAGATGTGTAATTTCAAAATATTAGAGTGTCAACTACCTTTAGTAATAGAAGTAGATGATGAAATGAAATCATTAGAAGATTGGAAAATATAATTTCAAGGTTTGAATATTTTTTTTCAGCTATTTAGGGTGAAAATATTGATCCATTTTTTTATAATACAAAGTTAGACAACTTGCTAAAATTAGAATCAAGTCTATAAATATTTTTTAAAGAAGATAAAATATTTTTGAATGCTAGATATCAAGACTAACAAAATAAGTTAGTAAAACTTCTTGACCACAATTGGTTGTTTGATGAAGAATTTTCCAAGTAGGTAGATAAGTACTCTTAAAACTTGAATGGCGAGATGTTTTGACATCCCTAAGGCATGTTTCAAATACCTTTGAAGCATGCTAAGCTTCTATCTCCCATTTTTGGTAAAAGTGATTAGATAAATGGTAATGGTATATAATGAGTCTTGATTTGCATGAAAGATATTTTAATATATGATTAAAGGGATAATCATCAACATAGTATGGTTATCAAATGAACGAGCTCAAAAATTTATGATATCATTTGGTTGTACAGTTTCTTGTTAAGATGCTAAGAGAGATGCTCATAAATAGTTTGGAGTCATTGAATTAGTTATGCTGGTTAAAAAAATTCTTATCATTTTAATTTTGAGTCATCTAAGTTTGAAATACATGAGCATAATGGGGAAGATTGAAAATAAAGTGAATAGTTTCAAGTTGTTGTTGGTTGGTTATTTACCTCCTATCACCCATCAATTATGGAGGATGTACAGGTCCCTATAAAAGGTGGCTCTCCAACTACCCACTATTGTTTATAGGTATTTAAGATTTATCAACAGTTCTTGTCTAAGTGGTGGAGTTATCTTCTCATTTTGTATGAATTCTAGAGTTTACTTAATGGGATTTACATGTGTTGGTAGTGTAAAGGCTACTAATTTTCTAGCTTAAACTAAGAAATGGAATTTGTTTTGGGTTATTTTTAGAGGTTTTTTAGAAGATGGATCTATCTTGCATCATTTTTTCTTTATTTTTTCTATAGTTGTCCAACTTGGATTGAGGGTGATGGATTTCCTGCACAAAATCTCCATGCTGACTCATCCAGTCATTAAGTTGTGAGTGGTAGCATCAAATCATCCAATAAAAAATTCTTCTTCCATGGTCACAACACTATCTTATATGGATATATGTGGATCATTTTCACTTCTTCCACATTTACATGACAACCTAGATACAAGTTCCTCATCAACAAAAAAATTAGAGTACAAATATGCTCCAATAAAATATTTCAACAACCTATGGGAGATCTTGAACTTCAATCAAGTGATTCACATGTCTCCCTCACTTTTGGTGTGTAGGTTGTTCATCATGTTGTTGTAATGGGGCAAGTGTCACCCATATCTAGTTTTATTCTTGTATCTCTTTAAGGGATGTAACTAAGGGTTATAAATTTCCTTACACACATTTGTTGTGCTAAACTGTTATCTAGTGTTAGTTGTTATTCAAGGAAAAATATAAATATTTTTCTAATAATAGTATGGGATATTGAATTTGTGATTATTAAGTATGATTCAAATTTTTAGAACCATATATGAATGGTTTTATTTTTGTAAGGAAATAATAATTAAATAAACCATTAACAACATTGATACTACAAGATACAAAAGAGGCATCGAACTAGGGGCTTTGTGATTCCTTGGAAGGCACTAATATATATGTTGAAAAACATATCACAACCCATTCACTTTCAAACATGAGAAACTCAATGAGAAATAACTTAATTCTATAAATTATATTGCTTCATTCATAGTAGGAGTGTTAATGGTACATGGAATATAATATTTATTTTCTTTGATCTTAAAAGTCCCTATCATATTGTATGAATCATTGTATCCACTATGCATTATAATAATATATATTACATATCTTAACCAGTGTATCTAGGATTACCCACCTTGGTTTTTTAGATCCTAAAGTGTAGGGGAGAATATATCAATTTATCCCATTCATTGGCCAACCTTGTAATATTATTGAGTATAAGAACTCATACTTTCTTAGAGATTGTCATCAATAGGTTGGGGCACCAACATAACCTCCTAAAATTGAGGTTATTACAAAAGTACCAATCTCCCAAAAATAGAAATATGTTAGGAGTTTCCTTGGATATGTAGGGTACTATGATAGGTTGATCCAAAAAATTAGTAAAACAACACCTCCTTTGTTTGTCTTACTTGCCAAGGATGCTGAATTTTCTTGGACAACTACATGCCAATAAGAATTTCAATCCCTCAAAAATCTATTGACCATGAGTCTAATGCTACATGGACCAAAATGGATAAAACCATTTCATATTTATATTGATGCATCTAACTTAGCTATAGAATTTTTTCTTGGGAAAAAAATGGCTTACTAGAATATACCATTTAATTTATCAAAAAAAATCTACAAGAAATAGAACTTAAGTACACTGAAACTAAAAAACAACTCCTTGTTTTGGTTTATGCAATCAATAAGTCTTGATATTATATGACTTGATACTTTGTGTTTTCTCATACTAGTCATGAAACCATAAAATATTTGATGAAGAAACATGTAGTTAGTGGTAGGAAGAGATTAGTTTTTAAATCATCAAGTAACATACCTATTTCACGGTAGAGTTTCCAAATGGGTGTAGCAAGTGATGAGTGGGAAAATGTGGTGCTTGGTTTATTGTGTCCTTCAAGCCTTGTGTTTTTTTCTACCTACTCAAATGGTGGGTCTGATGATGAGAATTTTAGGAAAGGATTTTTGCGTGGGTCCTCCTGTATTTCTCAATATTTTCCAACTTAAGATTTGAACTCCATAGTCGCCTTTGTTCACTAGAAGGACCTCTTCAACAAATAAGATAACAAGACAACTAATAATGGGATTCAAATTATGTACTCCAAGGATTGAACTAGTATTAAAATAAAATACATAGCCTTGGATCGAACCATGGTGATGATGGATGATTTCTAGTTGGTATATTTTTTGGGAGACATCCTGATATCAAGATGGTCTAAAAGTGGGTGATAGATAAGTTGTCCATTAAAGGTAATGTCTCTGTATCATCTCTCCCTAAAGGTCATTTTTGTTTTTCTTTCTCCCTTTTTGAAGACTATCTCAATATCCTCACCCAATGCCCTTGGTTTTTAGACAAATAAAGTTTGGCCCTCTATAAATGGCATCCTTGGTTTAACCCTTTTGACGGTCTCTCTTCTATTTTTCCTAATTGGGTGAGACTCTTGATTCTTCCCCTTGAGTTTTGAGATGATGAGATCATAGAAGGTACAGTCAACTCCTTTAGTCACTTCCTCTCCCTATAAAATGTTAGAAAATATAGAACCAAATTTTTCTTTGCCAAATTTTGTATAGGTTGAACCCCATAAGATTATTCTTACCTTCATCTCCTTGGAATCAAGACTAGGTAAATGGACTCAGGTTAAGGATTATGAAAAATATGATTAGTCACCTTCTCAATGCTTGCTCAAAAGTTGGAATGGACAAGAAGTCCAGCATAGAAGTAGATCAATCGAACAAAGCCTCACTAGTGGTTTCTGAGACTAATGAAAAATATTCTAATGGGATTTTTGACTTGTTCATATAAAAAACTTTGTTGAAGCAGCCTAATAATTTGAGGATAATGTTGGAGGTGTTAGAGTAATCTATCTTTTTTCTCAAAAAAGGATAATACATGTTTAAAGGACTCCTTGTTTGTTTAGTAGCCCTCTTTGGGGCCAAACAAATTTCAAGAGAATAATTATGTTGAGTCTACTCTATATTTTGAGCCATGTCCTTTGAAAAATCCTATGGTATCAGAGGAATTTTTTTCTCCCATGTCATGGGGATCCCCTCAATTTCTTCAAAAGAATATGGAAAAATCATTTCTCAAGTTGAAGACAAAAAAACCAGCTCAGTTTTGGTTCTCTTCCACTCAAATCAATTACTCTTGAAGTAAGAATCATGAATTGTATGAGGATAAGAAATTTGGTAATCACATTGATTCCCCTAAGTTAGAAATGTCACTAGCCTTGGATACAAGTTCTAATCCTAATGTGTTAGAATGTTGGGCTGAGGAGATGAGTTCCCATAGAACTTCAAATACCTATGTTAAATAAATCAATTCTCCTACTTCTTCCTAAAAGAATAAAATAATAAGAAATATGAAATATGAAATATGTGGGAAGGGAATCTAAACTTAGGAAAAAATCTATAAGAGAAACAAGGAAAATAACTTCAACTAGAGAAGTGGAAAATTATAGGCAAAGTACTCTAGAGCAACTTGGCTCTAGAAGAAATAAAAAATGATCCTCTTATCATGGAATATTAGGGGACTAAATAGTCCCCATAAACAAAATATCCTTAAGAATCTTATCAAATAATGTAAGCCAAATATTCTTCTTCTTCATGAAACTAAGATGAGCTTTGAGGATTTTGGGAGAGTTTGTAAGTATATGTGGCTATATGCTTAGTTCTTGGTTGTGTATGCCGATGGTGTCTCTAGTGGTCCAACCACTTTGTGTAGATCCAATGTTTTGGAAGGTACACTCCTATCTCTAACATAAACTATCTCTATAAAATATTTTGTTGGTTGTTATTAATTCCCAACTAGATCTCACAAATATTCTATAGGATTGCCATTCCTAATGATCAATTATTTGGAGGGATTGGCCAACGAATAGGTGAAAGTCTGAAATAACTTTCCCTCTACACTTTGGGCTTTGCAAAACCTTGGAGGGTAGTACCTTATAATGTTCTTAAGATCTCCTATGCCAAATTATCCTATACATTGTAATTAATAGATTTGTTCTCTACAAATTTGCTTGATGATTATGAAAATCTTAAGATCTTGCAATATCCTTTAATCTTTTAAATAATTGACAACAAGAGAACAAGGAAAGACATTAGACTTTAACAAATAACTTCAAATGAATTTGAAATATTGTAAGTGTTCTTTGTATGTATGACCTTGGAGATGCAATTAGACACAAATTCAAAAGACTGGTGCCTTAACCCAGGGCACAAAGTCAAAATATATGTAATTGAAGTTTCTTAATAATATTTTACCCAAACATCAGAGAGCTTTACAACAATGCCTTACACCATTGCACTTAGATATTCCTAACCAACTCTACTTCAAATTTCTTGCATTTCTTCATACAGATCTATATTCTTATTTAAGCATTTAACTCGTCTTGAACTAGAGCTAAAATAAGAACATACATCAAAGGAAAGACAATGACGATGAGATGAAATATATTTGATCATTTTCATTCATAATTTGTATAAAATGTACATCAAGAGACAATTGGCTAGAAAATTATGCCATTTGTATTCAATAAATGCTAGTACAATTAAGAAAAACCTTCAAACTACATACAATTTAGACTTAATAACCTAGAAAAAGACTTAAACTCTATTCTCTGTGTTCTACATTACAATTTTTTTCCAAAAGATCCATGTAAATGGCCTTGAATTCCTTTTTATAAGAACAAGAGAGAAACAAGCTTCAAGCCAAGTACACATGTCACTTATTCATTCAAAATTCAATTACATTTCAAAATATGAGCACACTTGCTCATGGAGGGAATGTTCTAAGGACAAATCCAGTTGTATTTACTTGTAATCTTTGTCCTTTCCAAAAATTGCTCAATGTAGAAAGTTATACACTCTATGTTTCCCTCATCTCCCAGTCGGTTGGAGATGACTAGAAATAGACAAAAACCTTGACCACAAGAAGACAAAATCCTTTATCCGAAGCTGTTGGAGACTCCTATTGGTATTGATTAAGCATATATGACAAAAAGAATGTTCCATATCATTTGAGAAGGCCTACAATTTTGGAAGCTGATTGTACTTGTCCCTGGCATCATATTATTTCTTAGTAGGCCATTTGAATGCTATAAATTCATCCAATCTAGTTCTATAAGCTCTATATTTTCTCATCACAAAATTTGTCTCCTTGTCAAATTCTTCCAAGAATCTATTTGTGTCCCATACTTATCAATACAACTCTTCATGAATTCAATATCTATGGGATACCCTTCACAAATTAGAAATGTCAATGTGGCAATGATTATTTTTATTTGTGCTCTTTAATCCTCATATTATTTCATTCCACCATTCTCATTCAAGATATCAAGAAGAATTCCCAAGTCGCTCTCATTAAAATTCATGAGCAACTCTTTTATTATATCCTCCATAGGGTCTACCATTCCTTTGTATTTTGCTGAATTCTTCACAATCTGATATTTAGGAATGATCTATTCTAGTTTATTGAGGTCATAGGTAGATCCTTTGATCATGCCTGCCAAAGAATTCAATCTTGGAACCCATGTTTGCATTAGAGGAATGACCTTTGTTCTACCTTTGTAAACATATCAAAAGATGAAATCATTAAAGAATAATTATTGTGAGAATGATGAGTTTTCTTCAAAATATTATGCATCAAGTGTCCCAACATGTTAGAGACCATGTGCACATTCTCATCCTTCTTATATTTTTTATAAAGCTCAATCAATTCATTATATACTTTCATCTTCTCCAACAATTCTCTCATGTTGATTCTTGCTCTAGGAGGGGGTGCTGCAAAGGTGCTTGATATCAATGACTTGTCTTGATACACCACCATTTCCAAAGACTATGGTGGGTGAGATTGTGGTGCATGATGCTCTAGTTACCATTGTTCCATTTTTGGTTGCATTTGAGGTTGCATTCCTTGTTAAACGTGTTTTTGTATCATTTCCAACTATAATTCCAATTGAACACTTTTTTGCTTGTCTTTATTGTACTCAATCAACAAATCGTTGTAATTCTTAAGAGATTGATTATAATCCTCCTACAAGGATCAACAATTTATTTGCTAAACTTAGCAACATTTGTAGCCAATGTGGTTGCCTCCACTGTAGTAGTACCAACTACTCTTTTTATTATTAATCCCCCTCTCAAATCACTAGTAGGCTTAGAAACTATTGGCTTGTTGGTATTTGGGGTAAGAGCCCAAATTTCTAGTGTGTCCCACTTTGGATTGAATGCTGACCTAGATAGTGCAGATTGCCAGTGTGTCCCACTTTGGACTGAATGCCAACCCAGATAGTGTAGATATTGCTTAATCTTCAGTTGCAAATTCTTGAGTGTTATGTTTCCTTACAACATCAAGGTCAATAACCAATGCCATGTCTCATTCAAGTAATAGGAGAACACCACTTTCCCTGACTAATTTTATTCCTTCATCTGGGGTCATCTCCTTTTGCTTTGCTTTCATCTAAACTACCAACCTTTTTGATATTTCATCCCTTGATTGGTTTGGAAATTTGGCTATTTCTCCTTTCAACCTTTTCTCAAATACTTCTCTTTTACTTCTCCAAACAAATTCCTTGAACACATTACTATGCACAAATATGTCATCATCCATAAACCTTTTGCAAGATTCATCTCTGATATCATCAACATTATCAACTCATCTTAAAGCTTCCTTAGTAATTCTATTCTCTGGGGGTTGAAATTCATCATCCCTTTGAGGAGATGGAATTTGTTGCATGATTTCATATGAAGTCAAAATAATTTCTTCATCCTCAAAATCTAGTGGATAATCAACAAGTCCATCCTTTTCAACCTTCCTCCTCTTTGGCGAGGATCCCCTTGGTGGTGAATCAATATCAATGGCATTGTGTAGTGGAGAGGGGGTGCTTGATGTATTGGTGTTGAAACTCTTGAATCAATAGATGGGGAAGGATAAGCCCTTGAGTTTTGTAGAATATTCAAGGAAGGTACCTTCATCAGATATTGTATTAAAATTTCCTAAGTTTTCATCTCTTTTGATAGAGCATTTACTTCCAAACACTCTAAAATATTTGATGGTAGAAGTTCTTCCATACCATAACTCATAGGGAGTCCTTGAATTATTTGTCCTTGCTTGTGCTTTGTTAAGTATGTAAACTACAATATGAATTGCTTCTCTCCAATATACTTTCAGTAGGTTTGCTTCTTTCATCATTATTCTTACTGCCTCCTGAACAGTCCTATTCTTCCTTTCAACCACTCCATTCTATTGAGGAGTCCTAGGGGCTGACAAATGCCTCTTTATTCCTTGAACTTCATAGAAAATATTAAACTCATTGGAGGTTAATTCTCCACCTTTTTCAAATCTCAAACATTTGATCTTCATATCCATTTCATTCTCAATCATGACTTTAAATTCCTTAAACTTATCTAGAGCTTCTGATTTTTCTTTGATAAAAGTAACCCAAGTCATTCTAGAATAATCATCAATTAATAGCATGAAATACCTATCACCTTAAAAACTTCTTGTTCTGATAGGTCCTCAAAGGTCTGTATGCACCAAATCCAAAGGACTGGTAGTAGATTATTCTTTGACTTTGAAACTCTTTTTAGCTTGCTTCCCAATATGGCATTCCTTACAAATAGCATTGATAGGCTTTGTAACCTTTGGAAGATCTCTTGTATCTTGAATTGAACTGATCCTCACTAGGCTATCAAAATTGATGTGACACATTCTTCTATGCCATAGCCAAATTTCATTGATTTGAGTCATAAAGCACATACTATTGACACCTTTGAGCTGATAAACATTTCCATATATCCTTCTTCCTACAACAACCAGGGTTGCAGAGCCTTTTCTGATCTCACAACCATCATCATGAAATAAAAGGTTATATCCTTTGCTACACATTTGTCCTACACTCAAAAGGTTATGCCAGAGACCCCTAACATAAACAACATCATCTGTATTATGTTTTCTATCAAAACTGATTGAACCTTTTCCACATATCTTAGTAGATGTATCATCACCAAAATTAACAAGACATCCTTTAAATTTCTTAAGTTTAACAAACTTACTCTTATCACCAATCATGTGATTTGAGCATCCACTATTAATGATCTAGTGATTCTTCTCTTCTCTAGAATGAAAAGAAGTCACCATTGCTCCTTCAATATTATGACCTATTTTTGGAGTACTTTCCTTCAAACATCTCTTAGAGTTAGCAAAATTAGCTCCATCATTTAGAGCCATGAACAAGAATTCATTATCCTCATCATTAGGGTAATAAGATTCATCAACATATATACTAGTATCTTCTTTAACATAGTAACTTCTCTTAATTGATTTACCTTTATTCTCCTTATATTTATCTTTTGAAGCTTTAATAGGACATCTTGAAGCATAATGACCAATCTTTCCACAATTGAAACATTTGAAAGGTAACTTACCTTTGTATTTTTTAGTTCCATTTTTCAATCTTGTCACAAATTTTGCTTCTACATCATCAACATCATCCAAATCTGATTCTTCATTCTTTTCAACTTTTCCAACTTTAAAAGCAATCTCATTCTTTAAATCAATTGGACCAAACTCTTCCAATTCAAAAGTAGTTAACACACCAAAAAAATGATCTCTAGAGTACAAATTTAAATTATGAGCTTCTTCAATAGAAAAAACTTAATGGCTATAAGATTTAGGCAGAGTTCTCAATACCTTCTTTACCACTTCATCTTCTTCAAGTTTTCCCACAAGGCCTTTGATGAAATTGACAACTTTGTCCATTTTATGCATGTAGCTTGTAATATCTTCATCTTTTGACATCCAAAGAGTTTCAAACTTGATCTTTATGTTTTGTATCTTAGCTTGCTTGACTTTTTAATCTCTTTCATAAACACTTTCTAGCTTCTTCTAGATCTCACTAGTAGATTTGAGGTTCATAACTTTCAAAATTTCTGAATTGGAAAGACCACTCAAAAGAGCATATCTTGCTTTCCCATTGTTCTCATAGGTCGTGATCTTATCATCAATGCTTAGACCATTTGTAGGCATAATATATCTAGATTCAATAGACTTCCAAACTCCAAACCCTAGTGAAACAAGGAAACCTTCCATCCTAGTCTTCCAAAATGCATAATCTGATCCATCAAACAAAGGAGCCTCCTTCTTGTGTGCCATCCTAGATCTACCTCAAGTGGTTAATATTTATCCCAAGGAACCTTTATCTGATACCAATTGTTGAATGCATAAGATAATTGAGAGGAGGGGTGAATCAATTGTTCAATAAAACATCAAACCCTCACTAATATTCAAATCCACATTAACCTTAATCTATTAAATGATTTAACATGAAAGTAAATAACATAAACTGAAAACACAACACCATACAAAACAAAACACCAAATTTATGTGGAAAACCGAAGAAGAGAAAAACCATGATGAGGATTAGTGCACCATATAAAGTAATTGCAACACCAAATATAATAGGCTCACTGCCAGAGGGCTCACTTCCCAAAAGAAAGAAGGGCTCACTACCAATGGTTCGATGCCAAAATAAAAAGAAGAAGAAAGAATATTTTTACAATGAGAAATCCATGTTACAGCAACAGAAAAGTCCCACCACTACACCACTAGTACATTCACACTCTCTTTGTAGAATGTAGACACCTTCTGCTCACTGCTTCCAGTAGTCTTAGTCATTAAGGTTCACACTCCACTTCACACTTTCGTAGTTCACATCATAATTCAAATCACACACTTCATACATACATCCTCCATCAACTCAACACACATATATACATATCGCAACCTTGAAAATAATTTACAAGGTTGAATATGCACCTTAACCATGCAAATTCAAGTTA
>CM021110.1:242526436-242556390 GCA_007115665.2 Sequoiadendron giganteum | reverse complement strand
TGATTGTGGGAATGTTGTGCAAGGTCAACCTGTACCTCATATTCATGTGCTTAGTTCAACTGTATATATTAATTTAGTCTCATTGAATGAATGCCTATAGCCTGAAAATGTTTAACACCTTAGAAGATTGCACTGATTTATGCAAGATTGCAGGTATAGCCTAAGTCGACCAGAAACTAGTTTAAGGGATTGGTCCATTCCAGGTATTTCATCATTTGCATGATTAATCCTAGAAGTAGTGCTAACAATTAAAACTTCTAAAGCCCTCATATTTTGCTGTTTCTTTTATTAAATGGTTGGAACTTGAAGTTAAAGCATCACCATATCTTCAAATTTGATGAGTTTAGAGCTTCCAATATTTGTACGTAAGACCCCTTGTGATTACCAGCATATTCACATTTTATCACTGAGTTTTTTCCACTACATAGTCATGATTTGACACCCGAGAGACCTTGGGGTTATCTCTTTGATCATAGAGACCAACCTTTCAAGAGAGATAGGATAACTTTTATTCTATCTGAGTTGTTGATGTGCAGAAAGACCAAACAATAGTAAGTTGCAAGAAGCCTCATAGCCACATTATCTTGAGTGATAATTATACAAATAGCATATATTTTTTTCCTAGATATGCTCTATAGGGGTAGTTGTGTTTTCACCTGTGAAGAATGGGATAACCTTCACAATTGAGGTTAATATTTTATCATGTTATTAAACATTAAGAGGATTGTTGGCCTCCTACAATGATTTAACAACTAAGCTCTTAAAGTTGTGATTTAGAGATTGGACATCTAACTTGAATAGCTATCTCAATCATCATGAATGTGCATTTAACTTGTCAACCTAGGGACGTAAACTTGAAATGGGTCAACACAGTATGTGCACTAGGAATCCAAAGTATCCATATTCATCCTACAGCTAAGAAAGACACGATGTTGAACATAGATTGCTTGTAAGGAAATAACATAAGTGCTGAGCATCAACCAATAACTATACTAAGCTAAAATGCATGACATAAATGAAAATCTGAGCGAACAAACAAGAAACTACTTTGTTTGCTTTGGATGTAGGAATAGTCACATAATGAAATTCTAGTGGTTGCAGGAACAAACAGTGCCAGATTCTTAACTAATTACTGAACAAAAAATAACAACTAAACTAAAAGATGAAATACTAACCAAGTGACCCGCCTTGGATGAGTATCCCTTAAAACAAATGTAAACTCAAATGCATGAACTTATAACTTCATTTTTTATTCATTGGAAAACATGAATACAATCGAGCAACATGATTGTATTACTGGAAAACTAAGAATGCGAGTACATCATCAGATTAAGTAACCTCCTGAGAAGGAGCATCTAAGTCTTATTTATAGGAAAAGGAGCTACAAAATAATCACCTAGCAAGCCGGTCAACTCCCTTAGATCAAGAGGATGCCACTTTAGGGAAAGCATAAAAAGTGGGGAGGTAGTTACACATGCGCGTAATCTGGTGAAGCATGTTTTCCTTAATGAAAATTTAGCACAACAGTAACGCTCAACAAAAAATTAAGACCATTTACAAGGTGGTTACAATTTTGATTTGAATGAGGAATATCTCACCATCGAGAGTCTTCCCTCTTTGAATGATCACCTTATTGACCATTATGACAAATGACTAGCTGATAGAATCTTCCTCAATTGCAGGCCTCTAATTATATTTGCATGACAATATTAGTACGCACATGTAAAATTAACATAGATAGTTCATATAGCATGTCAATGTCATTTAAAGGCTATGAAAATAAGCTTATGCCCAATGTATATGGTTTTGAGGAAATATCATAAAAAGATCAACATCCAAGCATCAAAGTCTATAACAACTACAACAAAGGGATAATAAAATTTATCAAAATTGAACCATAAACTGGACTCATCACTCCCCCCAACCTAAGGTTTTGTTGGTCCTCCAGTAAAGGAAGAGTTTTTCTTTTGCTTGGTCAATGCCCTAAAATTTGCAATTTCTAGTTGTCCTACATTAGTTCTTGTTGTGCATGAATTAGGGTCTCAATAGAACCCTTGCTATTTTCCCAACCTACTCCATCTCTATCTCTCTCCAACTATATCATACTGGTAAGGACTAAAATTTGGCACAGGCCAAAATAGGATAGGTGGCTGAAAAGTCAGTGGAAGCCAAAATTGTCCCTTTGTCTTTCCAATCTATATATATCTATCAACTCTCTTAAGTGTTGCAACATAGTTCTACATAGAATGAGGCTCAACTTGTTTCAATTCATTAGTTAGGTTGTTCCACCTTTGTGACAGGTATCCCATTACAAATTCCACTATGGTTTTTGCTACCTCCTCATATTCTTTATAAATTGCTTCTCTCTCAGATAGGATCCTGTTTCCATAGCTTATCGGTAAAGAATTTTGTGCCAATCCATGAAAAATGTCTCTTGGATTTCTAGATTCATCCCAGATGGACAAGGGGAGTGTTGGATTCAATTTTCCTATAAGTCTTGAACTATTTTCCCCAACTAATTTCTTTCTGTATCCAAGACATAAATGCTCTTAATTGGACATCTCCAACATACAATAGTGGATTGCAATCATGGTCTTGGGTCACAACATAATTATGCAAATATAATTCACACAAAAAATTCTCCATTTCAATAGGAGCAATCTGATAAGCATTGGAAAATTCAAGAGGAGTCTCAATGGAAGGATTCAAATCTGAAACAATCCTTGCTAGCTTAAAATAAAGATGATTTTCCTTCAAATATAGAGCATAGACCCTTGGAAGAGTCCTGCACTCTAAGATTTGAGGTGCTAAGGCTGCCATATTATCCACCTTTTCCTTTAAAACAACAATTTCTTTACTCATCTTCAATCTCTTCATCTCTCTTTTGGATTTCCCTCTTTAGCCTGTGTTTCTCCTCTTCCCATTCTTCTTCCCTCCTTTGTAATTCTTTCCATAAGTTCATGGCTACCATGTGCATTGAAAAATCAAAGCGCTTATGTATTCCTACCAAAAAAATTCCTGGCACTTTTGCTTACTCTTCATATAGCTCGAGCTGCAGGGATTCTGTTTGTTCAGCTAATTATGACTGCGAGGGTGCTCACTGTTCTCCCAGTTCTAGCTGTAGGGTCTCTTGTTCTTGTTCTTTCTCTTTCTACAAGAAATCTTTCTTTTTCTCTTGTTGCAGGAGCTCTTGATTTTCCTCATACTCTTGGATTTCAACTTGTTATGCGATGTCAACAAGATATGCCAACGTTATGTTTGTTGCTTCCTCAAATATGTCCTTTTCCTCGACATTCACTTGCCACATTGGAGCTTATGTATCCTCCCATGATATTTCTCTAGGCTTAGGGCTTCCCTTAGGAGATACACCGAAAGATGACCTAGGTGGTCTTGATTTTCTAGGAGGGCTTTCATGTTTTTCTTTTGTTACAGGAAGAATAGTGCAAGTCTTCCATTTCTTAGAGCTTGGCACTTCTTTTTCTGTCGTTTAATTTTTAGCTTTTCTCTTCCTTATTTTTTCCTCCTTCTTTTGTGCCCTAGTTCTCATTAGGATGCCAAGAGGAACATCATCATCAAAAGCTAGAGAGGAAATTTCTTTGTCTGAATGTTCAACCTCAAAAGAACTAATCTTTATGGTTTGTTTGGTTGTAGGAGGGTTTACACTAGGGCTTGCACCAGAAGTTGAGCCTCCAGGAGTGGCTCCAACATTCCTCACTCTCCTACTAAACCTATGAGGTTGAGGCAAAACCCTAGGTCGCAGATGCTCTGGTCTAATTTGATCAATATTCAAGAATTCTTTCCAAATCATATTAGGCATATCATGCAGAGACTTCTCAACTAATAATTTGAACAGACAATGGTGGGAAATGGAATTATCCCTACCTTTTTGGGTCTCGGCCACCATGATTGAAAGAAGGTGGTATAACATGTTTGGCACATTCATTCTCCACCCATGCTTCATGTGATTCAGGAGTTTGGAGTGCACAGAATATAGATTCGACTAGCAACCTTCTTAGGTAATTTACTTCACAACATAAAAAACTAATTTCTTCCATAGCTCGAGAAGGGAGGTTCCCTTCACACCTTGTTTGTCCACACTCAATGGAGGGTCACTGGGTTCTGTAAATTCAGTCCTAGCTGACCTAGTGTCTTTGGTAGCAGGGTAATGTTCATCATCGATAGAAAACCTTGTAACTTTTGCAATCCTCTCTTCAGTGGCTATGACCTCCAACCCTTTTACTGTGGCCTTTCCTTCAGATAATGTCTTGGAAAATTCCAATGCAATGTCTTCATTAAAACCATTCAGCTTCAGGAAATAATCTGACCATCCACAATTTATGCACTAGGCCTAGCAAGGTGCATCCTTTAGTAATACATCATCAATTATGGGTTCATTTTGAATTAATCCACCTCCCATTGTTTAGTTGTCTACAATCAAACAATCGCTATACAAATTTTCCCTTCCCACAATCTTTGTCTGAAAGTTAAACTTCTCCTTCTTGCAACTTTGCTAAATTTCCAATGCTAGTGTCGTCCGAATTTTACCTTTTTGACTTAATATTATGACAGGAGCAATAGAGGTAGTAAAGGAGTAATAAATGAAGGCCATGATAAAAAAAAATGGTGGTGATTGATGTTGTTTCACACATGCGAGCTGTCATCTCACTCAAAATTCAAATCAGATCAATAATTTAAACTTTGTTGATGTGAACCAATATGGAAAGACACGCGAACATGGTATTCACACCTTTCTCCCAACCTAAATTTTCACATGTGTCCTCACATGCGAGGTGGTAATGACAATTTGATAGGGACAGGGAATAATAACATGTTATGGAGAGCGTCCATATTAATGTACAACAATTAAATGAATGTACTAAAAGACAATTAAGATATAACAAATTGATGTGCACGTACCTAAATTTTTGGAAGAGTTTTTGCAAAGATTATGGAGAAAATACTGGTCACTTTTAAGGAATCAGTTGAGAAATTAATGAAAGTGAAGTGGAATGAGGTGAAATGATGGCGAGTGATGAAAGAGAGAAAGGTGGAGATGGATGGGAAAATGGATGAAGAAGTGGACCCCCACAAAAGTGAAAGTCTTTATTATGACAAGTTACATACCTTAAATAGCCAGAAGGAGGGACACTAGGTTCGCTTCCTTTGGTTGCAGGAAGTCCAGGTGTTGCATGCTGAGTGAATTGCTACAAGAATTCCTCATTGGAAGTTGGCTTTTGATACAATCTAAGGGGATGACCATTGACAAGTAGCTTAAATCTGATAGAGTCAATGGTAGTGAGTTGAACAAATCCATTGGAAAAGACTTCAACAACCTCATATGGTCCTAGCCACCTTGTTTGCAATTTTCTTGCATTGGCTTGATACCTTGAGTCATAGAGTAGTGCCCAGTCACTTGGCTATGATTTATTATCCTTTATGAATTTGTCATGCCACTTTATTCTTTGATTCTGCACTATCTCTATGTGATACAAGACTTCCTTCCTCATTTTATCCAAAGAATTTAGTTGCATGATTCTATCCTTTTGTGCCTCAGAGATATCCATCCTCAAGTCTACTGCAATCCTAAAAGTCTTATGCTCAAATTCAATGGGTATCATAGCTATATTTCCATACAAAAACTCAAATAGAGTGAATCTTGTAGTTGTTTTCCAAGTAGTTTTGTAGGCCCAAACAACTTCTGGTAGTCTGCTTGCCCAATCCTTTCTATGGATAACCATTGTTTTGGTTAGAATGGCTTCAATTTCTCTGTTGGTCACCCCAACTTGGCTATTGGCCTGAGGGTGATAAGGAGTAGACTTTCTGTGCCTAATATTGTACTCATTGACCAGTGATGTAACAAGGGTTGAAGTGAATTGAGCCCCTTGATTAGTCACTATCTCTCTTGGAACCCCATACTGTGTGAAAATTTCCTCATAAAGAAATTCTACAACCTTATTATGTCTTTCATGATTCATGGCCTTAACTTCTACCCACTTGGTTAGATAATCGGTGCATACCAAGATATAGGATTTACACTTTGATGGAGGATCAATGGGTCCTACAAAATCCAATCCCCACTTATCAAATGGAGTGGTTAATACCTGGGGGTAATGTGGCATCTCATCAGATTTGGTTGGCCGACCCATCCTCTGGCATCTTTCACACTTCCTTGCATATCTCCTTGCATCCTTGTGGAGTGTGGGCCAATAATATCTTGTGTTTAAAATATTCATTGCTATCCTCTTGGCTACAAAATTCCCTCCATAGGGTTCATTTTGACATGTATCCAAAATATCAAATGTATCATCTTCCCTTACACATCCCCTCATGACATGGTCTAGTCCAGTGTAGAACAAACATCCAACAATCCATGAGAAAGGAAAAGATTTTTCAATGAGCACCCTCTTTTCTTTTGGAGAGAAGTGAGGAGGAACTCTCCCTGTGACCAAATAATTAGCTATGTCAGTGCACCAAGGTGTCTGCACACTAATGGAAAATAAATTCTCATCAGGGAAAGAATCATCTATGACTTGATTGTCCTCTGATGTAGTCAGTCTCGAAAGAAAGTCTGCAACAACATTGGCCTTTCTTGGTTTATCCACAATGGTTATGTCAAACTCCTACATCAACAATAACCATCTTGCTAGCCTACCTGAGATCAGGGGTTTATTCATGAGGTATCTAATTGTTGCATGATCAGTGTGCATAAAGATCTGGCATCCTATTATGTAGTTCCTGAATTTTTTTAGGGCATAGATCACTGCCAACATTTATTTTTTTATAATTGTATAGTTGAATTCAACTCCTTGCATATTTTTGCTAACAAAATAAATAGCATTTTTAATAGCTCCTTCTTTCTATCCTAAGACTGCTCCTATAACATAGTTTTATGCATTTGTATGGATGTGGAAAGAAATCTCCCAATTAGGACCCTTGAGTATAGGAGCATGAGTTAAAGCTACTTTCAAGTCATAAAATTCCTTGTCATAGTCTTTTGTCCATTGAAATTTAACATCTTTAGTTAAGAGATTATACAATGGTGCTGCCATTTTTCTGAAGTCTTTGATGAACCTCCTATAATAACGTGCATGTCCTAAGAAAATCCTAACATATTTTTGTTTTTTAGGGATAGGAAGATTGGTGATCACCTCAATCATTGTAGGATCTACTTGAATTCCTTTGTGAGAGATGTAGTGGCCAAGAACTACACCTTCCTACATCATCATGAAGCACTTTTCGCTATTTAAAGATAGATTGTGGTCTTCACATCTCTGTAGGATTCTCCTAAGATTTTCCAATGCTTCATTGAAATCAACACCATAGTATTGAAGTCATCTATATAGATTTCCATGCAATCAAGAGAGATGTTTGAAAATATGCTAATCGCTGGCCTCTGAAAAGTTGCAAGTGCATTGCATAAGCTAAATGGAAGTATTGAGTAGGCATAGGCCCCCCATGGATAGGCATAGGTGGTCTTCTCCTAGTCCTCTGGTGCAATTTGGATCTGGTTATAGCCACTAAATCCATCTATGAAAGAAAAGTACTGCTTTCCTGCAAGTGAGTCCAAACTTGATCTATGAAAGGTAAGGGAAAATGGTCCTTTTTGGTGGCAGCATTAAGTTCCTTGTAATAAACACAAACTCACCACTTCCCTCCTTTTTGGGTACAATCACCAATGGGGACACCCACTGACTATCTGAAATGGGGTAGATAAATCTTGCATCTATCAATTTTTGTAGTTCCCCTTTTACAATTTCTCTCAATGCAGGGTTAATTATTCTTTGTGGAAGCTTCACTGGTGTACAATCATCTCTTATGTATATCCTATGAGTGCAAAATTTAGGGTTCAATCCATTCATATCATGATAGTCCCATGTAAATACACACTGGTGGGCGCTCATTAAGTTTTCCAATGACAGATGTTGTTTTTTCACTCAATTTTCTATTAATATTTAGATATTTTCCTTCTGACACCTGCACTTGTGTAGTTAACTCTACCATGATTGCTTCACTAATGCTTGGTACCTTGAATTCATGTGGTAGAAATGTATGAGATATACCTATTGCTACAGGAAGTTTGTCTACAGGAAGAGCGAGTGCAAGAAGAGCTCACAAGAGTGTCTCCACTGGATCATCAAAATCAGTTGCATGATAGGATGTTGATTCCTCTATCTCACAATGGTTTTGAATTATGTTATAAAATAATTCATCTTCATCTTGAAGCTACATGAAATAAATTCTACCTAACATCATAAGATGTGCCACAAAATTAAATCCCTTGGCCTCTTCACCAACATGTGGCCATACATGATCATTCCTATCATGGGATGGCTGAGTAGGAGGGTAGAAAACAAGATTTTTGGTGCTCTTTCCATCAAAAATGGTCATGTATCCTATCTGACATCCAATATAGGCATCTGTTGTTGCTAACCATGGCCTTCCAAGAATAATGAGGTACCCACCTAGTGTGGCTTTAGGAGAAAGAATCATAAAATCTACTGGGTACTCCCAAGAGTCTAGAGTTACCACTAGATCTTCTACTATACCATCATGCTTAACAACAAAACTATTAGCAAGCTGTAGGATAGTAGGAGTAGGTCTCATGCTTTCAACATTTAGTTTCTGTAAGATTTCCTTAGTCATTATGTTTATTGCTACTCCCAAATCAATTAGAGCAATCTTTATCTGGATCCCATTTATAACAACTCCTACTGCAAGACTCCCTAGGTCACTATATTTGGGAATAGTCACTTTCCCAAGCATGATTTTAGCCATTTGTCCCACCACATGAACAGTACTGGGGTCTTTCTTCTTCCTACCTGGCTTCTTAAGACATGCTTCCTTGATTTATTTTCCATAAATGGGAATATATTTTATGGCCTAAAATAGAGGTATTTGGACACATATATGCTTCAACTGATCTAAAATGTCAAAAATTGTGTCTTCCTTCTCTTCCTTTTGTTTCACAGTTTCCAACCTCTAGGGAAATGGTGGTTCTGGTTCAATCTTCTTGACTGGGACTAGTTCAGGATTTTTAGGTGCACTTGGCTGAATGGGGACATTCAGAGGCTCCTCTTCTTCCATAGGAAGCTCACTGATAATGGGTATGGAAGGAGCTAGAAAAGTAGTTCTTGAACGCAAGTGAATGTCATTTACACTCACAACATATGTAGGGAACTGATTTGGATCAACATAGTATACCGACTACTAATGTGGTTTATTATTTGGGTTAGGTGAAGGCTGAGCTGGTAGCTAAGTAGGTTTAGGTGTATTTGAACTTAAACTTACAGGAGGAGGCATTATAGTAGGTTACTAGGGTTGAGAAGGTGGCTACATGTAATTGGTTGTTTGGTTTGACCATTATTGTCCTCCCCTCCATTGAGATGTTTGCTGCCAGTTTCCTAGAGGTGGCTGCCAATTTCTTTGAAACTATTGTCAATTTCCCTGAGGTTGTTGCCACTGGGGTGGAGATTTTTGATGATTGGGCCAGGAATTTGGAGGATTATTCCAAGGTTGTGGTGGATATCCTCCATAATTGGATGGATATGGGAGTTTCCATTGGTTACCAGATGAATAAGAATTAAAATATGGCCTAGAAAAAGATAGTGGATCTGGTGGCATAGCTTGTCTCGGAGCCCATGGCCTCCTTTGTGAAACATAGTAGACTTGATCATATTCACCCTGGATTGGCTTGAAATCGGGTTCCATTTGCTTGTTGTAAATATTGTCTATCATCTTGCATCTGTAGTCCTTCTTCTTTTGTCTGCAATGAGGGCAATATTCTGCCAACATTGCCTCTGCCTCCTCTTGTTTCTTCTTGGCGTGAAGTGTATCCAGTCGAGTAGCCAGATTATTTATGATGTCTTGCTTGAAGTTTTATAGTAAGTGAGTAATCTCTATCCTTGAAACTCCACTGGTAGATGACTTACCAATGGAGGATTGGTAAGCTCTCCCTTTCTTTGAAGTTGCCTTAGAATAGTTCTAGCATATCTTCTTGATGTCCTCCCAAGGAGCTTGGGTGATAACTCCTCCTCCCATCAAGTCCAAGGCATCTGTGAAGCTATCATTAATTCCTCTTAAGAAAAACTTCTTTGATTCTTCATTGAGTGTATGGTGTGGAGATATCTGTAGGAAAAATATAAACCTTGAAATTTAATCTTCCAGGCTCTCATCTTCCTTTTGTTGCATCCTAAAAATTTCATCTCCTCTCATGCCACCGCCCCTACAATAATCCTTGTATTTCTCAAGGAACTTTGTCTTCATGTCCTCCCAAGTCTCCACAATATTTCTACCTAGGCTCATGAACCATATTAATGCAACTTCTTTCAAAGTGACAGGGAATAGCTTAAGCCTATGGGCATCAGTGGTATAGTCATAACTCCTACAGAGTATATCAAACTCGAACAAGAATGTATCAGGGTCTTCTATGATAAGTCCATAGAACTTAGGAAGGACTAAAATAGGGATATTTTTGAGGTTGTCTACTTCATTCTGATGAGCAATGGGGAAAGGAAAAGTTGGTTGGTTAGGTCTATTTCTATTTGCATCACCCATGTCTACTTGATGAAGTTCCAAAGCAAAGGGGTTTTGAATCAGATTTTGATCTTCAGAGGAAACTTCAGAACTAGCCAGATCTAGAAATGCATCAATAAAGGGGTGTGGCTCTTCTTCTTCTTCATCTCTTGGTAGGTTTTGATACAACTAGCTTGAATAGATCAGAATTGTTAGGAAGGAATCTTCTACAAGCATCTCTCCTCCATCTTCTATGCATGGGGTATCAATTCACTATCAACCACCTTACACAAAGAATTGGAAAAATAATAGGGGGTCATTACTTTCCTAAATGAGGGGTATACTAAGAACAACTTCCATAAATACTATAGCAAGAAAAACTATCAATGAATCCAAAGAACTCCCTAGTTTGACACCATCCCCAACAATGGTGCCAAATATGTTGGCCTCCTACAATGATTTAACAACTAAGCCCTTACAACTGTGATTCAAACATTGGAAATCTAACTTGAATATCTATCTCAATCATCATGAAGGTGCATTTAACTTGTCAACCCAGGGACGCAAACTTGAAATGGGTCAACATAGTATGTGCACTAGGAATCCAAGGTAGCCATATTCATCCTACAACTAGGAAAGACATAATGCTAAAGTAGATTGCTTGGAAGAAAATAACATAAGTTTTGAGCATCAACCAATAACTATACTAAGATGAAATGCATGACATAAATGAAAATTTGAGCGAACAAACAAGAAACTACTCTATCCGCTTTGGCTGCAGGAACAATCACATAATGGAATTCTAGTGGCTATAGGAATAGACAGTGCCAAATTCTTAACTAATTACTGAACAAAAAATAACAACTAAAATAAAGGATGAAATACTCACCAAGTGGCTCCCCTTGGATGAGTATCCCTTAAAACATACGTAAACTCAGATACATGAACTTATAACTTCATTTTATTCATTGGAAAATATGAGTACAATCGAGCAACATGACTGTATTATTGAAAAACTAAGAATGTGAGTACATCATCAGATTAAGAAACCTCCTGAGAAGGAGCATTCGAGTCTTATTTATTACAAAATAAGCTACTAACGAATCACCTAGCAAGGTGGTCAACTCCCATAGATTAGGAGGATGCCACTTTAGGGAAAGCATAAAAAGTGGGGAGGCGGTTACGCATGTACAAAATCTAGTCAAGCATGTTTTCCTTAACACAAATTTAGCACAACAGTAACGCCTATAGTCACTCAATAGACAATTAAGACCATTTACAAGGTGGTTACAATTTTGATTTGAATGAGGAATGTCTCGTCATCGAGAGTCTTCCCTCTTTGAATGATCACCTTGTTGACCATTATGATGAATGACCAACTAGCGAAATATTCCTCAATTGCAGGCGTCTAATTATATCTGCATGACAATATTAGTACGCACAACAACTACATATCTATAAATATATTAAAGTGACATTCATTAATCCACAAGTAAAATTAACATAGATAGTTCATATAACATGTCAATTCAATTTAAAGGTTATGAAAATAAGCTTATGCCCAATGTCTATGGTTTTGAAGAAATATCATAAAAAGGTCAACATCCAAGCATTAAAGTCTATGACAACTAAAACAAATAGATAATCAACTCTATCAAAATTGAGCCATAAACTGGACTCATCAAGGACTCCCCCCATTTAAATTCACATAAACTATATTTCTTGGTTGTGCCATTTGGGGAAGCTGAAAGTTTATTCTTGTTTGTGGAAATATACCAAAAGGGGCTATTGAGTGGGCTCTTGGGCATGGAGTTAAATTTTTTTTGGTTCTTCCTATAAGAGATTTAAACAACCTATTTCATATTCTTCTTGAAGTATTGGAAGGTAATTTAATAGGTTAAAAGTTTTTACCTCTAGAAGAATACCTTGTCTCCACTCTTGGCATGGATGTTTAGGACCAATTCATAATTAGAACTTATAGTGTTGCAAGTATGGAGGTATTGACATTGATGTCAACAAGCTTGTGTTGTCATTGGTGATAGTTGAGTAGTGGTTGAGATATATTTTTGCTTTGATTAGTTGCATTATGTTGTCATCAATTAAGTTGCTGATTTTGACCTCTGGTGTCACTTTGATATGCTTTTGTTTATGGTTTAGATGTCGAGGATACTGAGAAAATTGATAAAATAAGGTGTTCTGGTTTTGCTTCAAATTTCTTCAGGGGTTAAGATTTTCTTGTGTGGTTTGGATATGTTGGATATAGGTTTTTCAGATTTTCTATATCCAAAATTTTGGCTTCTAGATCGATGGTCAGAGGAAGTTATGGTCACTAGTGTGTGAACTAGTTTTGTAGTGTTGCTTATAGAGGTGTCTGGGAAAAACATTTTTCTCCATGTTTATCCATAGTTGTTCTTCATGTCTTGCGATTCTGAAGGTATATTGATGGTGTTGATCTCTTGCTTATGTCAAGAGGATTCATGAGTTGGTGCTCTGAAAGATGGATTTTAGAATTTTAGTGTTTGGTAGTGTATTCCAAGTGTACAAGTTGTGTAAATTTTGGAGGTGCGAGTTTTTGTGAAGGAGTTTGATGGATTTCAGGATAGTAGAGGTATATTCTAGATAGTGATGAAGCATGGTGTGTGGTTCACAATTCATCTTTAGATCTAAGAAAGTGTGTAATTCAAAGTTTAATGGTGTTTGCATGGGTAATGGACGACCTAGTGTTTACACTACATTCAAAGATGTTTGAAAATTAATGAAGGAATAGCATGGCATGTGAGAGTTGATTTGGGTCCCAATTAAGCTTTTTATTGGTCTACTTTCATTCCTATCTATCGCGGGAATGCTTAGTACCAACCTATTTTGAATTTGTAGAGTGTAAGGTGAGTGTAGCCGACTTGAAGATATTTTTCAATTTGTGGATGGTATAAATGCAAGGTGAATTTATGCAAGATGATGTGTGGGATAGATTTGAGTGTTGTAATGCGAAATTAAGTGCAAAAATGTGAAATGCAATGTGAGTTATAATGTAATATTGCTGAATACAGTGAACTAAGGTATCTTGATCTCTTGAAGACTACAACTATTGTTGAAGCTGTTATGGTGGAATATCTATTGCATTGAGATCATGTTCTCTGTATAACATTCTATCTTCTTTCTTCTTTCTATTCTGACAATGATCTTGGGTTGTGAGCCTTTCTGTACAATGCATCCTATTCTAGCAGTGAACCTATTTGTATCGATTTTATAATTAATTATATTGTGAGCTAATCCTCACCATGATTTTTCCACATAAATGTGGTGTTTTATTGTGTATGGTGTTGGTTGTTTCAATTTATGTTACCTAATTTCATGCTTAAACATTATAACAGATAAGTTTTTAATGAATGCATGTGGATCTGATTACTGCTGAGGGTTTTAATGTTTTAATTTGATACAACTGATTCACCCCCCTTTTAGTTGTCTTGTTCATTCAACAATTGGTATCAGAGCAAGGTTCCTTAGAGGAAAGCTTAACCACTCGAGGTAGATCCGAGATGGCGAGAAAGAAGGAGATCCCTATGTTTGATGGCACAAACTATGCATTTCGGAAAGTGAAGATGGAAGACTATCTGATTTACCTTGAATTTGATGTTGCTAAGGCAATAAATACTATATATAACATACCTACAAATGGAATAATCACAAGTGATGAAATCAAGGCCTATGAAATAGATGGTAAGGAAAGGTTTTTTCTTTTGAGTAGTCTTGCACATATAGAATTAGTGAAAGTTATGGATCTAAAAACTACTAAAGAAGTTTGGGATAAGCTAGAAAATATTTATGAAGGAGATGATAAGTTTCAACAAGCTAAGTTGCACAATTTGAAGACATAATTTGAGACTTTGTGAATGTTTGAAGATGAAACAATTACAAGTTACATGCAGAGGGTTGATGAACTGGTAAGTGCTATGAGAGGTATTGGTGTACAAGTCAAAGAACCTAAAGTGGTAAAGAAAATTCTCATAACTCTGCTTGATCCTTATAGTGAAAAGGCTTCTCCTATTGAGGAAGTTGTAAATTTTAATACATACACTAGAGATTAGTTTTTTGGCACACTAACTTCATTTGAAATGAGAAAAATTGGTCTAAAAAATGGTGTAAAAATGGAGATTGCTTTCAAGACTAGAAACTCAGAAAAAGTTGAACATTTAGATGGAGATGATCTTGATGATGTGGAAGCTAACTTTGTAAGAAGAATTAAAAAGGGCACTAGTAAGTACAAAGGTAAATTACCTTTCAAATGTTTCACTTGTGGAAATATAGGTCACTATGCTTCAAGATGTCCAAATAGAACTATGAAAAATAAGAACAAGGAAAATAAAGGAAAATGATCAAGAAAATCTATTATGTTAGAGAGGATGTTGGTATTTCTGATGATGAATTTGATTATGGAGATGTTGATGATAATGAATGGTTTTTCTTGTCTTTAAAAGATTAATTTGACTCTGCTAACTCTGAAAGTTGTGTGAAGGAAAGTGTTTCAGAGAAAAAGGATAAAACTAGAGGTATTTTTGTATCTTCTTTTCATGTTAGATAGGAAAACAACTATTGGGTTATTGATAGTGGTTGCTCAAATCACATGACCAAATACAAGAGTAAGTTTTTTAAACTTGAAAAATATGATGGAGGATTTGTTAAATTTGGAGATGATTCAAGTGCTAAGATTTGTGGAATAGGTTCAATTAGTTTTGATGTTTGAAAGCATAATACTAAAGATGTTTACTATGTTAAGGGTTTAAGGAATAACCTCTTGAGTGTAAGAAAAATATGTAGCAAAGTATACAATATTATGTTTTAGGATAATAGATGTGAGATCAAAAAAGGGTTCAGAACTGTGATTGCTGCTAGAAAAAGGACATATGGAAACATCTATCAACTCAAGGGTGTTGATGGTCACTGCTTTATGACTCAAATTAATGATAGTTGGTTATGGAATAGGAGAATGTGTCACATCAATTTTGATAACTTGGTTAGAATCAATTTAGTTCAAGTAATAAGAGATCTATCGAGGAATAGAAAGCCTATCAATGATGTTTATAGAGATTTCCAATTTGGAAAACAAACTAGGGTTAGTCTCAGGGGAAAGGAACAATCTTCTTCCAAATTATTGGAATTAGTACATGCAAACCTTTGTGGTTCTACAAGAGTGAGAATTCTTCAAGGTGATAGGTATTTCATGCTTTCGATTGATGATTACTCTAGAATGATATGGGTTACTTTTATTAAAGAAAAATATGAAGCCTAAATAGATTTAAAGCATTCAAAGTTATGGTTGAAAATGAGATGGATTTGAAGATCAAATGTTTGAGGCCTGACAGAGGTGGAGAGTTCACCTCCAATGAATTTAACATGTTTTGTGAGAATCATGGTATAAAAGGCACTTGTTTGCCCCTAAGAATCCTTAGCAAAATGGAGTGGTTTAAAAGAAAAACAAGGCTATTCAAGAAGATGCAAAGACTATGATGAAAGAAGCTAACCTTCCAGAAGTATACTGGAGAGAAGCAATTCATATTGTTTGCATTCTAAACAAATTTCAAGCAAGAGCTAACAACACAAAGACTCCCTATGAGTTGTGGTACAAAAGTATTCCTATTGCCAAGTACTTTAGAGTGTTTGGAAGAAAATGCTATATTAGAAGAGATGATGAAAACTTAGGAAATTTTGATGCAAGGTATGATGAAGATATCTTCCTTGGATATTGTAGTAAAAGAAAAACGTAAATATGTTACGAAAAAGGCTAAGAAGGATTGTTGAAAGTGCAAGTGTTAAGGTTGATGAAGATTTGAGGAATTCAGTGGTAATAGATGGATATGAGTCAAATGAACCTACTTATGAAGAAGATGAAGAAAAAGCTAAAGAAAAAGAAGTGTAGAATGAAGAGGAAGAAGCTCTCGAAAAGACCCATAAGACCCCTAAGAATGTACAGAGAAATCATTCTGAAGAATAGATCATTGGAGACAAAAGTAAAGGCATATTGACAAGAAGAAGAGTTGTTGAAGTTGTTGGAGTGAAAAAGACACTAAGAGGGGGGCGGGTGAATCAATGTCATTAACTATTTATAATTTTTTTACTAAAACAGAAATAAAACAGATTTATGCTCTCATTAATTAATGATAAACTCATTCATGTATTGAATGCAATCACATATAGCTGAAATGAGAAGTATGATAGTGAAACATAGAATATTAAATCATTCATGCAATGAATTAGATGAACCACAGATAAGCAAAATGACAAAAGATATGTCGAGTGAAAAACCCTCCTAGGGTAGAAAACCCACTCCTAAACTGCTGCGTTTCTAGGCTTTTATTTTAATAACCACTTTTAACAATGCCTTATAGGATGATTTCTGAGCACCAACCCCTCAGTTTGAAACACCAATTTCAAGGAGCACCAACCCCTTTTCTATTTTCAGTAAGACATACAATGATATAGAGGATCTCTCTGTTTCTCTCTTTTCTCTTAAGAGCCTCTTGACGGACAATGCCTAAAATCCTCAAGGTTCAAAAATGAACCTCCAGAATTCCAGTCATTATCAAGTCTTAAGACAATTTGATATTGAACATATATTCCAGATTTTAAATCTCAAAAATCAACATTTCTTCAATACAATGGTTGTGATGTAATCACACTATTTTCCCCTATATTTCACAGTCAATTCTCATAGTTTTGAAAAAATAGTTAACACTATCTATCTGTTTTTCATGAATCTCGAAAACCCTTATTTCTCTATCTTTTTCTTCTTACATATATTTCTACATTACATCTCAAGAAATTACAACACTGTAACTTGTCTCATTTTTCAAAAATAACAGAGGAAAATTTTTTGTACCCAAATTTTATCAAAAAAACATGTTGCCAGGTATTGCAGTCATTTTTTGGAAGAATGTTCAGCATGGAGGTTTTCTTCTGACAAAAATGGTCAAGGAATATGCAATTTTAGAAAGAAGACTGAACCCTTTCCACACAAGGAGACTGCATAGGAAATGCTAACCGAAACAACATTAAAACAACAAAAAAATATTCCATGTACAATACCCTCGAAAACTGTTGTAGCAAAAATGTAGCCGAAACCCCATTTTTGAGCACTCAAAAACAACTTATAACTGAATCAAGTGAAGGACTGAAATGATTTGCAGAAAGAATGATTACCCATAAATAAATAACACCATCCCTTAAAGTAGGAGCAAAAATGATATGATAAAATATTTGGGTATGCATTTCAGATTATTAGTAACTGACATGCATTATTTCTGACCACGAACAAATAAACCCATTTTATCATTTTTCAGAAAGAAGCAAACACTTGTCTTCAATTATTTGTGCCAATAGAAGTAACGGTTGCTCAAAAGATAGTTGATGAGGTGAATACCTAAGGAGAACGAAAGAGAAACTATCATGGAGATATTTACTAGATCGGCAGAGAACAAAAAAACAAAGACTTCTTCCAATTTCAAGCCTTCACCCAAAGACAAGAGGCTGACACAACTGTCGACCAAGGCAAGGATCTTTTAGATACCCCCATTCGCTATCAAAGAGTTGCAGAAACTCAACAAACACTGTGTAATGGCTGTGAGAAGATCTCTATGGTGGCGGCCAAGATAGGATTTGAAACCCTCGAATATGTGAAACATAATATGATTGCCCTAAAATTTCCAATGCAAAGCAACCGATGACTTTCCAAGTATTGATAAAGTTTGAAGTCCGAAAGGACTGAAGTCATAAGAAGAAACCCATAATGCATTCTAAAATCTATGGACAAACCAATGCAATGCATGTCGACAAACTCATTACCACCAAATGCATACAAACCATTGATCATCATTATCAAAGTTCAACGATTAATCAAGTAAGAATCCCGACACAATTAAGTCTTAAATAATTTTTCATGACCACATAAAACAAATGCCAATTTCCTTAGCCATCATTATTACCAAGAAATCAAAGCCATGTCACTTTCATAGTGGCTTTTAAATAATCAAAACCTCATACCTGTTGTGGCCTTAAGGCCCAATGAAATATTTAAACATAAGACCCGATTCCATGCAAATGTAATGATCAATTTGTTGACCTTTATTCAAAGCCATTTTCGATGACATAAAGCCTGATTTATCCAATGCCTTTTGTAATGAAATAAAGGCTAATTCCATGCCAATTTAAATGTACCATATACCCATTCCATTATGAATTGTTCAAGGAAACCCAATAGGGTTTTCTTAAAACTAAAAACCAGCTGCTTTTGATAATTCCAAGAATCGAGATAATTGAAAGCATTACCTGAAAGAGTCTGAATAGAGAAGCGCAATAACATATAAACCTGTAGATCACTATAGCACAAAATGTCAAACCAGAATTATACCACCTGAACATGGAAACATTTTCATCCTGTAGACAAGATTCCTTGTAATCTGCACATGGAGTCAAGAGATCAGTGCCATCAAAACCAATATCATAATTCCAAAGTAAGTGTGCCAAGACAGAATAGAAACAGTGCAACTAAATAATCAACCACAAATATACCAATTTGAAACACAATATTGTCATCAAGGATAAATAGCAAAAGAGAAGCTCAACAAAATCCCCCTTTGTCCTTGATGGAAAAAACTAAGCCACCAAACCGAAATACTGAAACAGAACCAAGAGCTCATAATTCTCCCCCTTTTTGTCACAAGGATAAAGGGAAGACAATAGTGAAATGCCAAGCAGCTGCAGGTATAGCAATGGAGCAACAAAGTATGAGCTACAAAGAGAGCTGACTAGCTCCCCCTATCACCAAGATAGAGTATTAAGATAACAAGGATTGAGAGACAACTCCCAATCTAGACCAAAGTCTTTCAAATACCTCTTTAGCCAAAGGCTTAGTAAAGATGTCAACTACCTGTGCTTGTGTAGGAACATATTGCACATAAACCTCATTAGCCAAAACCTTTTCATGAAGAAAGTGAAATTTAATAGCAATGTATTTAGTGCGAGAGTGCATAACAAGATTTTTTAAGATATTAATCGCACTAGTATTATCACACAGAATAGAAACAGGTTTAGGAATTTAAATACCCATGTCAGATAGAGTTTGTGACATCCAGATTACTTGAGTACAACAAGAGGTGGCAGCAATATATTCTGCTTCAGTAGTGGAGAGTGAAACTGATTCTTGTTTTTTTGTTGTGCCATGCCACTAATTGATCACCAAGAAAGAAACCAGCACCACTGGTGCTCTTCCTATCATCCAGACAACCAGCCCAGTCAACATCAATATATGTAACTAACGAAAAATCATTGCTTCTAGGATACTAGAGTCCATAATCAAGAGTGCCCTGAACATATTTAAGAATCCTTCTAACAACATTAATATGAGATTCCTTAGGAGATGACTGAAATCTTGCAACCATGCAAACTGCCTGCATTATGTCAGGTCTAGAGGCTGTTAGATATAGTAGGCTGCCTATCATTGACCTATACTCAGTTGGATTTACAGCAAGAGAATCATCAACCTTGCTGAGTTTGTAGCCGGTAACCATTGGAGTGCTAACTGGATGACATTCATCCATTTGAAATTTCTTTAGCATCTCTCTTGCATATTTTGTTTGAGAGAGAAAAATACGAGTTTCAATTTGAGAGATTTGAAGACCTAAGAAGAAGGTTAGTTCTCCCAACATTGACATTTCAAACTCAGATTCCATAATCTGAGAGAATTTTTTACTCAAAGCAGTATTGTTGCAGCCAAATATAGTATCATCAACAAAGATTTCAACAACCAGAATATCAAAACCTTCAATCTTAACATAAAGATTGATGTCTACACCTCCTCTAATAAAACCTTTTGAAATTAAATGATTGTCCAATATGGAGTACCAAGCTCTAGGAGCTTGTTTTAGGCCATATAAAGCCTTTTTCAGCTTGTATACATGATTAGGCTTGTTTTTGCAAATGAACCCTTCAAGTTGTTCTATATAAACTTCTTCATCTAGATAACCATTCAGAAAGGCAGTTTTGACATCCATTTGATATACAATAAAGTTCTTGAAAACAAAATAAGCCAAGAATATTCTAATAGATTCAAGTCTAGCTACAGGTGCAAAGGTCTCACCAAATTCAATACCTTCTTGTTGAGCATATCCTTTGTAGACATACCTAGCCTTGTTGCGAGAAACATGACCATTTTCATCATGTTTGTTTCTAACTATCTATTTTCCCCCTATGACATTTTTTCCATTTGGTCTTGGGACTAACTCCCAAGTATGATTTTTCTCAATTTGATCAATTTCTTCTTGCATTGCATTAAGCCAGCATTCATCAGTTAGGGCTACATCAAAAATTTTGGGCTCAAACTATGTAATTAAATAGAAAGTAGTAAACTTAGCTATGTGAGCTTTTTCATCAAAGCTAACAGTTCTTCTCCTTGTTTGAACTCCTGCAGATTTATCTCCGATAATTAAATTTTTAGGATGGTTTCTAGCAAGAGATTTTGAAGGTGTTTTTGTTACACATTTTTCAAGACTAGTTTCAACATCTTTAGAATTTTCTTCAGCTAGTTTAGGAATTATTGGTTCTACCTCAGGCTTTGTTGTTTCAAAGCCTTTTGAATTTATTTCAAGTTCAAATTCTTCTTCCTCATCATCCTGCATAGGTTCAACATCTAAAAGAAGATTTTCATCAAACTTGACATTGACAGATTCAATAATCTTATTCAACCTATAATTAAAGCATTTATAGGCTTTTCTATGAGTAGAGTATCCTAAAAAGATACCTTCATCAGACTTAGATTGAAATCAACCTAAGTTATCATCATCTCACTTGATAAAACATTTACAGCCAAATATTTTGAAATATTTAATTGAGGCAGATTTACCATACCACAGTTCATATGGAGTGAAATTGGATTTCACTTTGATTTGTACTCTATTCAAGATATAGACAGCTATATGAAAGACTTCTTTCCAGTACATGGTTGGTAGTTTTGCTTCATCTAGCATAGTCCTTGCCATCTCTTTTACAGTTTTGTTCTTTCTCTCAACAACCCCATTTTGTTGAGGTGTTCTAGCAGCAATATATTGTCTTTTTATTGCATGTCTTTCACAGTAGTCAATGAATTCTTGTGAGGTGAATTCACCACCATTGTCAGATCTTAAACATTTCAATTTTAAATTTGACTCCCTTTCAACCATTTTTCTAAAGACTTTAAAACTTTCAAAAGCTTTAGATTTGTGCTTGAGAAAAGTAACCCATACCATACGAGAGTATTCATCAACAAATAGCATGAAATATTTCTCACCATTGATAGATCTAGTCCTTGTAGGACCACATAAGTCTATATGAACAAGTTGTAGAGGCCTAGTAGAAGAATGTTCTTTAGATTTAAAGCTTACCTTTGTTTGCTTTCCTTTGAGACATTCTTTACAAACTGCATTTTCAGGTTTTCTTAAGATAGGAAAACCTCTTACATTCTAGTTCTTGCTGATCCTAACCATATTGTCAAAATTAATGTTACCTAGTCTCTTGTGCCACAACCAACTTTCTTCAACATGACTCATTAAGCACATACCTTGATTATTTTCATTTCTAGATGTGTCAAGAAGACTGTAGAAATTTCCCTTAGTCCTTCCCACAACAATAGCTTTTCCAAGCTTATTTTTAATCTCACATCCTTGTGAAGTGAACAAAACTTGATAGCCACTATCACAAATTTGACTGACACTTAGAAGATTGTGTTTTAAACCTTCTAGGTAATACACATTGTAGATAGGAGTGTCTTCATTTAGAAGAAGTGAACCTCTACCTTTGATTTGTATACTTGAATTATCTCCAAACTTCACATATCCACCTACATAATCTTCAAGATTAGTGAATTTTTCTTTGTCACCAGTCATGTGGTTTGAACAACCACTGTCTATGACCCATAAGTCCTTTTTCTTGGAGTGGAAAGCGGTTTGAACTAACATAGTTTGTTCTATGTTGTTGACAGTTTTAGGTTTCCAAACCTTTTTAGTTTTCTGTTGTTTATTATGTAGATCAGCTTTGCATTGCTTAGCAGAATGACCCATGGAATTGCATGTGAAGCATCTAATTTGTCTAGAAAAACCAAGATTTTTCCTATAACCAAATATAGGTGTTCTAGGATTCATAAACCTGCAAGAGCTCACTTTGTGGCCAAATATGTTGTAGAAATAACAGTACCCATAAAAGAAAGGGTTAGAATTATATGATATTCTATTATACCTAAAAGGATGAACATGATCCTTACCAGAATCAAGATGATCAGATTCACAGCATTTGTTTCTAGCAACAATATTATCCTTTGCACTATCATTTGAACATTCACCTTTCATGAATCCAATACTAGTTTTGTCCTTGTTTAATTTATGCTTACTGAGCATGTCATTTAGTTTAAGAGTGCTTTCATACTTCTCAATGGTCTTCCTAAGATCAACAATTTCATGTTCAAGTTTTTGAATTTCTTGATCTTTATGATTTATGCCAATACTAAGACAATTTCAAGATTTGTGAGTTGTTCTTGAGCAAGAGCTTGAGCAGAGTTTTGTTCTTGAGCAAGCATTTGTTTTTTGAGTTTTCTTAGCTCTTTTAAAGCACATTTCAGTTCACCTTCAAAATCCACTTCGCCAACTTCAACATCATTGTTGTTAGTATCTTCTTGCTGAATGATTTCAGCCATGAATACATTTTCATCTTCTTCATCTAAAGAATCTTTAGATTCAGTGTCTGTTTCATTTTTGCTGAACAAACTCTTCTTCTTTTTGAAGTTGAATTTCTATTTAGGTGTATAGGCCTTTTTCTTAGGCAATTTTTCAGATTTCTCATTGTCACTATTCAGATCACCATAGGGGCACTTTGCAACAAAGTGGCCTATTTTACCATAGTTAAAGCATTTGAAGGGAATTTTTCCCTTATACTTTCCAGAACCCTTTTTGAGCTTCCTAACAAAGTGGGATTCTTTAGAATCAGAAAATTCTAATTCAATAGGCTCATCTTTTTCTTTCCTTTCAGTATTAAAGGCATTTTGTTTTGCAGAGGAATTGTTTTTACTGATTCTCATTTCATAGGTAGTCAAAGTGCCTTGTAGTCTGTCTAGGGTAAGTTGGTCAAAGTGTTTCTTCTCTTCTAGAGTAGAGACCTTAGCTTCAAATTTAGTCGGTAAGGTTCTAATGAACTTCGTTACAACATCGAATTCTTTAACTTCTTCCCAGACCCTTCATAGCATTGACAATTTCATCAACTCTCAAAAAGTAATCAACTACTTTTTCATCGTCCTCATTTTTATTTCTTCAAACTGGTGTTTTAGAGTGAGGACTTTTGACTGTTTTACTTTTTCATTTCCTTGATAGATAGTTTCAAGTTTAACCTAGATATCCCTAGAAGAGTTGCAGTGCATGGCTTTGATAAAGACATCTTTAGTCAGAGCACATAGGAGAGCATGTTTTTCTCTTGCATTAGTTTCATATATTTTATTTTCATCAGAAGTTGTGGGCAATGTAGTTGGTACAGTGCACCCTGTTAACACTATGCTCCACACATCGAGGTCAATAGAAGTTAAATAAGTCTCCATTCTGATTTTCCAGAATACATAATCAGTTCCATCAAATAATGGAGCTCTAGTCATGGATGCACCTTCATGAGCTTGGGACATTTTGAACAGACTCCAAGGCCAGAATCAATCATAGGATGGATAGACCTATCAGAGGACCCTACGCTCTAATACCAATTATTGGAGTGAAAAAGACACTCAGAGGGGGGGGGGGTGAATTAGTGCCATTAACTGTTTTGAATTTTTTTACTAAAACATAAATAAAACAGATTTATGCTCTCATTAATTAATGATAAACTCATTCATGTATTGAATGCAATCACATATAGCTAAAATGAGAAGTATGATTGTGAAACATAGCATATTAAAGCATTCATTTAATGAATCAGATGAACCAAAAATAAGAAAAGTGACACAAGATATGTCGAGTGGAAAACTCTCACGGGGTAGAAAAACCACTCCTAAACTGCTGCCTTTCTAGGCTTTTATTTTAATAACCACTTTTAACAATGCCTTATATGTTGATTTTTGAGCACCAACTCAAGGAGCACCAACCCCTTAGTTTGAAACACCAATTTCAAGGAGCACCAACCCCTTTTCTATTTTCAGTAAGACATACAATGATACAGAGGATCTCTTTGTTTCTCTCTTTTCTCTCAAGAGCCTATTGACGGAAAATGCCTAAAATCCTCAAGGTTAAAAAATGAACCTCCAGAATTCCAATCATTATCAAGTCTTAAGACAACTTGATATTGAACATATATTCCATATTTTCAATCTCAAAACTCAACATTTCTTCAATACAATGGCTATGATGTACTCACACTGGTTTTCACTATATTTCACAGTCAATTCTCATAGTTCTGAAAAAACAGTTAACACTATCTATCTATTTTTCATGAATCTCGAAAACCCTTATCTCTCTGTCTTTTTCTTCTTACATATATTTCTACATTACATCTCAAGAAGTTACAACACTATAACTTTTCTCATTTTTCAAAAACAACAGAGGTAAAAAAATTTGTACCCAACTTTTGTCGAAAAAACATGTTGCCAGGTATTGCAGTCATTTTTTGGAAGAATGTTCAGCATGGAGGTTTTATTCTGACAAAAATGGTCAAGGAATATGCAATTTTAGAAAGAAGACTGAACCCTATCCACACAAGGAGCTTGCATAGGCAATGCTAACCGAAACAACATTAAAACAACAGAAAAATATTACAATACCCTCGAAAACTGTTGTCGCAACAATGTAACCGAAACCCTATTTTTGAGCACTCAAAAACAACTTATCACCGCATCAAGTGAAAGACTGAAATGATTTGCAAAAAGAATGATTACCCACAAATCGAAAACACCATCCATTAAAGCAGGAGAAAAAATGATATGATAAAATATTTGGGTATGCATTTCAGATTATTAGTAACCAACATGCATTATTTTAGACCATGAACAAATAAACCCATTTTATCATTTTCCAAAAAGAAGCAAACACTTGTGTTCAATTTTTTTTTCCAATAGAAGTAATGGTTGCTCAAAAGACAGTTGATAAGGTGAATACCTAAGGAGAACGAAAGAGAAATTGTCATGGAGATATTTACCAGACCGATAGAGAGCAAAACAACAAAGACTTCTTCCAATTTCGAGCCTTCACCCAAAGACAAGAGGTTGACACAACTATCGACCAAGGCAAGGATCTTTCAAATACCCCCATTCGCTATCAAAGAGTTGTAGAAACCCAACACACACTGTGTAATGAATGTGAGAAGATCTCTATGGTGGCGGCCAAGATAAGGTTCAAAACCCTCGAATATGTGAAACATAATATGATTGCCCTAAAATTTCCAATGCAAAGCAGCCAATGACTTTCCAAGTATTGATAAAGTTTGAATTCCGAAGGAATGAAGTCATAAGAAGAAACCCATAATGCATTCTAAAATCTATGGACAAACCAATGCAATGCATGCCGACAAACTCATTACCACCAAATTCATACAAACCGTCGATCATCATTATCAAAGTTCAATGATTAATCAAGTAAGAATGCCAACACAATTAAGTCTTAAATAATTTTTCATGACCACATAAAACAAATGTTGATTACCTTAGCCATAATTATTACCAAGAAATCAAAGCCATGTCACTTTCATAGTGGCTTTTAAATAATCAAAACCTCATACCTGCTGTCGGCCTTAAGGTCTAATGAAATATTTAAACATAAGACCCGATTCCATGCAAATGTAATGATCAATTTATTGACCTTTATTCAAAGCCATTTTCCATGACATAAAGCCCACTTTATCCAATGCCTTTTGTAATGAAATAAAGGCTAATTCCATGCCAATTTGAATGTACCATATACCCATGCCATTATCAATTGTTTAAGAAAACCCGATAGGGTTTTCTTAAAACTAAAAACCAACTGCATTTGATAATTCCAAGAACCAAGATAACTGAAAGCATTACCTAAAAGAGTCTGAATAGAGAAGCACAATAACATATAAACTTGTAGATCACTATAGCACAAAATCTCAAACTAGAATTATACCACCTGAACATGGAAACATTATCATCCTGTAAACAAGATTCCTTGTAATCTGCACATAGAGTCAAGAGATTAGTGCAATCAATACCAACATCATAATGCCAAAGTAAGTGTGCCAAGATAGAATAGAAACAGTGCAACTGAATAATCAACCACAAAAATGCCAATTTGAAACACAATATTGTCATCAAGGACAAATAGCAAAAGAGAAGCTCAACAAAAGTAGAAGTAAATCTATGTTTACTTTTTAATGTTGAAACTAAAACAGTAAATGCAGCATGAAAAGATGAACATTGAATGAAGGAAATGGCAGAAGAAATTATGCAAATTGAGAAGAATCGGACTTGGAAACTTGTTCCTAGACCTTAAAAAAAAAATATTATTGGGAATAAGTTGGCATTTAGAAACAAGCTGAATGAGATTGGAGAAGTGGTAAGAAACAAGGCAAGGTTTGTGTGTAAGGGCTATGAACAAGTTGAAGGAATAGATTCTGAGATATTCTCTCCAAAGGCTAGAATGGAAGCAATCATGATACTTTTGGATCTTACAACACATAAGGACTTTAAAGTTTATCAAATGGATGTGAAGTTTGATTTCTTGAATGGAGAGTTGGAAGAAGTTTTACATGGAACAATCAGAAGGATTTCAGTTTTCAGATAACACTAATATGGTTTGTAGATTGAAGAAGGAATTGTATGGATTGAAGCAAGCTCCCAGAGCTTGGTATGCAAGGCTGGACAAATAATTGATACAAAAATGATTCAATAAGGGCACCACAAACAATAATCTCTACTTTAAAGTTGAGGAAGATCAAATCTTGATAGTAGTTGTGTATGTTGATGACATATTTTTTGGAGGCAATGAAGCTATGTGTAGGAAGTTTGCAGATGAGATGTAGAAAGAGTTTGAAATGACTATGTTTGGGGAGATGAATTTTTTCCTTGGGCTACAAATCAATCAAACAGATAAAGGCATATTCATTTCACAATCAAAGTATGTTAAAAAGATGTTGAAGAAGTTTGGAACGGAAGACTCCAAACTAGTATGTACTCCTATAGTTGCTAGTTGCAAACTAAGGATAAAATATCCCCTAAGGCTGATCAGAGTAAGTATAGATCTATGATTGGTGGGTTTCTATACCTAACTTCTACTAGACCAGATATCATGCATGTAGTTTGTCTTGTGGCTAGATTTCAAGAAGATCCTAAGGAAACACATGTTCCAATAGTGAAGAGGATATTAAGATATTTAAGAGGCACTCCATATTATGGCTTGTGGTATCCTAAGGATACTGATTTCACATTGAGTGCTTACACAAATGCAGATTGGGTTGGATGTGTGGATGATAGAAAAAGTACAAGTGTTGGTGCATTATTTCTTAGATGTAGATTGGTATCATGGCTAAGCAAGAAACAAGATTTTTTTTCTTTATCTACTGTAGAGGTTGAGTATATTGCAGCAACATCTCGCTGCACACAGGTATTGTGGATGAGACAAACACTGAAGGATATTAGAGTGTGTATGATGATCCTATTTCTATTTTTGTGATAATAAAAGTGCAATCAACATTTCAAAGAATCTTGTGATACATTGAGGGACAAAGCATATATCAATTAGGTATCACTTTTTGAGAGAGAAGGTTATGGAAAATGAAGAGAAGCATGAATATGTACCTACAAAGGATTAGATTGCTGACATATTCACTAAGGCTCTTCATAAGGATAATTTTGAGTATCTTCGGGAGAAGTTGGGGGTTATTGCCCCTCCTTTGAACTAGATGCACATGGAGATGCATCAGTCTAGTGGATCTAGGGATTCATTACTTGTCTGGGCTGATGTTTGTGGCTACCTCTCAAAGGGAGTAGGTAGTGACATTATTGTAGTATGGAATATATGTCATCATTGTACAGAGTTTGTTGAGTTGATTAGTGTACTCCTAAGGGGGAGTATTCAAAGTAGTTGCAAGTATCTTGGTTCAATGTCAAAGGGGGAGAGAAAGAGATTCATATGAATTTTTTTGTTTATATAGAGGGAGAAAGAGATATCATGTTAAAGAGAAAAAGTTGGAAGGTGGAGAGATACATAGAATTTTGCAAGGATGTTGTGTATGTTGTCTTTGATGGTTTTTCACATCTTGTGTTGCCATCATAGAAAAACGGGGAGATTTTTACAAGTATGAAGGTGTTGTCATTGATGTCAACAAGCTTGTGTTGTCATTGGTGATAGTTGAGTTGTGGTTGAGAGAGATTGTTGCTTTGATTAGTTACATTATGTTTTCATTATTTAAGTTTTTGATGTTAGTCTCTGGTGTCTCTTTGATAGGCTTCTATTTATGGTTTAGATGTCGAGGATATTGAGAAAATTGATAAAATAAGGTGTTTTGGTTTGCAGAGGTGTTCTAGCTTTGCTTCTCATTTCTTATGGGTTGAATATTTGCTTGTGTGGTTTGGATATGTTGGATAAGGTTTTTCAGAGTTTCTATATCCAAACTTTTTGCTTCTAGATAAATGGTCAGAGGAAGTTATGTTCACCAGTGTGTGAATTGGTTTTGTAGTGTTGCTTATAGAGGCTTCTGGGAGAAACAGTTTTGCTCCACGTTTCTCTATAGTTGTTCTTTAGGTCTTACAATTTTGAATGTATGTTGATGGTGTTGATCTCTTGCCTGTGTCAAGAGGATTCAAGATTTGATGCTTTGGAAGATGGATTTTAGAATTATAGTGTTTGGCAGTGTATTTTGAGTGTACAAGTTGTGTACATTCTAGAGGTGTGAATTGTTGCAAAGGATTTTGATGGATTTCAGGATGGTAGAGGAATATTCTAGATAGTGATGAAGCATGGTGTGTGGTTCTCAAGTTGTCTTTGGATCTAAGGAAGTGTTTAATTTAAAGTTTAATGATGCTTGCACAGGTAATGGTTGACCTGGTGTTTACACTACATTCAAAGATGTTTGAGCATTAATGAAGGTGTAGCGTGGCATGTGAGAGTTGATTTGGGTGCCAGTTAAGTTTTGTATTGGTCCACTTTTGTTCCTATCCACCGTGGGAATGCTTAGTGTCGACCTATTTTGAATTTATGAAGTGTAAGGCAAGTGTAGCTGACTTGAAGATGTTTTTACAGTTGTGGATGGTATAAATTCAAGGTAAATTGATGCAATATGAGGTGTAGAAAAGAGTTGAGTGTTGTGATGTGAAATTAAGTATAGAAGTACGACATGCATCGCAAGCTATAATGAAAGACTATTGAATATAGTGAGTTGAGATATCTTGATCTCTTGAAGATTGCAAGTGTTGTTGAAGTTGTTGTGGTGGAATATTT
>CM021110.1:242492255-242526336 GCA_007115665.2 Sequoiadendron giganteum | reverse complement strand
GGAGTCAAGAGATCAGTGTCATCAAAGATAACATCATAATATCAAAGTAAGTATGCCAATGACAAAATAGAAATAGTGCAACTGAATAATCAACCACAAAGATGCCAATCTGAAACACAATATTGTCATCAAGGAGAAATAGCAAAAAAGAAGCTCAACAAACTCCCCCTTTGTCCTTGATGGCAAAAACTGAGCTACCAAACCGAAATATTGAACCAGAACCAAGAGCTCATAATTCTCCGCCTTTTTGTCACAAGGATAAAGGGAAGACAACAATGAAATTCCATGAAGCTACAGATATAGCAATGGAGCAGCAAAGTATGAGCTGCAAAGAGAGCTGACTAGCTACCCCTATCACCAAGATAGAGTATTAAGATAGCAAAGATTGAGAGACAACTCCCAATCTAGACCAAAGTCTTTCAAATACTTCTTTATCCAAAGGCTTAGTAAAGATGTCAGCAACTTATGCTTGTGTAGGAACATATTGCACATAGACCTCATTAGCCAACACCTTTTCATGAAGAAAGTGAAATTTGATAGCAATGTGTTTAGTGCGAGAGTACATAACATGATTTTGGAAATATTAATCGCACTAGTATTGTCACACAGAATAGAAATAGGTTTAGGAATTTCAATACCCATGTCAGATAGGGTTTATGACATCCAGATTACTTGAGTACAACAAGAGGTGGCAGCAATATATTTTGCTTCAGCAGTGGAGAGTGAAACAAATTCTTGTTTTTTGTTGTGCCATGCCACTAATTGATCACCAAGAAAGAAAGCAGCACCATTGGTGATTTTCCTATCATCCAAACAACCAGCCCAGTAAGAATCAATATATGCAATTAATGAGAAATCATTGGTTCTGGGATACCAGAGTCCATAATCAAGAGTGCCCCGAACATATTTAAGAATCCTTCTAACATCATTAATATGAGATTCCTTAGGAGATGACTGAAATCTTGCAACCATGCAAACAACTTGCATTATGTCAGGTCTTGAGGCTGTTAGATATAATAGGCTACCTATCATTGACCTATAGTCAATTAGATTTACAATAGGAGAATCATCAACCTTGCTGAGTTTGCAGCCAGTAACCATTGGAGTGCTAACTGGATGGCATTCATCCATTTGAAATTTCTTTAGCATCTCTCTTGCATATTTTCTTTGAGAGAGAAAAATACTGGTTTCAAGTTGAGAGATTTGAAGACCTAAGAAGAAGGATAGTTCTCCCAACATTGACATTTCAAACTCAGATTCCATAATCTGAGAGAATTTTTGACTCAAAGAATATTATTGCAGCCAAAGATAGTATCACCAACATAGATTTCAATAACTTGAATATCAAAACCTTCAATCTTAACATAAATATTGTTGTCTACACCTCCTCTAATAAAACCTTTTGAAATTAAATGGTTGTCTAGTTTGGAGTACCAAGCTCTAGGAGCTTGTTTTAGGCCATATAAAGCCTTTTTCAGCCTGTAAACATGATTAGGCTTGTTTTTGCAAATGAACCCTTCAGGTTGTTCTATATAAACTTCTTCATCCAAATAACCATTAAGAAAAGCAATTTTGACATCCATTTGATATATAGTAAAGTTCTTGAAAACAAAATCAGCCAAGAATATTCTAATGGATCCAAGTCTAGCTATAGGTGCAAAGGTTTCACCAAAGTTAATACCTTCTTGCTGAGCATATCCTTTGTAGACATATCTAGCCTTGTTGCGAACAACATGGCCATTTTCATCATGTTTGTTTCTGAATATCCATTTTCCTCCTATGACATTTTTGTCATTTGGTCTTGGGACTAACTCCCAAGTCTGATTTTTCTCAATTTGATCAATTTATTCCTTCATTGCATTAAGCCAACATTCATCAGTTAGAGCTTCATCAATTTTTTTTGGCTCAAACTATGTAATTAAACAGAAAGTAGTAAGCTTAGCTATGTGATATTTTTCATCAGAGTTAACAGTTCTTCTCCTTGTTTGAACTCCTGCAGATTTATCTCCAATAATGAGATCTTTAGGATGGTTTCTTGCAAGAGATTTTGAAGGGGTTTTTGTTACACATTTTTACAAACCAGTTTCAACATCTTTAGATTTTGCTTCAACTATTTTAGGACTTGTTTATTCTAATTCAGGCTTTTCTATTTCAAAGCCTTCTGAATTTATTTTAGGTTCAAATTCTTCTTCCTCATCATCTTGCATAGGTTCAAAATGTAAAAGCAGTTTTTCATCAGATTTGACATTGACAGATTCAATAATATTATTCAGCCTATTATTAAAGCATTTATAGGCTTTGTTGTGAGTAGAGTATCCTAAAAAGATACCTTCATCAGACTTAGATTGAAATCTGCCTAAGTTATCATTATCTCTCTTGATAAAACATTTGTAGCCAAATATTCTGAAATATTTAATTGAGGCAAATTTACCATACCATAGTTCATATAGAGTGAAATTGGATTTCACTCTGATTTGTACTCTATTCAAGATATAGATAGTTGTATAAACAACTTCTTTCTAGTACATGTTTGGCAATTTTGCTTCATCCAACATAGTCCTTGCCATCTCTTTTACAGTTATGTTCTTTCACTCAACAACCCCATTTTGTTGAGGTGTTCTAGTAGCAACATATTGTCTTTTTATGCCATGTCATTCATAGTAGTCAATGAAATTTTGTGAGGTGAATTCACCACCTTTGTCAAATCTTAGACATTTCAATTTTAAATCTGTCTCCCTTTCTACCATTTTTCTAAAGACTTTAAAACATTCAAAAGCTTCATATTTGTGCTTGGGAAAATTAACCCATACCATACGAGAGTAGTCATCAACAAATAGCATGAAATATTTCTCACCATTGATAGATCTAGTCCTTGTAGGACCACATAAGTCTATATGAACAAGTTGTAGAGGCCTAGTAGAAGAATGTTCTTTAGATTTAAAGCTTACCTTTGTTTGCTTTCCTTTGAGACATTCTTTACAAACTGCATTTTCAGGTTTTCTTAAGATAGGAAAACCTCTTACATTCTAGTTCTTGCTGATCCTAACCATATTGTCAAAATTAATGTTACCTAGTCTCTTGTGCCACAACCAACTTTCTTCAACATGACTCATTAAGCACATACCTTGATTATTTTCATTTCTAGATGTGTCAAGAAGACTGTAGAAATTTCCCTTAGTCCTTCCCACAACAATAGCTTTTCCAAGCTTATTTTTAATCTCACATCCTTGTGAAGTGAACAAAACTTGATAGCCACTATCACAAATTTGACTGACACTTAGAAGATTGTGTTTTAAACCTTCTAGGTAATACACATTGTAGATAGGAGTGTCTTCATTTAGAAGAAGTGAACCTCTACCTTTGATTTGTATACTTGAATTATCTCCAAACTTCACATATCCACCTACATAATCTTCAAGATTAGTGAATTTTTCTTTGTCACCAGTCATGTGGTTTGAACAACCACTGTCTATGACCCATAAGTCCTTTTTCTTGGAGTGGAAAGCGGTTTGAACTAACATAGTTTGTTCTATGTTGTTGACAGTTTTAGGTTTCCAAACCTTTTTAGTTTTCTGTTGTTTATTATGTAGATCAGCTTTGCATTGCTTAGCAGAATGACCCATGGAATTGCATGTGAAGCATCTAATTTGTCTAGAAAAACCAAGATTTTTCCTATAACCAAATATAGGTGTTCTAGGATTCATAAACCTGCAAGAGCTCACTTTGTGGCCAAATATGTTGTAGAAATAACAGTACCCATAAAAGAAAGGGTTAGAATTATATGATATTCTATTATACCTAAAAGGATGAACATGATCCTTACCAGAATCAAGATGATCAGATTCACAGCATTTGTTTCTAGCAACAATATTATCCTTTGCACTATCATTTGAACATTCACCTTTCATGAATCCAATACTAGTTTTGTCCTTGTTTAATTTATGCTTACTGAGCATGTCATTTAGTTTAAGAGTGCTTTCATACTTCTCAATGGTCTTCCTAAGATCAACAATTTCATGTTCAAGTTTTTGAATTTCTTGATCTTTATGATTTATGCCAATACTAAGACAATTTCAAGATTTGTGAGTTGTTCTTGAGCAAGAGCTTGAGCAGAGTTTTGTTCTTGAGCAAGCATTTGTTTTTTGAGTTTTCTTAGCTCTTTTAAAGCACATTTCAGTTCACCTTCAAAATCCACTTCGCCAACTTCAACATCATTGTTGTTAGTATCTTCTTGCTGAATGATTTCAGCCATGAATACATTTTCATCTTCTTCATCTAAAGAATCTTTAGATTCAGTGTCTGTTTCATTTTTGCTGAACAAACTCTTCTTCTTTTTGAAGTTGAATTTCTATTTAGGTGTATAGGCCTTTTTCTTAGGCAATTTTTCAGATTTCTCATTGTCACTATTCAGATCACCATAGGGGCACTTTGCAACAAAGTGGCCTATTTTACCATAGTTAAAGCATTTGAAGGGAATTTTTCCCTTATACTTTCCAGAACCCTTTTTGAGCTTCCTAACAAAGTGGGATTCTTTAGAATCAGAAAATTCTAATTCAATAGGCTCATCTTTTTCTTTCCTTTCAGTATTAAAGGCATTTTGTTTTGCAGAGGAATTGTTTTTACTGATTCTCATTTCATAGGTAGTCAAAGTGCCTTGTAGTCTGTCTAGGGTAAGTTGGTCAAAGTGTTTCTTCTCTTCTAGAGTAGAGACCTTAGCTTCAAATTTAGTCGGTAAGGTTCTAATGAACTTCGTTACAACATCGAATTCTTTAACTTCTTCCCAGACCCTTCATAGCATTGACAATTTCATCAACTCTCAAAAAGTAATCAACTACTTTTTCATCGTCCTCATTTTTATTTCTTCAAACTGGTGTTTTAGAGTGAGGACTTTTGACTGTTTTACTTTTTCATTTCCTTGATAGATAGTTTCAAGTTTAACCTAGATATCCCTAGAAGAGTTGCAGTGCATGGCTTTGATAAAGACATCTTTAGTCAGAGCACATAGGAGAGCATGTTTTTCTCTTGCATTAGTTTCATATATTTTATTTTCATCAGAAGTTGTGGGCAATGTAGTTGGTACAGTGCACCCTGTTAACACTATGCTCCACACATCGAGGTCAATAGAAGTTAAATAAGTCTCCATTCTGATTTTCCAGAATACATAATCAGTTCCATCAAATAATGGAGCTCTAGTCATGGATGCACCTTCATGAGCTTGGGACATTTTGAACAGACTCCAAGGCCAGAATCAATCATAGGATGGATAGACCTATCAGAGGACCCTACGCTCTAATACCAATTATTGGAGTGAAAAAGACACTCAGAGGGGGGGGGGGTGAATTAGTGCCATTAACTGTTTTGAATTTTTTTACTAAAACATAAATAAAACAGATTTATGCTCTCATTAATTAATGATAAACTCATTCATGTATTGAATGCAATCACATATAGCTAAAATGAGAAGTATGATTGTGAAACATAGCATATTAAAGCATTCATTTAATGAATCAGATGAACCAAAAATAAGAAAAGTGACACAAGATATGTCGAGTGGAAAACTCTCACGGGGTAGAAAAACCACTCCTAAACTGCTGCCTTTCTAGGCTTTTATTTTAATAACCACTTTTAACAATGCCTTATATGTTGATTTTTGAGCACCAACTCAAGGAGCACCAACCCCTTAGTTTGAAACACCAATTTCAAGGAGCACCAACCCCTTTTCTATTTTCAGTAAGACATACAATGATACAGAGGATCTCTTTGTTTCTCTCTTTTCTCTCAAGAGCCTATTGACGGAAAATGCCTAAAATCCTCAAGGTTAAAAAATGAACCTCCAGAATTCCAATCATTATCAAGTCTTAAGACAACTTGATATTGAACATATATTCCATATTTTCAATCTCAAAACTCAACATTTCTTCAATACAATGGCTATGATGTACTCACACTGGTTTTCACTATATTTCACAGTCAATTCTCATAGTTCTGAAAAAACAGTTAACACTATCTATCTATTTTTCATGAATCTCGAAAACCCTTATCTCTCTGTCTTTTTCTTCTTACATATATTTCTACATTACATCTCAAGAAGTTACAACACTATAACTTTTCTCATTTTTCAAAAACAACAGAGGTAAAAAAATTTGTACCCAACTTTTGTCGAAAAAACATGTTGCCAGGTATTGCAGTCATTTTTTGGAAGAATGTTCAGCATGGAGGTTTTATTCTGACAAAAATGGTCAAGGAATATGCAATTTTAGAAAGAAGACTGAACCCTATCCACACAAGGAGCTTGCATAGGCAATGCTAACCGAAACAACATTAAAACAACAGAAAAATATTACAATACCCTCGAAAACTGTTGTCGCAACAATGTAACCGAAACCCTATTTTTGAGCACTCAAAAACAACTTATCACCGCATCAAGTGAAAGACTGAAATGATTTGCAAAAAGAATGATTACCCACAAATCGAAAACACCATCCATTAAAGCAGGAGAAAAAATGATATGATAAAATATTTGGGTATGCATTTCAGATTATTAGTAACCAACATGCATTATTTTAGACCATGAACAAATAAACCCATTTTATCATTTTCCAAAAAGAAGCAAACACTTGTGTTCAATTTTTTTTTCCAATAGAAGTAATGGTTGCTCAAAAGACAGTTGATAAGGTGAATACCTAAGGAGAACGAAAGAGAAATTGTCATGGAGATATTTACCAGACCGATAGAGAGCAAAACAACAAAGACTTCTTCCAATTTCGAGCCTTCACCCAAAGACAAGAGGTTGACACAACTATCGACCAAGGCAAGGATCTTTCAAATACCCCCATTCGCTATCAAAGAGTTGTAGAAACCCAACACACACTGTGTAATGAATGTGAGAAGATCTCTATGGTGGCGGCCAAGATAAGGTTCAAAACCCTCGAATATGTGAAACATAATATGATTGCCCTAAAATTTCCAATGCAAAGCAGCCAATGACTTTCCAAGTATTGATAAAGTTTGAATTCCGAAGGAATGAAGTCATAAGAAGAAACCCATAATGCATTCTAAAATCTATGGACAAACCAATGCAATGCATGCCGACAAACTCATTACCACCAAATTCATACAAACCGTCGATCATCATTATCAAAGTTCAATGATTAATCAAGTAAGAATGCCAACACAATTAAGTCTTAAATAATTTTTCATGACCACATAAAACAAATGTTGATTACCTTAGCCATAATTATTACCAAGAAATCAAAGCCATGTCACTTTCATAGTGGCTTTTAAATAATCAAAACCTCATACCTGCTGTCGGCCTTAAGGTCTAATGAAATATTTAAACATAAGACCCGATTCCATGCAAATGTAATGATCAATTTATTGACCTTTATTCAAAGCCATTTTCCATGACATAAAGCCCACTTTATCCAATGCCTTTTGTAATGAAATAAAGGCTAATTCCATGCCAATTTGAATGTACCATATACCCATGCCATTATCAATTGTTTAAGAAAACCCGATAGGGTTTTCTTAAAACTAAAAACCAACTGCATTTGATAATTCCAAGAACCAAGATAACTGAAAGCATTACCTAAAAGAGTCTGAATAGAGAAGCACAATAACATATAAACTTGTAGATCACTATAGCACAAAATCTCAAACTAGAATTATACCACCTGAACATGGAAACATTATCATCCTGTAAACAAGATTCCTTGTAATCTGCACATAGAGTCAAGAGATTAGTGCAATCAATACCAACATCATAATGCCAAAGTAAGTGTGCCAAGATAGAATAGAAACAGTGCAACTGAATAATCAACCACAAAAATGCCAATTTGAAACACAATATTGTCATCAAGGACAAATAGCAAAAGAGAAGCTCAACAAAAGTAGAAGTAAATCTATGTTTACTTTTTAATGTTGAAACTAAAACAGTAAATGCAGCATGAAAAGATGAACATTGAATGAAGGAAATGGCAGAAGAAATTATGCAAATTGAGAAGAATCGGACTTGGAAACTTGTTCCTAGACCTTAAAAAAAAAATATTATTGGGAATAAGTTGGCATTTAGAAACAAGCTGAATGAGATTGGAGAAGTGGTAAGAAACAAGGCAAGGTTTGTGTGTAAGGGCTATGAACAAGTTGAAGGAATAGATTCTGAGATATTCTCTCCAAAGGCTAGAATGGAAGCAATCATGATACTTTTGGATCTTACAACACATAAGGACTTTAAAGTTTATCAAATGGATGTGAAGTTTGATTTCTTGAATGGAGAGTTGGAAGAAGTTTTACATGGAACAATCAGAAGGATTTCAGTTTTCAGATAACACTAATATGGTTTGTAGATTGAAGAAGGAATTGTATGGATTGAAGCAAGCTCCCAGAGCTTGGTATGCAAGGCTGGACAAATAATTGATACAAAAATGATTCAATAAGGGCACCACAAACAATAATCTCTACTTTAAAGTTGAGGAAGATCAAATCTTGATAGTAGTTGTGTATGTTGATGACATATTTTTTGGAGGCAATGAAGCTATGTGTAGGAAGTTTGCAGATGAGATGTAGAAAGAGTTTGAAATGACTATGTTTGGGGAGATGAATTTTTTCCTTGGGCTACAAATCAATCAAACAGATAAAGGCATATTCATTTCACAATCAAAGTATGTTAAAAAGATGTTGAAGAAGTTTGGAACGGAAGACTCCAAACTAGTATGTACTCCTATAGTTGCTAGTTGCAAACTAAGGATAAAATATCCCCTAAGGCTGATCAGAGTAAGTATAGATCTATGATTGGTGGGTTTCTATACCTAACTTCTACTAGACCAGATATCATGCATGTAGTTTGTCTTGTGGCTAGATTTCAAGAAGATCCTAAGGAAACACATGTTCCAATAGTGAAGAGGATATTAAGATATTTAAGAGGCACTCCATATTATGGCTTGTGGTATCCTAAGGATACTGATTTCACATTGAGTGCTTACACAAATGCAGATTGGGTTGGATGTGTGGATGATAGAAAAAGTACAAGTGTTGGTGCATTATTTCTTAGATGTAGATTGGTATCATGGCTAAGCAAGAAACAAGATTTTTTTTCTTTATCTACTGTAGAGGTTGAGTATATTGCAGCAACATCTCGCTGCACACAGGTATTGTGGATGAGACAAACACTGAAGGATATTAGAGTGTGTATGATGATCCTATTTCTATTTTTGTGATAATAAAAGTGCAATCAACATTTCAAAGAATCTTGTGATACATTGAGGGACAAAGCATATATCAATTAGGTATCACTTTTTGAGAGAGAAGGTTATGGAAAATGAAGAGAAGCATGAATATGTACCTACAAAGGATTAGATTGCTGACATATTCACTAAGGCTCTTCATAAGGATAATTTTGAGTATCTTCGGGAGAAGTTGGGGGTTATTGCCCCTCCTTTGAACTAGATGCACATGGAGATGCATCAGTCTAGTGGATCTAGGGATTCATTACTTGTCTGGGCTGATGTTTGTGGCTACCTCTCAAAGGGAGTAGGTAGTGACATTATTGTAGTATGGAATATATGTCATCATTGTACAGAGTTTGTTGAGTTGATTAGTGTACTCCTAAGGGGGAGTATTCAAAGTAGTTGCAAGTATCTTGGTTCAATGTCAAAGGGGGAGAGAAAGAGATTCATATGAATTTTTTTGTTTATATAGAGGGAGAAAGAGATATCATGTTAAAGAGAAAAAGTTGGAAGGTGGAGAGATACATAGAATTTTGCAAGGATGTTGTGTATGTTGTCTTTGATGGTTTTTCACATCTTGTGTTGCCATCATAGAAAAACGGGGAGATTTTTACAAGTATGAAGGTGTTGTCATTGATGTCAACAAGCTTGTGTTGTCATTGGTGATAGTTGAGTTGTGGTTGAGAGAGATTGTTGCTTTGATTAGTTACATTATGTTTTCATTATTTAAGTTTTTGATGTTAGTCTCTGGTGTCTCTTTGATAGGCTTCTATTTATGGTTTAGATGTCGAGGATATTGAGAAAATTGATAAAATAAGGTGTTTTGGTTTGCAGAGGTGTTCTAGCTTTGCTTCTCATTTCTTATGGGTTGAATATTTGCTTGTGTGGTTTGGATATGTTGGATAAGGTTTTTCAGAGTTTCTATATCCAAACTTTTTGCTTCTAGATAAATGGTCAGAGGAAGTTATGTTCACCAGTGTGTGAATTGGTTTTGTAGTGTTGCTTATAGAGGCTTCTGGGAGAAACAGTTTTGCTCCACGTTTCTCTATAGTTGTTCTTTAGGTCTTACAATTTTGAATGTATGTTGATGGTGTTGATCTCTTGCCTGTGTCAAGAGGATTCAAGATTTGATGCTTTGGAAGATGGATTTTAGAATTATAGTGTTTGGCAGTGTATTTTGAGTGTACAAGTTGTGTACATTCTAGAGGTGTGAATTGTTGCAAAGGATTTTGATGGATTTCAGGATGGTAGAGGAATATTCTAGATAGTGATGAAGCATGGTGTGTGGTTCTCAAGTTGTCTTTGGATCTAAGGAAGTGTTTAATTTAAAGTTTAATGATGCTTGCACAGGTAATGGTTGACCTGGTGTTTACACTACATTCAAAGATGTTTGAGCATTAATGAAGGTGTAGCGTGGCATGTGAGAGTTGATTTGGGTGCCAGTTAAGTTTTGTATTGGTCCACTTTTGTTCCTATCCACCGTGGGAATGCTTAGTGTCGACCTATTTTGAATTTATGAAGTGTAAGGCAAGTGTAGCTGACTTGAAGATGTTTTTACAGTTGTGGATGGTATAAATTCAAGGTAAATTGATGCAATATGAGGTGTAGAAAAGAGTTGAGTGTTGTGATGTGAAATTAAGTATAGAAGTACGACATGCATCGCAAGCTATAATGAAAGACTATTGAATATAGTGAGTTGAGATATCTTGATCTCTTGAAGATTGCAAGTGTTGTTGAAGTTGTTGTGGTGGAATATTTGTTGCATTGAGATCATGTTCTTTGTGTAACATTCTATCTTCTTTCTTCTTTCTATTCTGGTAGTGAGCCTAGGTTGTGATCCTTTTTGGACAGTGCATCCTATTCTGGTAGTGAGCCTCTTTGTACTAGTTTTACAATTACTTATATTGTGAGCTAATCCTCACCATGATTTTTCCATGTAAATCTAGTGTTCTCTTGTGTATAGTTCTATTTGTTTAGTTTCTCTTATTTTCCTTCATGCTTAAACATTATAACAGATTAAGGGTTTAATGAATGCATGTGGATCTAATTACTATTGAGGGTTTTAATGTTTTAATTTGATACAACTGATTCACCCCCCCTCTCATTTATCTTGTTCATTCAAAATATAGAGTCACTAGGTTCTTGTTAAATGCATCTCCAAGGCTGCAATATGTTGATAAAAATAACACTTTTTCAACAACTATTAACTCAAAGTTGAGTTATGCCACTGGGTGTGCCAAAAATTGCTATGAATATGAACATGCATCATTATTGAGCAATTATCTCAACTATTCATTGATACATTAGATGAACTCTTAAGTTGTGTACTTGAAACTTAAGATCAACCTCCAAATGAACAGCTAGTTCCATTGTTTACTAACCTTTTGTAAGGATGAAACTAATCCTAATTTGTTTTGTTTTCAATGTGAGAAAATAGTAAGATTTTTACTCTGAAAATGAAAATATGTGCGTTGATGCACCAAAATAAGTTTAGAGAGCTTTTGTATTAGTTCTACATGCACAATATCATTTTAAATAATTGATAAGTTTCATGCACAACACTTAAATATTTTGTATAGGTTCAAATATGAAATGAATTTATAAGGAAAATAGTGTTTCATAAGTTGATTCTTCAATTCATTGAACAACATAACACAAATAGATAATGAAGGAAAAAATATATTTTTATTACTCAAAAAGGTTTTATAATAGCTGATATAGAATCTATTACATTACCCTATCTTTGTGATCTCTTCTACCATGTCAAACCATTCCCCTATCAAGACTTTAATTATTATCAAGGGTGTTAGTCAAGTTGTTAAGTGTATAAAAAACTAAAATTTCAAGCTCAACACCACTTTTCTCAAAGATAATGAGTGCTTGGCTAGAATCTACAGAGTGGAAATGATAAATAAATTATTATTTAGTAGCTCTTCCATTGTTAAATGGGAGAAAATGGTTCTTTCATAGAGAGATATTAAAAATTATGGGGTAAAAATCCTTGGACATAAGGAAAGAAGAAAATAGACTTGAGAAGAATCTCTTATACTTAGAATTGTACAAGATGAAAAGTAACTTGAATAATAAAGAAATCCATGATGAAGTGGTGGGAACCAAGGATAAGCTTATATGTATCCAAAGTTTCAAGAATTAAGGGGATAATATTAGAGTCAAGATAAATTGATTGAAAGAAGGCGATAGGGGGACTAAATTTTTCTTTAATATTTTAAAAGCTAAGCACAAAAGATAAAATGTTGGTCCTATCTTGGTGGGGAACACCTTGAGTAGTGACCTTAAGGAGATATGGGAAGCCTTTTAGAACTTCTACAAAAATATTATTTTGAGGATGATAACAAGATTCTTGAAGCAAGAATGCTTTACAAAAGGATTATACCTAAGAAGTTGGAGGAATATGATATAGAGGAAGTGAGTAAGAATATTTCAAAAGAGGAAATTTTAAAAAACCATCATTTCCATTAACATTGGGAAATCTCTAGGTTTGGACGACATTCCAATTGACTTCTATAAGACTAACAATCATTGGATTACAAAAGATCTACTTGAGATCTATAAAAAATCCTTTTAGAAAGGAACATTAGGAACACGTATTAATAAAGGGGTTATTAAAATATTGCCCAAATATGGTAATAAAACCTTGATTAATAATTGGAGACCTATCACTCTCTTAAACTTGTCATATACAATTGTTGTCAAGTTGTTGGCTCTTATACTAAATTATATTATTAATTTTTTTATCCCAATCAATCAAAATGGATTAATAAAAGGGAGACATATTATTGAAAATATGATTACTAATTGGGAGAGTCTCCATTGGGCCAAGCATACTAGGAAAAATATTTGCATGGTGCTACTTGATTTAAAAAAATATTAAGATAGAATTGAGTGGGGATTTATGTTTGTAGTTTTGGAAGATTTTGGTTCTCCGTCAGTCATTTGTAAATGGATCAAGGTTCTAATCATAATGATATTAATGGGCCTCTTAAAAATCCTTTTATTCTTGAAATATTAATAAGACAAGGCAATCCTTTAGCCCCAACTTTTTTTGTCATTGTAGCTAATGCTTTACAATATATTTTGAGAATTGATAATATTTCCCCCCTATTAAGGGTATCATATCACCTAACAAGGATGAAATTATTAATGGATAATTTGTAGATGGATCTGCCTTGTTTATGAAATTGAACCAAGATAATTTCAAAAATATTTTGAGCAGACTTAATATTTCTTATAAGGCTTCACAAGCTAAAATTGTTGCACACAAATCAATAATTATGGGGTGGGATGAAGTCCCTCCTAAATGGTTGACTAGTTTTAATTGGCAATGGGGAGGGCCAAGAAAGATTATCAGGTATTTTGGAATTCTAATATCAATTAATCCTTCCCTAAAAGAACTATGGGAGTGAATGCTTACAAATATTGAAAAAAAGTATCAAATAGAAAACTCATTTGCTTTCATTGGATGGTAGGATTCAGGTTTTCCAAAAAGTCTTAGCCTCCTAGAATATTTAATTTTCTTCTAGTTGGTTATTTAGAAACTCTTAAATTGATAAAGTTAAAAAATTGCTAAGATATTTCTTCTAGTCAAGTGGGAGAGGTAAAAAAGAGGCATGCTATCAGTTGATCTTGGTGTTGTATGCCTAAGAGTTTAGGGGGTATCAACTAAAGAACTTAATTTGCAAGGTATAACTTTGGTGGTTAAATGAATTTTAAAAGCCTTTGAGGGAGAGGAGCTATATAAAATTTTAGTTAGGAATTATATTTCCTACTCCGAACCAAAGAAATGGAAGAGTTGGGCTGATTTGTACCCTCATGAATTAATGTTTGGTACTTGTTTATTGTTACTCTTTTTGAGTCTAAGGTCTTTGAAAGTACATGTAGGGCTTGGGATAGTGTTAAGAATTTTCCTAAAAATGATGAAGCCTTTTGTAGATTAGAGGTTTTTTTTTGTCCTATAGATTTGTTTGGTGGAACTTTCATTAGAACAATATTCCATTGGCTTTGACTCAAGGTTGTTTTTCTAGGTTTTGGAAATCTAAATGTATTATTGATTTTGGAAATATTTTGGAGATGGGATGTATTAAATATTGATACCAAATCCAATGCAAGTTTGGTATTCCTAGTTCACATAAAAGAACATTATTTTTTTTGAAAAAAATCCTTCTTTAGTGTCAACTTTCCAATGGTTTTAAAACTTAATATTGAAATATTGGACAACATTTAATAGCAAGATTGTACTTTTTTCCAAAATGACCTCCAAGAATATTTATGAAATGTTGGTTGGTTCGAGAGAAATTATTAACAAGGTCAATAACAATTGGAACCTTAGGTGGTCTAATAAAGGTTGGTTTTTTATTTTTTAAGTTTACGTGGTCTTATTTTTGCTAGTCAAAGAATTTATTTTAGGCAGTTCCTCATTTTGAACAAACTTCTTGTTTTCAATGGGGTTTTTAATTTTGTCTCCTAGACAATGTTTGTAATCTCTACAACATAACTAAATCTTTTGAGCATCTATTTTTAGAATGATCTTTTGTTTTCAATGGGTGATTTATTAGGTTGGGATAATAAAAAGGTATTAAATGGTCTAAAATATTGTTTGGTTGTGCTAGATTTTTTCTAATGAGATTTACAAGTTTTGGTTTGTCCTTACTAATGGAATATTGCAACATATCTTGAAAGAAAGAAATGATGAATTTTTCCAAGAAAAAGGAAGGAGTTTTATTGAATCGTTATTTAAGCTCACTTTTTTAACATCATGATGCAAGTTTTGATGATTTTGAAGATTCCAAACTATAGGTTTTGGCTCACCTTAGTTTATAAGAAATAGGTGTTTAATGCATATTTTTGGCCCTAAGACAAGGATAATTTAGACAAGGTTGAGCTAATTGTTTTGAAGGAGTACATGAACAAGAACAAAATTAGAAGCCTTGAAGCAAAAGTCAAAAAGAAAAAATAAAGATTTGAGTTGATTTTCAAAGACATGAACTCAATTGATGAAGTTGATCCTGTCATTAGGATGTTTTCAAAAAAATATTAAATACATATTTAATTAATAAATTATATAGCGAATGAATGGTTTTGAGATGTCTACAGTGTTAATAATAATAGATAAACTAATTAAAATAAAAATAAAAATAAAATAAAGAAAGTGTGATAGTGTAAAGATAAATAACAATAAAATAAAAAAAAATAAAGGGTCAAAATAAATTTAAAAATCTACATTGAAAAAAGAGAAGAAACGCCTTTCATGGAAGGGAGAAAAAGTAATGGTGAGGGTATGGACACTGTGCAGAAATATTTTCGACTAATTACTATGAAAATAGTAATAATAAGAAGTGTTTCTAGGAACATAACTTGTTCATCTTCTCTATTGGTCTCGATTTGTTTGGGTGATATTTAAGATGTATTTTTGATATTGCTCTTATATCACTTGGTTAGTTTTGGTACCTACTGGTGGTTGTTCATTTTTTTATTAGTGTGGGGTGAGCCTTAAATTACTTGACAGTTGAGCTCGGTGCATCAACAACTCATATGGTACCTACTTTTTAGTTTTTTATGATAATTGATTTCTAATATAAAAAAGGGTTTCTTATTTATTTAGAAAAAAATGTTTTCTAAGAATGAATATGGGTTCTTTATTTTTTAAGGATGAGAAACATTTGGTATTGTTGGTTTTGAGGATGAAAACCCTTCCATCCATTCAATGCAATTCTACTACGGCATTGCCAATGTGCTTCATCAAATAAATATTTCTAGGTTTTAGTGTTGGTTTATAGATTTCTAGTATTATTTGGTGTGAGTTTTGAGTTATGTGTTGTGTTCTAGTTTATAGTATATTTGAGGAAGATTTCTATATTATTTTTTAGTATTCTTGTAGTGTTACATGATGGAAGGAGTTTAAATAAATGATGTGTTTTTCTTCTTTTTTATGCAAATGACATATTTTGATATTTGTAATACTTATGTTTTTCTAAGTCAATGATGTTTCAAAGATCCATATAAATTTGAAGATATATTAAATATTGTTACTATTTACTTTATTCTAAATATTTTTACTCTATTAGGAGACAAATAATGACACCATATAGTCACATCTAATTGGAGGGAGGTTAGACCCTACCTTTCTAATATAAAAGAGGATCTCTCACATATTCCTAGTGACTTATTGTAAAATATAAAAGTATCAATTGCTAGGAATGTCGGAGGATTTTTTTAGCTAGCCAAACCTTTTCCAAAACAAATCAATACAACATGCAAATTCTTTAAGGAGGGGACAAGGTCAACATATTTTTTTGATAATGTAGGTAAGTCTTCTGCCCTTAATTTTTTAAACAAAGATTAAATTCATTATACCTTTTCCATCGCAACATATCTAAAAAATGGTTTATAATTTACTACCCCTTAGTTATGTTGGTTGTGGTTCATACATTAAAACAAATATGTACTAACCTTTGTTTAAGGAAAGAGTCACTTTATCTTTTTAGGGCCATCACATCATACATTTACTAAAGTTATCACTACCATTTGATCATGAATAGAAATTTTGAGCGATTCATTTATATGGTTTATATGTTCTTTATGTCTAATGTACCATATATAATAGTAGGTTGTACATTTATTCTAGGTAATATCTATTTTAGACTAGTTTATATAGTTTGGGGTTTGGTATTATCAATTAAATCAGTTATATTTTCTGAGCTATTGTAGAAAGAGCAAATAATATTTGTTTCTAGTCAACCATCTCATCCTTATATGCATCATTATGTTTTGATTATCATTTTCATAAGTCTAAAATCATATCTCTTTTTTGAGGTAATGTCTAGTAATTTTGATGTATTTATTTTAGTCAAATGTACTTGAACTCTAAATTATGAAATCATTATAAAACTTGGACAATTTATTGCTAGTCTTTTATATTATTTCAAATATATTGGTTGGTTCATCGTTAAATTCATGCTCCTCATTGTAAGAGTTCCACCATGCATGGCATGCATCATAATTGAGTGATATAGTCTATTATTTTTGCGATGACACAATTCGCTTGTGTAGATACCAAAAATTGGTCTAGGCCCACGAGCACCACTTTTGACATAATTTTCTAATGTCCATGATCATGTTTAAATAATGTTTATTATTTAATTACTTTTCTAAACACATATTTCCTCTATTTATTAAATAACCCTTTAATTATTTAATTAATTCATTATGACCCTTTATTCAACTTGATTAACTAAATAAATTGTATTTATTTAATTATGTCACTAACTAATTAATTATTCTTTCTTAATTAAATAATTAATTATTCTTTCTTAATTAAATAATTTATTATTTAATTACCCCTTTGTCATATTTCAACTATAGTTAAATATTTATTATTTAATTATTCAATTAATCCTTTTCAACAGTCAATTAAATAAATTACATTATTTATTTAATTATTTCATTTCAATTTTGAATGTTGAATTAAATTAACATTTAATTCATAATTAATTATTTTTGTCACATTCTTCTGTCATCCAGTTATCTAATTATTCACTCACCATTTGACTTGAGATCTATTTAAATCCACCAGTTATCTCTGGATTCAATATCTGATCGTCTATGCGAAAAGACTCTGTCACAATTAGTTAGTTAACTAGTTCTAACTCATATGCATGAATGTGTTTATTAATTAAATATCTTTATTTAATTAATTAATTCATGTATGCATTCGAACGGATTATTCTTCAAGTTCTAACTTTTTCTTTTTCATTCAAAGTTTATTTCTTCTATTTTCGAAGACTCTCAACTAAAGATTAAATTGATTATTTAATCTTGAACTCATGTTCTTTCTATTTTCGAATAGTCTTGACACAAGATTAAGTTATTGTTCTAATTTAATCTCTATCCTGCAAAATTTCCTAACTCACGTTCTAACTGACATAGAACTCACATCGCATGACATTCATCAATCTTGATCGTTGATCTCTCTTTCGAATCTAAGCCGATCATTTGAAAACCCACAATCTATAAATTGACCTGTCATTGTCATTATTCCTCCTCCCAAAATCTATATACTTTTGAGAGGAACTTATAATCTTCGATATTTTTCTTAGACAATACATCCAAGTTATGCTTGCATCAATACTGTAAATCTAAGGGAAAGAATATCGAGACAACAAAATAGAGAAGGACAATCAAGATAATTCGAATAAGTGGACTCATATTCGGTGAGACTGTTCTAGTTATATTTTTAATTGTTTTGTTCATTTTTATTCGTTCTTAGTTGTTTGATTTAGATTAATATTTTTTAGATTAGATTTAACCATCTTATTTGTGCAGATTCCCATTTATTCTAGGTCTATATTTGGTGAACCCGATGTGAACTACTAACCCTCTTGATTGGCATTCTTTGTTTGGAAGTTTTCGATGTTTTTTTATCTTGAAGGGTGTAGGTACTTTTGAATAATCTTGAAAATCACACTTTTGGGAGCCTTTTGAGGTCCAATAGATAGCATGGTTGCATTTGGAAGGGTCGAGAGATAAATTTTCATATATTATACTGCATATTTTCGTTAAGGGTAGCATTTTTTACAAGAAAAACATGATTTTTTTGCGGCTGCGAACTGAAGTGACGCATTTGCAAGCCAAAGTGACGCATTTGTGGTTTTCTATGATGCATCTAACTTTGTGTGACGCATTTGTGGCTTCTTGTAATGTATTTGACTGGTAAAAAATTAATTTTCTGATTTTCGAAATTCTTTATTTATGCATCTGACTTCTTGTGATGCATTTGTCTTTGTGAGACGCATTTGTGGCTTCCTGTACCGAGACGCATCTGATAAAATGAGCCGCATCTGAGAACTCCTGCAACATATCTGATTGTCAACAATGCGATGCATCTGTGAATTGAAACGACGCATCTGCCTGGTAAAAAAATCATTTTTAATTTCTATTTTTTCGCGTTTTGGTAATTTTTGTTTTGTTTTATTTTTCGCTAATCATTTGTTTGCAGCTGTGTTTTAGGAGGATAACAATGTTTTTCCAGGACGAAGCATAGAAGACTTTGAAAAACCAAAATGTCTTCTTTTCTACAGGACGAAAGTCGAAGACATAAATAAACTACTAATCAATTGCATGCAGGACCTGTTGATGAAGGCTTTAAATTTTTTTAAAAATTAACTTTTATGTTTGGTAGATTAAATAATTGTCATTTGGATTAAAATTTACTAGTGTTTGCTTTGTCTGGTGCGAAAGCACATTTTTTAACCCTTTACAATTCGGTATATCGAAGTATCCTCTCCCCTTGCGCATTTGTGCGATACTAGGTGTAAGAGAAATGGTTACTGACTCTAAAACTTGGGTCTGTCTTGGTGGGAAAAAGTACTCACCCCAGGACAACTCAAAACAGTAACACGCTTTAGCCAACAACTTCCAATTGATATATAAAAGTGGATTTTTGGGGGAAACCCCAGAAATCACGCTCACTGTTTCGACGAGAAGGGCAGAAATGGTCTCTCGTCGTACTAGATGGTGCCCCACGAATGAAATTCCCTTACTAAAAACCATGTTGTAGTTTTTTCCAAAATCCTTTCTATTTGCTGGTGCAGCAGGTTCAGACCTATGAAGTCGTCTTACATATTTATGGTTCATGTGTGGAGATGAGATGTATGCCATGGGAGTTCCATGGGTACAGTAGCTTGGCTACCCCATATAAGTAAGTGTCGTGGAGGGGAGCCAGTGGGGTCAAGCTACTAGTCATCCGCCTTGAATATGCGTAGCTAGATTTATCCAAGTATGAACTCAATAAATATTGTCCAACACAGCCTAGGGTGTAATTGTTCTCTGATTTTAATAGATCCATCACATCAAACTAAAAACACATTGTATTATGTGATTATTTTTGCTATATTCGTCAAACAGCTTGATCATCAAAATGGAGTCAGTCGAAACACCATCTTCAGAAAACCGCAATTGTCAAATAGAGTCACAACTATTGTTTTTAGAACCTCATCTATCGTAAAGAGTCGCAACTATTAGGTTAAATGCCGCATGTGTTTGTCAATAGTTTTTAGCTTTTCACAGTCTAGTTTCTGAGCCACAACTATTATTTTTGAGTCGCATGTGTATCAGCGAGCCGCAACTATCAAACGAAAAGCCGCAAGTGTCTGTCAACAGTTTTAGATTCACATAGTCCATATTCTGAGTCACATCTGATAAATTGAGTCGCATCTGCCATACACTAAACTGCATCTGTCTGAAAACCACGTTTGCTTGTCAACATTTGAAACCTGTTTTACTCAAATCACCGCATGTGAAACTTAAACCACATCTGTCAAACAAATCAATGCATCTGAAAGGTGAACCACATTTGACTGTCAACAGAAAACTTCAAAAACTACAAACTGAGTTTGAAAGCATAACTGTCTTTTTCGCTTCTGTTTCTAAAGATCAACCTTGGACAAAAACTAGAAAATTTTTGCTCAAAACCTTGCATTATTAGGTGTCATATACATCCTCGTAATAGTCATCCTAAGTTGCATACATTTAGATACTTCCTATGAAATTGCATATCGTAGAATATAATAACTTTCCTCGTCATTGGATAAGTTCATGCTTCGATTTTGTCACTATCATTGAACCTAGTCACTATTATCCTATTTGCGAATCTTTCCATCTCAATAGTCTAGTTTGGATAATTCACCTTGTCAACTGTCTTTGTCCTACAATCAGGTTCCTTGGTCAACTCAAATCATTACTTGAATTTATTCCATAGGTGGTAGGTTATACCCATCTTAGAATCATTTACCGTCATAGTCTACTCGAGATTTTGCATATTGTTCGTCCTACCATACGTCATCTTAGTATATATCATTTTAGAAATCTTTAGCAATATCATTTATATTCAGAAAATCCAAAAACATAGAAATAAATCATATCATTTATAGACTTAATTCCATATCATTTGCATTACCGTCCACCACCATGTCTTCCATTCACCTTGATATGCTTGCTAGTCAAGTTGAATACCAATTACTTTGCATGGGTCAATACCAACAAGCCATAGACTTCAAAAGAAAATTTATCCAATCCAAATGCCAATCAACCTCAACCCATGGTCAACTACCCACATATTCCTCTTATCAACAACCCATGAACTCTAGTCTTCCATCCATCTACCCTCATTATCAAGAGTCTCTTAGGACAATCCATGCCATTAATCCACAACAAACATCCATTAATCACCCTTACCTTAACCTTGACAAGGAAAACTAACCTCCCACTAGTCTATTCCAAGCCTCCACATCCTATCCTAGTCCATCATCCCTCAACCCATTCCAAGCCTCCACATCCCATCCTAGTCCATCATCCACTAATCTATTCCTACTCACTCCATCCCAACCTACAATTAGTCATGAAAATGCATTTAGTCATGGTATCCAAAGTCAACTCCCATCTACTAAACATGAGGATACATGTCAAATGGAAAATCCAAAGCATGACATCATGGCTTCACCTTCATGTCAAGATCAAAGTATTCCATCCCATGACCCTATCTTTAAGTCTATCGAAGAATTCCTTCTAGATAATCAAGGTATCCAAAATACACCTATCCTTGATCCAGATTCCTTTCCCAACCATATCATTCAAGAAAAACCCATAATTGATCAAGACACCACCATTGATCAAGAAATCCAAAATGATCCACTCATCGTCCTTTATGCCATTCATGATCAAACATGTGAATTTGATCCTACCCAAACTCCCAACACCATCATTTCCCAAAATGAGACACTTGCCTCTATGGGACACATAGATGATCACACTATAGAACACGAGTCTCCTACTCTAGACATATTTGCAAATGATCAAGCTATAGTTGAATTCACTGGAATCCATGATAGTGACCCTAAGGAAGGTTTCTACATCGACATGGAAACATTGATATCTTTTGAAGAACCATCAGAATCTAATGTTTCACAAAATCAGACTAAAGATGTTAATCAAAAATCTATCCCACGTGCTAATGAAGCTATGACATCTTATAAGCTAGGATCATCTATCTTTGTCAAAGTAGGATTCCTTGCAGATGAGAAAATAATGAGTAATGATCTCCACATACACAATGATGGGCTAGCATCTTGTTTTCAAAACAAAAAATACCCCATTGCAAACAGAATCTGTCAGAACATGCAATATCAAGGAAAAGGACTAGGCCTACACGAGCAAGGAATTCTAGAACCAGTACAGTGTCCAACAAATTTTAGACATCAAGGTCTTGGCTATTCTTCGATCAAAAAATTAAATGATGTTAGTGATACCTCCTTGATATTGGGGGAAACTTTATCCGATACAAACATCAAAATGGGGGCCATGAGTAGTTCTTACCATAAGATTTTTGCCAACACTCCTTCCATCCACAGCAGAAACCATCATGCCAACATGAATAAACCTTCTATTTGGAACCAAAAAAAGAAAGTTATTACAAATCCAAAGTTCAAAATCAAATGTCAAAGGCCATCAAATCAATCAAAAATCTGAGTGGACAAATGAAGTTAAAATGGATTCCAAAGAAAAATGGATCAAGCAAAGAAAATATTTCAAATCCAAAAGTCAATAAAAATGTGGAGCCACAAGAAAAGAGGGCTCCCACACATAATAAATTTCCACCTCCTTTAAAATGGTCATCAAACAAGACATATGAAAGTGTTGGTTCCAAACACTATCCCAATAAAAATTCCAAACTCTTTCATCCAACATCCCAAGTTTGGAAAATAAAAAGTGATTCATCTAAACTTCTAAACAATCCCCCCAAATCTACCATCATCCATCATAATCCAACATCTCGTCTAAAGTCTAAAAATCCCATGTCACAAATCCATCGCATCTTGGCAGCAACTCTTTATTGTAAGGACTCTAATGGCACTCTATCGTGATGTGTGTATTTTGATAAGGCCAACTCTAGTATCAACAAGGGTCACAATGACATCGGTCAGTTATATGCAAGCACTATGATCCTAACAAGACAACTACTTCATAAAGGTCATTATTGGCATATCATGGCACTAGTCTCTACATCAGCACCATCAATGGATTCAACACAGTTAGTGATCATCGAAAGTATCGAGGCAATCTAGAAAATACAAAAAAAAATTGAAATAACAAAAAATTTGTCACCCTAATGAAAACTTGGCAAACAGGTGTCTTGGTGACACCAAAAAAATTGGAAAATAGTAAAGATAAAAATTTTGTCCAATAGTGAAAACCATTTTTATGGCGCTTTGGATAAGTACCATGATCAAAACCTAGAAAACAGGCGTCATGTGTAAGAGCAATTATCTATGTGGATCTTTACACTTGGGGGCAAGTTGTCTCATCTCCCATGCCTTCCTCATGACATTTCCATCCATCTATTTAATCCATATCATTTCCCTCCATTTTCCCACCTATTTTGATCTTGATAAGAACTAGGGTACAAACTAAATCATGCTTTTGGAAAACCCTTGACATGACTATCCTTTGGTCATACACTATCCATGAAACATCATGTCATTACCTTCATAGCTTCATTATCCTTATGCGACATTGTCCTTGGAGACCAAATGATAATTCTCCCAGCCAATAATCCTCATGTCTCCTATCTTTTACCAAAAATCAATCGATTATCCTTTTATACCTATCACATGCCTTGGTTTTCCCTTGTCAACCATCTAAGGATTTTAATCCAACATCCTTCCATCATCTCATCTAGTCCTATCCAAGTCATTCCAAATGCAACAAGCCCAATCCATACAATCTTGCTAGGAATTTTAACGCATCATCCAAAACATTCCTTGGCTTTGTTTCTCGCCTTGCTGCAAACCTTGATCCTTAAGTCACATTATCATCATCCTCATGTTGTTTCAAGATGTGTCCTTCCCATGTCAAACAACGACGTCATCATCATCACCTAGTAATTGGTTTTTAGCTTAACTAGGAGCAAGATCATGGTTGTCCTTGGATTCTTGTGTGTAGGCATCATTTACATGCATTTGTCATGATCATCATAAAATGTCCTGAAAAAATCCAAAAACATCAAAAAGCTTCAAAAAGACAAAAAAATCAAAACATTTCAAAAATCCCCTAAAAAAAGTCAAGTTAGTTATGTTAAGTCAGTCATAGACATAGTCGAACTACGTTGCCTCTGTGACTGGACATAGGCAAGGCCATCAATCGATGAGCCCCCGAGGCATTAGGTTTGTCTATCTAGGTTTCTCATGTCTCACACACATTAAAAATCATGACTCTTTGTACATTCAAAGTCATTGGTCGTGTCGAACTACGAGGTCTCTGTGTGTACAACGTAGGCAAGGCTAATCAATCGATGAGCCCCCAAGACCGCACTAGGTCATTCCAATAGGGTTTATCACATTCACTATCACACATGTTGCATATCATCAACTTAAGTATATATTTTCAGTCAATTATGTCAGTTAAAGTTGGGTTGAACTACGAGGTCTTTGCGTGTACCAAGTAGGCAAGGCTATCAATCGATGAGCCCCGAGGCCACATTAGGTCAGTCCTTTAGGGTATATCATCTCAAGTCATACACTGTCAACACACACACACACACTTATAACAGTCAAGGAATCAAAACAAGTCATGTATCAACAAGGCAAACATCTGAAAACTATCATCAAGTCAATATCAGACACATTGTCAGAGTGATCAACTTATGTCTTAAGCAAGATATGTCTTTCTTGTCAACGGACATCATCAAATTGTCATAGCCTCATGTAGCTTATCGTATCAATGTCATCAGGCTCCAATATCTTATACGACACGTGTCTTTTTGAAACCAGGCTTTGTCATGGCTTACACAGATAGTCACCAAGTTGAAACCAGATTCAACGTCTTATGCAGTATGTGTCATCCCTCACATTACGCTATGTCAAACATCAAACAATCCCACAAGATCAAGTTTTGGTGAATACTTTTATTTGGCTTTATGAATTTATATCTTATTTTGTCTTATCTTTCTATCGATTTGTGAATAAGTCTGGTTACTAGCTTTCTCAAGGATGTCTCAGGACTCTTTTTCTTTGGCTGTTGTCTAACAACTGTCTTTTTTAACTTTGGATTTTGAGTCATGTTACTAGTTTCCTCAAAGATGTCCTATCAAGGATTTAGAGGAGCAATGACGTCTCATGACTCGTCTTTTATTTGTTTGTTGTCTGTGGTTTGTCTAGACAAAACAACTAGGGCAATTTTTTCCTTAGTATGAGTTAAGACACTCCTTGTCTATGACTGTCTCTTTTTCATAGATGGATGACTTTGTACACTATGGTCTATCTCATATCATGGTGTGTACTATCCATTTGTGTCATGTCCCGCCCAATGATGATAAAAATGCAAGCTTAGCATATATGGAAAAATATCGAAGATCATATGTTTTTCAACCACCTTCGTTGTTTCTTACTAACAGTTTGAAATCATTTGTGCTAACATTTCTCTTTTCCAAAATAATGATAGAGTCCTATGACTCAACAAAAAAATTAGATAATCTGCATATGCATACATTCTATAAGCATTATGTAAACAGTTTCGTATATCTATATATAGTACATCATATAGATATGAACCTTAGAAATCTTCATTGCATATCTAGGAAAATCATGGCATAATAGGCATTCAATCATCATAAGGTACATAATGGAAACATTACATGTATATAGCCATCTCATGTAGGTAGAATTGTATATATAACATGGCATCTCATTATCATAAGTACATTACATCCATCATCATATAGAATCATCATAACATCATAAACTGCATAAACTCATCATAATGTAGAAACAATCATCCATAACTACATACCATATAACGTGTCACAATACAATGTCAGAATGTATCCATAAATAAAAATGAGCTCGCAGGCTCTTTGATCAAAATACAATGTCCACAAATATAATAGTGTCAACGTGTCCCACTACCGCTACTATCACATGGTGAAGGTGGAGGAAACTGCCTCAGAGGTACTCTCTGTGAGGTGGAAGGCCTATCATATAGACCTGATCTTGGTGGTCCTACCACACCCTCTGTGCTCTGAGTCCTAGTCTAACTCTTGCTCTGGGATCTATGACTGTGAACCTCTATAAAGCTAGGAGCTCGTCTCTTTGTTGGCACCACTAACTCATACAGATCTCTATAATATGAAGCACTCTCTACTGATCTGACTAGCTCACACTCCAACCCATCAGATGAGGGGCCACTAAAAAGGTGTCTGACCTCTATGAACTACTGCTTTGTCTCCTATCTCCGAGCTATGGCCTGATCTCTCTCCATCAGTGCACTATCTCTCTCTATCCGCAAGGCATCCAGCTCTACTGTAACCAATCTCAACCTCTCCTCCAATGCCTCTTTGTCACTGTCCCTAGGAGCCTCATTATCTCATCACCCCTCTACAATCTGATCCCAAAGCTCTCACTCCTGCTCCTCCATGGGTGCCTCCTCCTCAACATCATCCTTCCCATAACCTGCCAGAATACCAAGAGGATCAATATACATATCATCCTCCTCCTCCTCTGCAAGGTCCTCTATGCCAATCTCTACTCCTGCATGCTCACCTCCAACCTGTGCCTCTGCTCCACCTCTGAGGACCAACATAGGTACATCCTTTGCCTCCGCCTCTTAGATAGGTGATAATCCACCTACCCTACCACCTCTCTGTCCTTGTCATCCTCATCTGCCACCACCACCTCTGCCATCATCACCACCACCCCTACCACCAGCTCTACCACTAGCTCTACCTCTGCTCTCCCTCTAGGCTCATCCTGAACCTCTCCAAACTGTCTCAATACATGATCTGGAAGATGTCTCTCAATGATATGTACACTCGAAATAGTCCTACCAATTAGGTATTGTGTCTGCCGACAATAGGTCAAATGCATGTCCTCATCTGACTATCTCTCGCAATCCATGTATGGCCTCCACGTGAACTAAACCAGTGTGTCCAGTGCATGTCTCCAATAGCATGTGTCTCCTACATGACTCTGAGTAATCTTTCCCGTATATCAGAAAACATACGGAGATCTAGCCTCTCGCTCTGTAGTAATAGGAGGACGAAATACAACAATACGCTCGCATGCCCAAACCATGAGAAGAGTGGTACCAAAAATCATAGACTATGCATCTCGATACACTATATCATGTAAATGAAAGTACAACATGCCTAACAGACAGTGACCCCAGGCATACACAACCTCTCTCTCTAACATCCCGACAAGCATCTCTCCCCACCCGACGGGAAATCCATGACCTTGCTGGTCAGGAAGAACTATCCCTCCAATCAATGTACATAAAATACAATCTATCCACTCATACCTATCTGCTAGAACCTACCATCTAATCTCATAATGCTTTATCCCTAATCTCCTAATGTCATCAACAACATAGAATCTGGTAATCTCGTTGTACCCGCACTGTGTGTCATACATAACCCTCTCTCCTCTAATAGGTAGATGAAGGATCCTATATACATCCTCTAAAGTCACAGTCGCCTCACCAGTTGGCAAATGAAATTATGAAGTCTTTGAATGCCATCGCTCACACAAAGAGTCAACATGCCTTTGTTTGCCCGAATCGTGGGCATAGTCAATACATGATGTAGTCCCAGTCTCCATAGTAATCGTGTCTCTGCGCTAACCAATCGCTCTCTCAACTCAAATGTATCAGGCCATGTCTCCTGGGTATAGATGGGATCTAAAATAACCTGCAAATGCATTTCCACCATGATGTCAAATGTCAAAAAATTTCAAGTTTTTATCAGAAAATTTTACTAGCCAAATGCAGTTCATAGAATCACATGCGGTGCTATTTTCCACATGCGTTGCACAAAAAAGCATTTGTGTCACTTATCTCACATACATTGCAAAAATCACTCAAATTCACACCCAAGCAAATGCGTTTCAACAATTTCAAATGTGGTGCAAATCTATCTGCCTACCTATATGCATATGCCTTTAGAAATAACACATGTGTTTCATTATCCTACATGTGCCTATCTAGAACACAAATGTGATGCAGCATGCCATATGCGGTGCACTAAAATTCATTTGTGTTGAATGCCTAACTGACCTAAATGAGCCTAGACATCTTTTTGCAAATGCATCGTTCCGTAAGCAGATGCATTGCACACGAACACATATGCGTTGAACGTGAACGACCGCATGTGCAAAAATAATTTTTAAGTGCCTAAAACTACATGCAAAATAAAATTTCAAGAGCTCATTTTAGGGTACATACCAGGGGTCCTGCATCGGCTGGCTGTCTGAATGTCCAGATCCGATATCCGCGATGCACATCATAGGGAACTCGAGACATCTTCATCCAATACTCAGAGCAAACTTCTCAATTCTTCAACTCTTTCGGGTGCAAATGAATTGGTTTTCAACCTAATTTCTATTTATACCTAGTGTTTGGGTGGCATTTATTTTGACCTTTTCTATTGGCCGCTTAAAATTCCAAATTCTATTGACCCGTACGCATCTCTAACACTTCCAAATTCAATTCTGTCAACTCCATAGCATTTCTAACCAACAAATTGGCTTATCGGGAATATTTCTTGATATTTTTTGAATTTTTTCAAAAATTTGTCAATTTTCCCGAGGGGGCATACCCTAACCTGTTTCATACTGGGGCACAATCGAGGCATATTTTCTTTGACACAACACCGAAACAACATTGTATCAAAGAGGGGAAAACTGTAGACACCGAAAATTGGTCTAGGCCTGCGAGCACCACTTTCGACATAATTTTCTAATGTCCATGGTCATGATTAAATAATGTTTATTATTTAATTACTTTTCTAAATACATATTTCCTCTATTAATTAAATAACCTTTTAATTATTTAATTAATTCATTATGGCCTTTTATTCAACTTGATTAATTAAATAAATTGTATTTATTTAATTATGTCACTAACTAATTAATTATTCTTTCTTAATTAAATAATTTATTATTTAATTACCCCTTTGTCATATTTCAACTATAATTAAATATTTATTATTTAATTATTCAATTAATCTTTTTCAACAGTCAACTAAATAAATTACATTATTTATTTAATTAATTCATTTCAATTTTGAATTTTGAATTAAATTAACATTTAATTCATAATTAATTGTTTCTGTCACATTCTTTTGTCGTCCAACTATCTAATTATTCACTCACCATCTGACTCGAGATCTATTTAAATCCACCAGTTATCTCCGGATTCAATATCTGATTGTCTTTGCGAAAAGAATGTCACAATTAGTTAGTTAACTAGTTCTAACTCATATGCATGAATGTGTTTATTAATTAAATATCTTTATTTAATTAATTAATTCATGTATGCATTCGAACAGATTATTCTTCGAGTTCTAAATTTGTCTTTTTCATTCAAATTCTATTTCTTCTATTTTTGAAGACTCTCAATTGAAGATTAAATTGATTATTTAATCTTGAACTCATCTTCTTTCTATTTTTGAACAGTCTTGACAGAAGATTAAGTTATTGTTCTAATTTAATCTCTATCCTGCAGAATTTCCTAACTCACATTCTAACTGACAAAAAACTCACATCGCATGACATTTATCAATCTCGATCGTTGATCTCTCTTTCGAATCTGAGTCGATCATTCGAAAACCCAAAATCTATAAATTGACCTGTCATTGTCATTATTCCTCCTCCTAAAATCAATACTTTTGAGAAGAACCTATTATCTTTGATATTTTGCTGAGAGAATACATCCAAGTTATGCTTGCATCAATACTGAAAATCTAAGGGCAAGAATACTGAGACAACAAAATGGAGAAGGACAATCAAGATAATTCGAAGAAGTGGACGCATATTCGGTGAGACTGTTCTAGTTATAGTTTTAATTGTTTTGTTCATTTTTATTCATTCTTAGTTGTTTGATTTAGATTAATATTTGTTAGATTAGATTTAACCATCTTATCTGTGCAGATTCCCATTTATTCTAGGTCTACAACTTGTATTCAACTAATTTGGTTTGATCAAAATTTGAATATCATTATCAGCGATTTAGATGACATTGATTGATTCTATGATTTTTCTCATATTATAAATTGGTTGTCCAGCCACCAATATCTTTTAGTTTGATTCTATTACCCTCATTCTAGTCTCCACATGCTCTCACCTTGCCCACATCAAGAGCTTGGTGATCAAAAGAGCTAGAATTTGAGTGATTGTAAACATTTCATGTGGATTTGAGCGAATGCCTTGCAAGGGATATCACACCTCGATAAATTTTTGGATGTGTTCTAGCTACAACCTTTCACATCCCCGATGTTTTCTTTCCTTCATATTATTTTATGCCCTAGCTTTAGACTTTGGCTATGGAGAACATTTTTCTCGGGGCTTTATATAGTTCAATTTTCCAATTTAAATTCATACTAATACTAGAAGGTACATTTTGGGATTTGAAAACCTTTGACATATTGAAATTGTTATGAAATAAGATGTCTCAACCTTTGTAAGTTCCCAATTTTTTAAATTTATTATTTGATATTTTCTCATATTTATTTATCATTTTATAATGTATTTAAGTGGAGAGGCTTTCTATAGTGACAACCAAGGACCTGTGTAAACAAAAACTCTTCAGATAAAAATTGGCGTGCAACTGTTCACAATTGAAGACAAAAAGTCATGAAAGTAACTGATATTGATGAAGGAAAACCATTCCATCACCTTGCATGCATTCAAGCCGGACCGTTAGGTCCAAAGTTGTATGCCACTGTCATGCCTGGTGTCCATAGATTCACCACTCCAACGCTGCGATTGGACATTGCGGGATGGGCATCGGGGAAAACTCCAATTACAGGGAACCATAGGCTCGCTTGGTTAGGGCAGTTGGTGCTGGAAACCATTTCAAATCATCATTGGTGGAAGCCGTTTCAAATTAGCAATGTTAGCAATGTAGTGTGTCACAAGAAAATGAACTTATATCGTTGTTGCTTCGTATGATGTAGATTCAATGAAGGCATGGATTATCAGGCTCTAGCAGACTGTATCGGGGATTGAAGAAGTTCTTATCCATAGTAGAATGGTAGTGGAATTCCATCACGATTGAAGCATTTCATTGACCTAGATTGGTAAGTTTGATTAATGTGGTAGATACACTATTTTTCCTTGCTTTTTTGTTTTATCTTTGAGATTAACAAAAGCTACTTTTGAGTGCTTAATGTCTCGTAGGTGGAGTCTTTTTGCAGTCTTGTGGCAGCAGTAACATCTCATAGCAAGATCCCTCTGGAGGTGAGACTCCAAGCAATAGACAAGTCTTGGCTTTGGAGAAGGCATGTTTTCTATACAAATATGTAGTCCCCATTGATGTGAAGCAGCTGTTAGGGTTTAAAGGACATGCGAATCATTTGTGTTTGTTCGCAGAGTGTGTGGACTTCTATGGATCAATCCTATCTTTGTAGTGGAGTGAACACAGGCACAAACAATGGCACCGTATAAATACTTATGCTTTACTTTTCTTTATTTATTGATTATCAAACTCTTGCAATCACTCTCCTGTATTCTACTCTGGTTTTCAAATTCTTACAATTGTTCCCTTGAATTTTATTTCAATTTTGGATGTATCTATGCTTTATTGACATTAATGGAATTGGGCAGGGTCAAGAGGGATTCACCTATTCCATTTCGAACAAATGAGAGTTTCAATGTAAAAAAAATGGCAAAATCATCTGTGAAGGACACCCAGAAAGGATTCGACCTCAGGTCGTCGATGCAGACAAGTTAAAGAACAATAAGCAACAACAACAGTTCAATGGCAGAAGAGGTAGAAGAAGAGGCTGAGGTAGAGGAGGACTCAAAGGTGGGACAAGAGGAGGAGGGTTCGTTCGCAACCACCGAAACCCTCTCAGGTTCAACAGGGCTTCACCCTATTCCACTGCGAAGAGAAGCTATCTACACAGATACCCATTCTGTATATATCTCAAGATAGTGGGTACCCATTTTAATATCTCTTCAATTAGCGGATACCCAATTTGTATATGTCGAATATGGTTTTGTCACAAATTTAGTTCAGGTTTCAGGATGTGGAATCCATTGGTCTTCTTAATACAAAATGAGTAGAGAAAAATAGTGGGTGCTTAGGAGAAAGAGCTAATAAGAAGGTAGGAAGCCTAAAAGCTAGTTGATGGGAAGTTTAGTTGTGTGGTGAATGCGATGGAGAGGAGAAAAATTTAAGTTCATTATACAAAATGGATTAAAGTGTTTAAGGATTTTTGTTCTGTATGCTGAGATATGACTTTTGCAGAAGGGAGAAATTTGCAAAAGTTCATTTGTTTTGTTTGGGAGGTAACCTTGCACTTGTATTTTATCCATGAATTCTCTTATATTCACCCTGCTTGTAATGGTAATTGTTATTTTCGCCAAAAAAAATCCTATAAAAGCCTTATTGATTTGACTTTCATTGAGGATATTTTTTAATCGAAAAGTCTTGAGATATCAAGAAATAATTTTGCTATAGTAGATATTGAGTCTTTTTTTTTTGGATTTGGCTTAATATCAACAAAGTATAGTTTATCCAGGGGATGGTAAATTAGACAGAGCTCATAGATTTATTTGCATCTTTTCACTCACATTCTTTTTTTAACTATTAAATTGAGCCTACTTAGAATCTATGTTTTCTATTGGTGTTAGTGGGCGAGCAATATATTATCGTACATAGTTTATAATAAAGTAATTTCTTATGTTTCTTCTTGCAGGAAGAGAGGAAGTGGCGATGGCTATTCATGGAAGGAGGGAATGCATAATATTATTGCTTGACTACCTGAGCAATAGATCCATGGATAGATTTTTGAAGACATACAAGAATGTACTACCTGAACAATAGATCCATGGATAGATTTTTGAAGACATAGAAGAATGTATAATGGAAGCACTGGAGGTTTTATAACACCCCTTCCAACAAAGCTCTTTCTCCTCTACTATCCTCTAATTGCAACGCAATAAGAAGAACTATGATGGAAGGCAATATAAAATTTAGGAATTAAAAAAAAGTGATTCTATAACTTAAATATATCTAATTTTTAAGCCATGTATATATCTTGCAACTCCACACATAGGTAGCAAAGACAGTAACAGAGTGAAATCTTAAATTTCTTATTAATTAATAATTATTTGCTCCAAATTAAATATATAGAATTATAGCACTAAATAAAAATACAACTTATACCTGAGGGAAGTTTGTTGCCAACACCAGGTTCCTTCTTGGTTTTTTGTTTCCATCAAAAGAATTCAATTTAAAAGAGATAATTTCATTAACAACCCAATGGCATTATTGGATGTTTCCAACTCACCAATAAAATAATATAAAATATGCTAAAAAAATAGAAAAAAAAAACATGGTCAATTTGAATATAATAGGGGATGGAAGATATACAGATTAGAAACAAGGTGCACTTTTCATTTTTATTTATATGGAGATAGCCAGTCATACACATGTAGGGGATTCTTAGCCTTGGACTATTGGCAATTGACCTAATGACATCATAAAAATCTCCACAAATGTCCTCCCTGTAGCTTTTTCTTGCTGCTCCAAAGCTCTTTTGTTGTTGTTCAGACCTTCACACAACTTCAAAATCTCTACACCTCTCACACACTGGTGCCTTGTCTTTCCTTAATTGGTGTTGCTCAAACCTACAACAAAACCCCTAATGAATACCTCTACAGAGGTATTTTTTCTCCTTCTCATTCCTCCCAAACATCTTCCCACGTTTTTCTTCAAAAACCCCCCAAAAATGCATTGAAAATTATCAATTATTGCCCCAGAATGGGGCCCCACTCTCCCCAAGCATAGCT